>LPNX010601745.1:603415-770074 GCA_001517045.1 Pseudotsuga menziesii | reverse complement strand
TACTCTTTTAAGGCTGGTAATTGAGGACATAGATGAGTCGCATGGCCCAACTCGTCGCATAGCGCGCATTTGGGAGGAGCACGAAACACCGGGGGGTTTTTTACTATCTTGGGAGGTAGGACAGCAGAGTAAGGTTGGGGGCCTCTGCCCCCCATGGGTTTGGTACCACTAGGGGATGGTTTCGTGGGGGTTGATGGGATAGAGACACCGGGAGCTAGTTGTGCGGGGGCTGCCGGGGTAGCGACACCAGGAGGTGGTCTACTAGTAGTGGCTATGGGTTGAACTGGTTGCAGGACGACATCGGGTATCGGGGGGCGAACTGGAGGCGAAAGATACCAAACGGGTAATCCCAAGGTTAAACCCGGGAGGGTAAGGGTAGCCATGACTGGGGAGCTAACCACTCCTGAGGGAGGGAAGAGGAAGGGTATGGTATGTATGGGGGTGGCACCAATGTGGTTGGGTACTAAAGGGGGTTGCGGCAACAACGGTGGTTGATTGCCAGGGGTTTTCGTGTGGTGGGACAGAGTCAATAGGTCAGCCAACTCAGTAGTAGATGACGGTGGAGGGAGTGATGGAAAAGTGGAGGTCATCGGTGTGTCTGAGTAAACTCCGGGTCCCACAGGAGAAACCAAGGAGGTGGGGGCATCTGGAATCAGTTGTGCAATTATGGGGAGCATGGGCCCTATAGAAGAAACAGCTGTATTGGGGTCACCCAAAATAGTGTGTTCAATCATGGGGAGAACATTTTCGGGTGTCGCGGCGGCCTTGGGATCGTAGTATGTGAGTTGGTCAACTTTGACCACGCGTCCCTCATGAGGGAACATCATGATGCGAAAGACGGTAGAAGCAACTGCCCGCATAGCATACATGTAGCTGCGGCCAAGTAAAAGATTGTAGTCAAGCTGGGCATTAATGACCTCAATGTTTATCATGACCGTTTTACCAGCTAGCTGGACGGGGACATTGGTTAACAGGCCTTGGGGTTGAGCTGAACGGCCGTCGTAGGCTCGCAATGCAGTGGAGGACGGTTAATTGGTTAATTGGTTAATTGGTTAATTGGTTAATTGGTTAATGTTAATGCCTATAATTAACCAAATAACATTATATAATGAAATTAAAAGAAAAATTAAAAATCTTAAAATATACTAATATCATTCCTAATTATCATAAAATATGGATATCAATATGTAGGATATACTTAATATTATCTCAAAACATTTCATGGATAATGGTCTCAACCAAGGGGAGTAAAGGAGTTAGCATCAAGGGGTATGAGATTATTATTTTATCTCCCCTCTCATGCGTTGTCTTTATAGTAATTTTGATGGGATAATATAGCTAGTGAGATGGGTTTAGTGAGAAGAACGGATTTGGTCTATGTGGAATGAGTTGTCATTATTTTGATGATTACCTATGGGGATGTTGGTTGATTGCATAGTAGTGATGGAGAAAGTGTGACACCTAAATGTATCGATAGTATGTCCACTAGTTACAGATGCACATGGATGATTAATACCAATGGGTATCATTACTATAGTGTTTGGCATTGAAGAATAGTCATATTCCAAAAGTGAAGACACAAGCATATATAGTCAAAATAAGACAAGGAGATAAATAGGATCCCTTTGGAATCCATAAAGAGGTAATAATATCTCCCTCAAATATTATATCAAATGGAATTAAAATATAAACTACTCCTCATTCTCAGCCTCCTAAAATGTACATAAACTATCATGGTTCCCGCACAAAGATGCTCCCTCAAACGTTTGCAACGAGGTTGTGCTAGTAGGAAAATAAACGAACATGCACACACCTAAAGTAATGAGCACACGTACCTAGTATTGGAACCGAGCCGAGGCATGTGTGTATTTCTAGCGCATATGCGTCACTAGCATGTATGCACCCAGAAGTGCACAAGCGAGCCTACAAAAACCAAAAAATAAAAATAAACCACATTTTTGGCCAAACAAAAGAACTTGATAGTGAAAGGGAGAGAAAAGAGCGTAAGCAGAGCAAGGAAGCCCAGTCACCCATCTATCTCAACAAGGAATCCATCAAGGGAGTGTCTATAGAACTAGATAGGTGAATCATTCTTTCTTTCTTTTTCTTTTTCTTTTTCTTTTGCATATTTATTATTTTTTTCATTGTTTATTAAATTGTTAATAGTTTCCAAATTGGTGAAAAAAATGGATTTTTTTAATTTGCAGACTATAAACCTCTACAATGAATGAAGAAAAAATTAACACATAATTTTATGGAACCCAATGAAAATATAAATCTTGGCCCTAATGAAAACCCCCAACAAATCAAAACCGAGAGGAGTTGAGCCATTCATTAAACTAGGTGAGAGAGTACACCTGATAATTAAGAAACAAAGGGGAACCATCTCGGTTATCCCTTTCCATTTCAATCGAGAGCTCAATTAACTCCCTTAACCATGTGAATCGCAAGTTGACATACATCACTGACAATATAGCTAGGATGCGAGAGTGTTATTCCACGGGAATTTCTAAGGATGAGATAAGAGCATTAAATATTACCAAGGCTGAATTATATCATAAGTTTACCAATCCAAAAATAGGTCAACCACCAGATGTTAAAAATCCATGTGTCTACATGGATTAGTGTCATTTCCAACCATGGAAATACAAATGGATGAATAAGTGGTTTATGGTTTATGGTTTATGATAAATCTCCTTGTTATAATAGCGAGGTTCCACAATATTTTCTCTAACAACTCCAGGATGAGTTTGTGCTTGGTTTACATGTCAACTATTTTGACATGATTGAGTTCCAAGGTGTTGGGCATGGATTTTCCCAAGAACGACTTGCTTCCAAGAGGAACCCACTGAGAGAGCCACCAAATTCTAGGCATGAGCCTAATCCCCTTCCCTATCCACCTCAGTTACCATAAGGACTTGATCATATCGAGGTGATGATGAGGAGTGTTGCATGTTGTCTCCTTAGACACACTAGGTTTGTTGTAGGGACTATAGTAGAGAGACAAGTTTACCCTAACATATATTAGGTGCAAGGCCTTCATGACAGAGTCAAGAAAGACCAGTGACTAGTGGTACCTATGTTGGGCCTTCCAATTCAATGTGAACATTTCCACATCTTTATCCCCATTGTGGGCACACTTGCCTTGGCCCAATCGAAGGAAACTTTATGGATCAGGTTAACACTTTTTTTAATTTATGTTCATTCATCACTTGAGTATTTGTAAAGTAATTTTTAAGTATTTAGGTAATTTTAAAGTATTTGTGTATGACTTAACTTTTTAATTCATTATAAAACTATTTAGATCTGAGATTCCTTCTTTGTTGTGGGAGAACACAAGATATCCCAACCTAGATGTAGCAATGACAACTACAACTGAAATTGCGGTACCTCACACAAAGGTATTTTCAGTACCTCACACAATATCATTACTATCATTTTTAAGTTTAATTTTGTATCATTTTTATTACTTGCTTATGTAATTTGTATTATCTATATTTTGTAGTTTTTCTTTATGCTTTTTTGAGATCTAGAAGTTTCACTTGTTCTTATATATGGACACCTCCTTAGGCATAAACACCATGTTCATGATCATGGTATATTTCAAATTTCATTCAACCAATATAAACTGGGAGACTTATTGATCCACCTAGTAGTTGGCATGTTTGTCGACTTCGACAGGTTCTACATCAACTTCGACAAGTCCGGACCTCAACAATTTTTGCATCTTGACATGCATCGTCGACACCAACATCTCAACATGACTACAACATATTGTCTCTCTCTTTTCTAGTCGTTAGTAATGGTTGAAATTCTGAACCATTCTAACTTCTTTGTAATGAAACGTAACAAGTAGTCACCCAAGTGTTTCATTCCTATATATAATAATGTACACTAATGTAATAAACAATCAAGTGATAGAGTAGGATAGAACAATAGGGATTGGTTCGAACTCTTGCATTTTGAATTTTTGTATACTTTTTTTCTATGTAGTGTATTTCCTGCTTTAGGTATTTTAATTTGCTTCTGCCATAATAGTGGTTGATTCTTTCAATTGAACGGGTTTCCTCCGACATGCGCTTGGGAACCTGGATCATTGGTATCATAGAATATTTAGAGCTTAATGTGTGTAGACAATTCTATCAAAGTTACCTGACTTATGCCTATTCAAACACGCTTGGAAACTCAACAATTCAAGAAGATAGTACCTTTGACTTCAGAGAAGATGGCTGAAGAAACATACAATAGACATGCAACTGATGAAATAGAGAAGCTTATAGAGAAATCACTAGCTCGATAATGAATCGAAATGTTTGACTAGTTCAATGATCTGCATTCTCATGTGATTTTCTTCGACATCTGGAGGATCCTCGATAAGAGATAACTCCCAAAAAATCAATCCATTCAAAGAGAAAATGAATCTGGACATACCAAATATTGAAGGAAATATTGATGCAGAATATGTAGACAATTGTGTACAACAAATAGAATCCTATTACTCTTTGAATCAACTCTCATAAGCTCAAAATATCACTATTGCATCCATAAATATGTCAACCTCTATGCACTGTTGGTGGGAGAATTTATCGACAAAGATAGAGCGAGAAGGATACCCCATAAACACATGGAAGAAATTGGTTGAGTACATACGAAAGGAGTTCTACCTTCCCAAGTACATTGAACAACAATATAAGAAGTGGTGGAAACTAAGGAAATGGAAAGACTAGTCCATGCAAAGTTACACCGATGAGTTCTATCAACTCGTGGCTAGACTTTGTGTCCAAGAATAAGAGAAATTGCTTGTCCTGAAGTACTCCAACGGATTACCCTCGTACATTCAACAAGAGATGGAGTTTCTGGCTGTGAGTGCGCTTGCGGATGCATTCCACTGTGCCATCAAACTTGAATCTAAAAAAAAAGGAAAAACAATGTTTCACGACCAAGACAAAAGGTCGAACATCCGACAAGAAATCACCAAATGACTCATACAAGTCAAGACACCCTTATCAACTGACTCTGCTAAATCCGGACTATCACAAGATGCACTTTCAGAAAGACAAAAGAGAACATAGCAAGAATCCCCCTACCGGGATATGGTGTGATTATCACAATTCATCATGGCATGATATATTTGAATGCACTTGGCTCGGAAGACATTTTTGGAAAAATTGTCGACATCCGACTTGTCTGAAAAAAACATAGTAGAATCAGATCTAGAAGAATTGACCCTTTTAACATCGACATCAACCACTACAACAGCCTCGACTATCGTCGATGAGGAGGAATGAGAATGCCTATTCCATACATAGATATGGGTTCAAAACAATCCAGTACATCTGATTGTGGATAACGGTAGCCAAAAGAAATTTGTTTATGAAGATATCATGAAGAAAAATTTTCTTGTCAGTACTCCACATCCTCATCCTTACAACATCGGTTGGATGAAGGATGGATAGGAACTAAGAATCACTTGACAATGCAGACTCACCTACTTCAGTAAGCCTTTTGAAGATGAATTACTATGTGCATGGAACCACTTTCTGTAGCTGGCACCCTGTTTGGGAAACCTTACTTATGGGATCGAAATGGAATTTATCAATCACAACCTCAGAAGGTGATTATGAAAGTACTGAACAAATGGTATGAAATACCAAAGCAACGACCTACATCAACAATTGTGATGGTATCTTCCAAAAAATGAAGAATCTTATCAACCATTCTCAAAAATTCGCATTGATCATGATAAATCCTCATAATTCCAGGAATACTACAACAAGGAGTCGTCTCACCGACCAATGCGACCCCCGACAGCAACAAATCGACAACATTATGGAGGAATATTGGAACGTATTTCAAGATCCAAACGAATTACCTTTACATTGCTAGATAAAACACTCCATTGAACTTACTCTTGGTTCTTCATTACCTAACGCATTTGTTTATAGAAGATCCATTATCAAGAATGAAGTGATTTGCAGACAGATCCAAGATTTCATCAATAAATCTCACATCTGAGCCAGCTCCTCTCTTTGTGGAAGTCCAATCATCCTCATACCAAAGAAAGATGGGACTTGGTGCATGTGCATCGACTATCGGGATCTCAACAATATTTTAGTAAAGAATAGATACCCTCTTCTGAGGATAGATGAACTCATCGACTGTCTGAAAGGTTCTAAGTTCTTCACTAAGCTCGACCTCAAGTCGAGATACCATCAAATTCCGATCGAGCCTATCGATGTATGGAAAACGACTCTCAAAACCAAGGAAGGATTGTTTGAATGGTTATTCATGTGTTTCGGCTTAACCAATGCACATGCGACCTTCATGCACTATATGGATGACCTTATATGACATTTCATCAACAAGTAGTGTCATTGTCTATATCAAGGATATATTTATTTTAAGTCGATCATGGGAAGAACATGTCAGATAACTTTGACAAGTCTTCGACACTCTCCAACAACATTGAATCTACGTGAACATGGAAAAATTCTCATTTGCGATGAACAATATCAAATATTTTGGGTATGTAATTGACTCTGCAGGCATTCACGTCGACCCAAAAAAAGTACATATCCTCAAAGATTGGCCCATTCCTCAAAACAGTCATGAAGTAAGAATTTTTTTTGGTTTGGATCATTTTTATCTACATTTCATATTCGGCTTCAGTCACATAGGCTGGTCTTTGAATCAATTGACTAAGGGAAATGGAAAAATTGTCTTCAATCGAACATCAACACAACACCAATATTTTGAGAAGCTCAAACACAATATTGGTACTACACTAGTACTTATGTTACCTAATTTGCATTATCCTGTTGAGATTGAGATAGACACATCGGACTATGCATTAGGTGCAGTGATCACTCAGTTTGGTCACCTAGTCACTTTTCATACTGAAACTTTCAATGACACTGTCATGAGGTATTCAACATATGAAAAGGAACTATATGCCATTATGCAAGCCCTTAAGCAATGGATACATTACATCCTTGGGAAGGAATGGACCACACTGGCCCTTATAGTTCACCATGTCCTAGTCAAAGCTACAAACAACTCAACAAATCAAGTGGATTAATTACCTACAACAATTTCAGTTGGTAACTAAGTATCATAAAGTTAAATCCAATTCCGTAGTTGATTATATCAATCGACCACCCATTACTCTACTTTTTACAGTGATGAGTATGTAGGGTTATGACACCACTACTTGGCCATAATTTTATTCGATATACTGCGACTTCTCTACAATTTATTGACACCTTCAGAATGACACACTGTCTACTTCCTGCAGGATACCTTGATATACAAGCTTGGACGACTTTGTGTACTGACCAGGGAGCATAGACAAAAACTCATTTGGGACGCGCATTAAAACAAGATTGTAGGACACTTTGTAGTAGCAAAAAATATTGTTATCCTCCAATAGTATTTTGATTGGCCTTCACTTAAATATGACATCAATAGGTACATTTGATCATGTGTGGTTTGTGCCATTGTTAAATCGTCGAATCGACGATAAGGACTATACACGCCTTTATCGATTTCTAGTCGACCATGGGAATCTATTTCTATGGTCTACCTGATAGGATATCCTACTACCAAACATCAACATGACGCGATCTTAGTAGTAATTGATATATTTTCCAAGATGGATATTCTCATTCCATACAATAAGACTACGACAACACAACATACCGTTCAACTCTTCTTCGAACATGTTTGGAAACACTATAGCCTTCCGACGACCATCATTTTCGACAGAGATGCTGGAGGAACAAAAGAGGGTGAAAAGAAAATAACGTAATATAAAATGTATATATGATAATGTAGATGATGATTAGATAATAAGTGCCCCAGGTAATTTATACCCTAAGTGGGGAAGGGAGGTGACTTTTCAAGTCACCTCTTTAGTTTAATTACATTAATTACTAAAATTAACCTAGCTTATGTTTTAAGTTTAGTATTTGTAACATTTCCTTCTCCTTTTAAAACGATTTGTGCTCAAAGCAGGGTAATGGCGAATATTGCTGAACTAATTTCTCTGTTTCCCATGATGCGTCTTCTTCTGGGAAATTCTTCCATTTAATGAGGTATTCCTTAATCATTCTAGTGCATAATCTTCGTTCTCTGATGTTGATGATAGCTTCTGGTTCTAAGATAAGCTTCCCTTCTTCTTCTAGAGCAAGAAGTGTTGTTTGAACTGTTTGAAGTTGTCCCAACAACTTTTTTAGATTTGATACATGGAAGACATTGTGAATTTGAATTGTATCTGGTAACTTTAGCTCACATGCTATGCTACTAATCTTCCGTATAATTTGGCATGGACCGTAGAACTTAGGTGCTAATTTTTTCTTTCCTTGTTGTTTTAGTGATAATTGTTTGTATGGTTGAAGTCTTACGAATACCCAATCTGCTAATTCAAACTCTCTCTCAGTTCTATGTTGAACTGCTTTCTGTTTCATACGATTTTGTGCCATAGTTAAATTATCTTTTGAGTGTTTGCACGATTCGTTGGTTGTCTTCCAGTTAATCTTATATGGTAGGTACTTTTGTGCTTCCTTGAATGATTTCCTTCCATCTAGGTGGTTTGTAACTATATAATTCTTGAAATGGAGTCATATTTTCCAATGTGTGATACATAGTGTTATACCACCATTCTATGATATGTAACCATTGTAACCATTTGTTATGTTTGTTTGTGACGAAACTACGGAGATAGGTTTCCAGAAATTTGTTGACCACTTTTTTTCCCATCTATTTGTGGGTGATACACTGAGCTCATATTAAGAGTGATCCTTGTTTTCTTGCAGAGTTCCTTCCAAAAATTGCTTGTGAATTTGGCGTCTCTGTCACTCACTACATTTTTTGGAAAACCATGTAATTTGTAAATATTTTTACAAAATACTTCAGAGATTTTCTTAGTGGAGTTGATTTTCTTTATTCCCATAAAATGTGCATATTTCGTTAGTCGATCTGCTACTACAAGGATTTTATCCTTACCATCTGATAAGGGTGACCCTTCAATAAAATCCATAGAAATTTCCTCCCACTTTTGCTTCGGAATGTGCAGTGGGTGGAGTAGCCCTGGAGTCATGATGTTTTCGCTTTTATTCCTTTGACACGTGTCGAACTTGGCTACATATTTTTGAATGTCTTTATGCATTCCTTTCCAATAGAACAATTGTATGGCATTGTAATATGTCTTGAAAAAACCTACATGTTTTGCGGCAGGTGAATCATGAGATTCTATCATCACCTTAGTTTTAAACCTTGATGTTGGGTTTAAATAGATCCTTCCTTTGTACCACAAGATGTCATTTCACCACTCGAATTTTGGACCTCTATTTGGATATTCGATTAAGGCGCAAGTGTTTGGGTCTTTAGCGTATTCTCTTTGTATTTCATCCAGACACTCTGGAATAACAATTGAAATTGCATATATCTGGACTTCATCCTTTCTAGATAGAGAATCGACGACTATATTGCCTTTACCTCTTTTATGTAATATATCCAGATCAAAGGTAGCGGATTTTTCTATCCACTTCTGTTGTTATGTTGACAATGCTTTTTGTTGAAGGAGATATTGAAGACTGTTATGGTCTGTTCTTATCAGTATTTTTCTCCCTATAAGGTATTGTTGCCATTTTTTTAAAGCATGTATAATTCCCAACATCTCTTTATCATAAGTGAACTTCAAACTTTATCTCTTGATGAGCTTTCTAGTTTCGAATATTGTTGGGTGACCTTCTTGCATCAAAACTGCTCCTAGCCCGAAACCTGATGCATCGGAATCGACTACAAAAAATTTTGTGAAGCCTGACGTGGCTAATACCAATGTTGAAGACATCATGCATTTTAATGTTTCAAAACATTTTTCTGCTTCACTATTCCATTGGAAAGAGTTTTTATTTAATAAATTTGTGAGAGGGGCAGTTTTATGGGCATAATTATTTACAAATCTTTGATAGTATCCTGTTAGGCCTAGAAATCCTCTTAGTTTCAATATGTTATCAGGTTTGGACCATTCCATGATTTCCTTGATTTTACTTGGATCAAATTTGACTCCTTCCTTCGATGTCTTATTAACTGGTAATCCACTTCTTATTTTCCAAAGGAGCACTTAGACCTCTTTGAATAGAATTGGTTTTCTTCCAAAATGGTAAGTACTTGAATTAAGTGTTCTAGACTCTCCTTCCATGTTCTTCTATATATGAGGATGTCATCAAAAAATACTAGTACAAATTTCCTTAAAAATGGTTGGAACAATTCGCTCATTGCGCCTTGAAATGTAGCTAGAGCGTTAGTCAAACCCAAGGGCATTACTTTGAACTCATAGTGGCCTTCATAAGTGCAAAAAGTAGTTTTTTCTATGTCTTCCACTCTAACTTTGATTTGATAATAGCTAGATCAGAGATCCAAATTTAATAATTACTTATCCCCATGAAGTTCATCCAATATCTCATCGATGAATGGGATTGGAAATTTATTTTTGATAGTGATTTTGTTCAATCGTCTGTAATCTATGCACAATCTGAACGAACCATCCTTCTTTCATACTAACACTACAGGAGCTGCATACGGGCTTCTGCTTTTTGAAATGATGCAACATTTCATAAGATCCTGAGTTAACCTCTTGATTTCCGTTTTATGTTGATACGGGTATCTGTATGGTTTGCTACTGGCAGGTTTTGTCCCTGGTTCTATTTTGATTGTGTTCGATCTTTCTATTTGGTGGAAGCTCCATGGGTAGCTCTTGAAACACCTTGTGATGTTTTTGAATCCGCTCTTGAATATCTAGTTGTTTTTCCATATCTCCTTCATATGTTAGAATCTCCATTTATTGACATTGAAGTATGTATGTTGGTGCGCCTTTTCTAAGTAGCTTTTCCATACGATGTGATGTAACTAGGTGGTTGGAACCCGTATAATTTGTGTGTCTTCCTGAACAAATGGAATTCAATAAATTGTTCTTGGTGATTTTCAGAGTATGTACCCAAGGTTTATAACCATTGTATTCCTAATACTACATCGACTCCTCCTAGCAGTACCACAAAGAAATCTAATTCTAAGTTATACTCTTGCATTTGTAACTTGACCTTGTGACATTTTCCAGCATTGTTAGTCTTCTTGCCATATGCTACCATAACCTTCATGTTAGCTACTGGAAAAATAAATAGGTTAAATACTTTAGCAAGGTTGACATTAACAAAGTTATGGGTGCTTCCAAAGTCGATGAGAACTGTGACGTTATTATTTTTTATATGTCCTTTAATATTCAATGTTTGCGGTTGGGATATTTTGGTAATAGCGACTAATGATATTTTTGGGGTTCCATCCTTGATTTATGTTTGGTATTCTAGTTGACTATCTGCATCGTTCTCAATTGGTTCCTCGACTTCCAACTCTACTTCTTCTACTTCACATGCATACAGTTTCTTTTGTAAGCATCTTTGCTTAGGATCCCATTTGTCTCCACATAACTTACATTTCCTTTCCTTTATTCTTTGGGCCTCTAAACTGGTCTTCATTCCTTCCCTGAGTTGTGGTGGTGTATATCTTGGATTTCCTACGTATGCTGAATGGATGGGCTTCCTTTTGGAGTCATCTTTGTAAGAAAAGATTTCTTGAATTTGATTTCAATAATCCTGCTTTTGCATCATGCTTCCTCCATGGTAGAGATGTTATGTAACTCTATTTCATCACGCATGTGTTGTTTTATACAGTGTATGTAGGTTTGCAGTCATTGGTCATCGGTTAACTCTAGAACTCAAGTTGACAACGCTTCCCACTCATAGGTGTACTCATTGACATTGTTTTTTTGTATTAACCTTGTGATTTTGGAAAAAAGTATTTTTCTTCAATTCCTTGGAGTCTTTTGATGAGGTCATTCCTGAAACTATCCCAGTTGTGAGAACATATTCTTACAGTATTCTTCCACAATAAGTACCAATTGTAAGCGTTTCCTTCTAGATGCATGGAGACATATTTAATTTTCTCGCCTTCATAATGGATGTTGTGGATATCTAGGTATTCCTTGGCTTTGTTAATTCATGCAATGCATTGTCGTTCATCCCCGTTGTATTTGGGTAACTCAAATTTCAGCCGTATATGGCATCCTTCTGTATATGAGGTTGGGGAAGACATGTCGAATAGAGGATCTAGTTGCTTCAGTGTTATGGGAGAGTTTGGTTGTGGGTCATTCGATATTTGTAATATATCTAAGATGGCGGTTAAAACTACCTGATTTTTATTTCGGTCTTCCTGTACAATGAGGATGCTATTCTCTATTCGTGATGTGATTTGTGTCCAATTTGATGTCAAATTGTCACCGTTTTGTTTGATCTTTGCGTGGAGTTCCTCGTAGTTCTTGTTAATTTTATCATTGATTTGATCAAACTAGGAATTTAAGTCACCCATTGATCTGGTGATTGATGGAATCTTCTCACTGTTGAAAGTGGATTTATTTTTATTCATTGTATGATGCCATCCTGTCACGTTTTTTTTCCAGGTAATTATTATTATTATAATATTTTTTTTAATTAATAATAATATTAATAACAATAATATTATTAAATATTATTATTATTAAAAGTATTACTATTAAAAATGTTAACATTCTACCATGGAGCAATGGCGAGTGGCAGGAGGGAGGTGGAACGATGGCGGGAGGGAGGAAGGTGGATGTCAGAATGGTGGGCGGGAGCTTCATGTGGGAAAGCATGGATGCACAACAACATGGGAGTGGACAGGTATGAGGGAGCGAGAGCATCGGAAGGTAGATGGAGGTGGGGTAGGATATTGGACATGGGAGGATATGGAAATGGAGTGTAAGGGGGAGTGGGAGAAGGAGTGTGGGAGTTGCGCGGGGAGGGAAGCAGGCTGGAAGTTGTGGTGGGAAGTGGAGTGGGAAGAGAGGCACGTTGGAGCATGCAAGAGGGAAGTTCATATGAGAGTGGTGGTTAGCAGAATGTATGGGAGTGGTGGGCAGTTGAATTTGGAGTGGAAGGTGGTGGTTTGTTTCTGAGAGCCGAGAGGCTCTGATACCAATGGAATAACAAAGGAGGGTGAAAATAAAAGAATGTAAAATGTAGATGATGATTACATAATAAGTGCCCTAGGTAATTTATACCCTAAGTGGGGAAGGGAGGTGACTTTTCAAGTCACCTCTTTAGTTTAATTACATTAATTACTAAAATTAACCTAGCTTAATGTTTTAAATTTAGTATTTGTAACATATGCCATATTTTTCAGCATCTTTTGGAAGACTCTTTATCGACATATCGACACAATTATTTCTTTGTCAACAGATTTCCATCCTCAAAAAGACGGACATATATAAGTTGTAAATCGCTTGGTAGTACACTTGCTTCAAATGTACAACTACAACCATCGTCAGACATGGGATGTGGAATGGATATTCCAAAATATATATTTTAATTATTGATTTGATTCCTTTTACAAGGAGTACAATGTGGACTTATACAAATCAAGGGTCGTCGTTAAATGATGTAACCTATCAAGCCGTAATTAATAAATAAAAAATTACTAACTAAGTTACTAAATTATTTCCTTTTGTTACAAGTCATCCCTCTCTGGAATACTTCATCCACGAATTATTGGTAAGGATGGGAGGTGCGAATGAAAATATTCATTCTCCCATCTAGCTTCATCATCTGGTAAGTTTCTACACTTGATAAGGTATTCATTGATTGATCTGAAGTGAAGTGTCATGGTTTTAATTTCCAAAATGCATTCTGGTTCCAACACTAATTTTCCTTCATCATCTAACATAGGAAATTCGGTTTGTATGTGAGTGGATGAGCCCAATTTTTTCTTTAGGCATGACACATGGAAGACCTCATGTATTTTCCTTTATTTGGGATGTCTAGAGAATAAGCCACTTGTTCCACTCACTTTCAAACTTGATATGGGCCATAGAAATTGGGTGCAATTTTATGATTTTGGGAAATTTTTAGTGAAGTTTGTTTATACAATTGAAGGAAAACAAACACCCAATCGCCCACTTCAAATTCTCGATCGTTTCTTTTTTAGTCAGCTTCTTATTTCATGTGGTTTCTTGCTTGTTCGAGATGGTTCTTCAAAATGTGGATGACCTCATCGGATGTCCCTAGATAGTCTCTTACTGCTGGAACTTTGAATTTGTTGATGACATATTCTCTTGTTGTAGGAGGTGGATACCCATATAAGGCTTCAAAAGATGACATTTTTGTTGATGTATGATATGTACTATTGTACCACCATTCTGTAAGGTGTAGCCATTATACCCATTGATTTTTTCAGTCGTTCACAAAATTCTTCAGGTATCCTTCAAGGAATTTGTTTACTACTTTTGTTTATCGATTTTTCTAAGGGTAGTATGAGGAAATAATAGTTAATGAAGTCCCAACTTGGTGGAACAATCCTTTCCAGAAGTTGCTGGTAAATTTGGGGTCTTTGTCACTAACAATAACCTTAGGAAACCCATGGAGCTTAAATATTTTCTTTACATAACTATATGCAACTTGGATTTCTTTTTCTATGGATGAAATTCTAATGAAATTATCATATTTTGTTAATTTTTCAACGACTGCAAATATACTATCCTTTCCTTCTGATGTAGGAATGTCAGTGATAAAATCAGTGATACCTCAGACCATTTTTGGGATGGAATATGAAGGGCTTGTAGGAGACCGGGAGGAGCCGCCATTTCGAAATTCCTCCTTGAAAAGTATCACATTCAGCCACATATTTTTGGATATCAGTCTTCATTCCATTCCATAAGAAGGATTGGAAGGTATTGTGGTATGTTTTAAAGAAACCAACATGGATCATTGTTGGGAAGTCATTGTTCTCTTTTAGGAATTGAGTTTTGAATTTTGATGAACTGGGTAAATATATTTTTTTTTGTACCATAGTATGTATTTTTCCCATAAACATTTGGAGTTTGTTTCCTTGTCATTTTAATCAAAGAAAATGACCTATATAATCTAGGAAAACTCTAAGAAAGATAAGTAACACACAACATAGGAGCTGAGCAAGTCTATAACAACTGCTAAACACACTTATGCATAAAAGAAAGAATTAACTACACATTCGACTGTCACACACATCACTATAGAAATCCAAAAGGAAACCTGATAATGCAATTACGTAATGAATGTTATTGCAACTACTTATAAATATCAAACTGAAATTCCACACTAAACCAAAATAACTAAACTAAAAACATATAATCCTACCAGCAACTCTGTAAGAAGGCGGGCCCTGGCCTTGAAATAGAGATGTTGTTGAAAGCTCATGAAATCTACAACAGAGAAGTGCTTGAAATTGTTGCTCCTTTATTAATTTTAATAAGATGCAATTACAGTCCCTCTACTATAATCTCTTAAAAATTTCCAACCCTTGGCTCTCCTTGCTTGTGCGTACTTATACAAGAATGAAACCATTCAGTTACATAAATATTGGGAAGCCATGAAGATCTATGATCTTCAGGCTGCTGATTTAATACAGAGCAGTTACATCAATCAATGCATCACATAGGATCAGCTCATGGATGAATGGAATTTTAATTCGAGTTGTTACAATTCGATGTGTCCCAGCTAATGAGGAAGATACCCAAAGAGTTTTAGCTATATTCATGGAAGAGTGTATGTATTCCTTCGTCGGCAGCTTGGACCAGATCCTTGAACAAGAAACTAATGCCAAGTAGTACTTATTTCTGAATGCAATGGGCTGCTTTGTTGGAGACACCTGGAAATTTGGAATCCTTCTTTCAAACCAATGACAGATCAACACAGATAAAATGTAAAGTCCATAATTACAAGTAGAATATTCAAACATGAAACAAGATAAATAATAATGATTGATACCTTAAGTCTTCATGCTTGTTTTTCATGGGAAGAGTGCTGGAGGAGCTAGTCGACTAGCTGACTAATTAGAGATTAGGTCGGCCACCTAAGGTCGTTTTGGTTGACAGAACCAGTAGGTAGTTATTTGTAACTGTTTTGTAATCATATATATTAGGTTGTTGAGCCAGATGAGAACTCGGTTTAGTTCTCTGTATTGTATGGACTCTTCTATAATAATATATTATGTTATTCTTACATCTGTATTCTTATCTCTTGTCTCTGATATGTCTGTATGTTTGTAATGTGTACTATTGGTAACCCTTTGTGATTTGTGAGATTACAACATTGGTTCCGTTGCCGGTAGTACATGTTTGAGATGAATACAAGCAGATGATATCAGAGCAGGAAATTAAGAACTGGTGGGAGCGCAAGATAGAAAATTATTTGCAAAATTACGCACGAAAAAACAGATTAACGAATGCTCAGGAAAAATAAATATTCTTTACTGAAACCCATGAGAAGTTTGTAGAATAGGTACCCTAGATTTTGAAGAAACTTATGGATGAAAAAGCTGGAAGAAACTAAAGAACAATAGCTGCTAGACAAACTGATTCGAGGGGGAAGGACAAACATGTCGGAGTGGTTTGAAAATATCACCGACAATTTTTGCGAGGCGCAAGCTATAGAAGAAAGAACTTCAGTAGAGACCATTCAGAAGAAATTCTATGCAGACCTTACCGAGCAGTTCCTAAGCTCCTTGCCGACCTTTTTGTTCAAGTTCCTAATAGAAAAAGGAGTGGATCATATTGTCAAACCTCGTCCATTACTACGTGAACCGCCACAAAACTGGGCAGAGAAACAAAATAAGTGGGAGAAATTCATTGCCGAAAGGGAGTGGGAATATTTCCTAAGCAAGTAAACAGAACTATCTGATCTCTCTAAAGCATCGGGTAGAATATGTGGGGGCAGTTGGCCATATATCGGGATAAAGTGGAGTGTTTTCTAGTCAACTAAAAGAAATACCATCACCAACGATGAAAAGTCATCCTAAAAAGGAAATTGAACGGACAGTGTCACACAAAGGTACAACGGATTTACAAAAAATAGAGAGAGAGAAGAGGCTGCAAAGAAGGGAAGAAAGAAGAGAAAGAGTTATAGCACTGCAAAATAATCAAAGATACGATGGTCTTCAATATGAGCATCAGTTCGACACCGACGTGGAGGATATGGAGGTCGAGGTCGATTCTCTGGGAATCGTGACGACCGACCACGTCGACCCAGCCAATGTTTCACATGCTACAAATAAGGACATCGGTATGCAAATTGTCCATATAAGGACAGAACTGACTTAAAATTATGTACTAGTTGTGGAGTAGGGGATCACTCATTGGAGGATTGCCCTACTGTGATCAATAAAATTAATAAGAAGAAAAATTTTAATGTCTTGTCATGCGTACAAAAACATGATATTATCAATACAAAGAACTTACATATAGTAACCCGACAAAGGACAAAAAATGGGGATCATAATCCACAAATAAGTAAAATAAAAGAAAAGAATGATTTTCCTGATCCAATTAAACAAAAACAATTGTATAAAGACGCAACGAATGTATTTAGATAATTTGCTTGACAGGAAGAAGCTGACGATACTCGACAAAGCACAATAAAAGAATTAATACAATTAGTACAAAATGATAAAATGGTATCTCAATTCATCGACTTATTGTATAAAATAAAACACAACAATAACACAAAAAAAACAAACAAAAAATATTTGCAGCCTAAACCAAAAAGATAAAAGTGATGCCGACCCACTTGTTGACCTAGAAATTGAAGGATACCATATACGACAAGTTGTGCTCGACTTCGGATCACAAGTAAACATTATGACTCGAGATACTTGGGAACAATTGGGTAGACCAACTCAGCTCTCTGTAAAAAATCAAATGAAATTACCAATCTAGGAATTGAAAAGAACTTCTTTTTCCTACCATATCAATCTTAAGGTTTACAATCTAAAGATAAATCAACCTAGAATTACTCTTGCAAAAAATGGAAGTCTATATTACCAAATTAGAACGATCACCAATCATTAATCAATGCAGAAAATTCATCAAATCAAATGACCTATCTAATCTAGGAAAACTCTATGAAAGATAAGTAACACACAACATAAGAGCTCCGTAGGTCTGTAACAGCTGCTAAACACACTTCTGCATAAAAGAAAGAATTAATTGCACATTCGACTGTCACACACATCACTACAGAAAGCCAAAAGGAAACCTGATAATGCAATTACGTACTAAATGCTATTGCAACTAACTATAAATATATCAAACTGAAATTCCACACTGAACCAAAATAACTAAACTAAAAGCATATAATCCTACCAGCAACTCTGTAAGAAGGTGGGCCCTGGCCTTCAAACAGAGATGTTGTTGAAAGCTTACGAAATCTACAACAGAGAAGTGCTCGAAATTGTTACTCCTTTATTAATTTTATTAAGATGCAGTTTCAGTCCCTCTACTATAATCTCTTAAAAATTTCCAACCCTTGGCTCTCCTTGCTTTTGCGTACTTATAAAAGAATGAAACCATTTAGTTACATAAATATCGGGAAGCCATGATGATCTACGATCTTCATGATGCTAATTTAAATAAGAGCAGTTACATCAATCAATGCATCACATAGGATCATCTCATGGATGAATGAAATTTTAATTTGAGTTGTTACAACCCGATCTGTCCCAGCTAATGAGGAAGATACCCGAAGAGTTTCAGCTATATTCGTGGGAGAGTGTCTCATATTCCTTCGTCAACATCTTGGACCGGATCCTTGAACAAGAAAATAATGCCAAGTAGTACTTATTTTTTAATGCAATGGGCTTCTCTGTTGGAGACACCTGGAAATTTGGAATCCTTCTTTCAAACCAATGACAGATCAACACAGATAAAAGTTAAAGTCCATAATTACAAGTGGAATATTCAAACATGAAATGTCGAGATAAATAATAATGATTGATACCTTAAGTATTCATGCTTTTTTTTCGTGGGAAGAGTAAGGATTCAGTTGTAATCAGGAGGAAAAAATAGGGAAAAATGTAAACTGAGTAGGGTAAAAAGGGGTAATTTTAGAACCCAACATCTCCCCCCAACTATCTGATTGCATGTCCTCATGCAACAGTCCAACTAGTCTGAATATGAATCAAACTCAATAATTTTTCTATGAAATTTTGTGAGGTTGAATGAAGATTATGGTTTCTCCCCTAGTTTCAAAAATCCATTACTTATTATCAAAGCACCCCATAAATATCTTTCATCCTTATTTTTCATCCTATAAGTTCCCTTGTAGTTCCTGCTTGGCCACCAAATAAGAGGAAATCTAAACTTTAAACCTAGTCAGCTTGGACGACAAGCCTCCATACAATTGACATAACCAGGCACTCTTGACAAGGCATACATTAAATTTTCAAAGCAATATGGTTCCTTTTCCCTTAAGGATACGAGAGAAAATTCCCATCGTTGATTCCTCCCTTACAAGGCATAGTCCTGCTGCCAAGAAATCAAACCAACACAAGTGGAGATGACTTTCTTTTGAAATGCAGCCAACTAATTGAATTTCTCCAAAGATGAAAAATATTTCTTGTGCCTGGGAATGAGAGGGACTGGGGATCTAGGTTCACCAAAAATCCACAGAGTGGAGTTGTCCTCATTCCTCTGAATGGTCTGTGAGTTGGCACTCCACCAATGCACATGATTGGTGACAAAAGAGGTGAATGATATTAAATGAATGTCCCCAATATGGGGAACTGGGTTAGCTTTAGAATCCATTAAACATGCCAACTCATGCAAGTATAACTCACATAACAAATTATTCTCAGAAAATTCACTCTGAGTGGAAGTTTCCAAGAACTGAGAAGGTGTTACGATCTACCTAGGCCTCCCTTATTTTAAAGCCTTAATTTTGAATAGAGCCATCTGTTCAAAAGGAATACATGATAGGACAGAGAGGGGGATATGCAACTCAATAATTCATGAGCTAAGGTGAGTATCTGTTCTTTCTCTTTCTCCATAGATTCATATTTCCTTAATTCTAATTTCTCCTGCATCTTCTCCCAATGAATTTTCTAAAAGAATATTTCTTCGTCCCATTTTCCCTTAACTCTTGGATAATTTTTTATGCTCAATAAGGGAATTCATTCCTTTTTCATATTTTCTTGAATGATGCTTCCACTTAATTACCTCGATCTCTAATAATGACACTTCTTCTTGTTGGCTCCTAAGATTCTGCAACCTTCACCTGTGTAGCTGCTTCTTAGGTTTGAACATTTATAATGTAGGATTTTGTTTCCTGAGTTTCAACTTGAACTGCTACTTCTCGAGTTTCAACAGTTTCAGTAATTTTAGTTTGAACTGCTACCTCTCGAGTTTCAATATATCCGGTAATTTCAGTTTGAACTACTACCTCTTGAGTTCCAGCAATTTCAATTTGAACGATTATTTCAACAACTATTTTTAGAAACACTGGTTCTTGTGTAATAATGTCTAATTCTTTCAATTCTAATGTAGTAGCTTCAACAACCAAATTGAAAGACATTAGTTCTTGTGTAACAGTGTCGTGTTCTGTCTCCATATCTTTGGGGTTCGGGGATCTTTCCTGCATTATTTATGTATCACCCGGTTGTTTCTCTTCATATGAAAGTGAATTGAATTTCTTAGAACTTCTTCAGAAGGAATAAATTCAGTATCTCCTAAGTATTGAGGATGCAATGCCTCATTTTCTGGTAATTCCTGCTTAATAATCAAATCCACTTCCAATATTGATTCCAAATTCTTTGTTTCATCTCTTCTTTGACCTGAATGTGTCGATTTCCAAGATGATATCTCCATCTTCTCAACCTTATATCCTGACAATTTGAATAAAACCCCACATTTGAGACATAACAACTCCTCTTTCTCTTGGCTGGAAAGTGGGTTTTCGAACTGACTAGTAGCTTCTGCAAAGGTTTCTAGGCTTCGTGATGCTTGCTTTTTACTCACTTCCTTCCACTTTTCCAATTCTTCTCTAAGTACTCGCACATCCTCCTTCAACAATTCATTTTCATACTGCAAATTTTTTAACTGGGGTTGGCCTTCAATAGGTTCTTGTGTAACAGTGGCTTCCATAGGTAAATTTCCTACTAGTTCTTGTGTTTTTCATATAGGAATTTCAATACTCACCACTTATGTTGCCTAAGAAGACTTGATTCTTCTTCTCCTGTATAATTCTTGTTGGCCTTCAACAGGTTCTTGTGTGATAGTGGCTTCCATAAGTAAATTTCCTATTGGTTCTTGTGTTTCACTGGGTGACCTAGGGTTTAAAATAGGAATTTCCATTCTGGCCACTTCTGCTACCCAAGAAGCCCTGATTATTCTTCTCCTGGATGATTCTCCTTTGATACTCAATATTTTCCTCTTTCTCTGTGATGTAAGAAAGGCAAAGACTTCTCCAGTTTCTGCTAATGGTTCCTCCTCCTCAATTATGGTTCCTCTTATCTCCGAGGAAGTTTTAATATCAATAATTTGAGGTCTTATTTCCCCAGTTTCTTTAACTTCTCCTTCTTCTATTGCCACATTTGCAACTCCAAATTCTGTTTTTGATGATTCTGCAGCTGTTGCCACTTCTATTTCTACTGTTATTTCTCCCCCAATTGCTAATGGAACGACTTCTTCCATTACCACCACCACTCCAACCGTTTCCTCCATGGGATTCTCTGTTGCTACATCTCCCCTTAAATATTCCTCTTGATCATCTCTACCTTCTTCCAACTCTTCACCCCTCCCCCCAGCTGAACCTAAGGAGCTCCGTTCGACCTCTTTGTCTCCAATATGTCCTACTGCAGGTTCTTGATGCACCCCATCTCCCACAAGAAATTGTTTCCATGTTAGTTTATGTTGTGCCAAATATATTTGCACCAAAACTTGGATTAACCCATGGTTTTTTATAGAAGACAGTGGGTGCATGGATGTCTTAACATAATGTGCCATGTTTTGCAGAGTGTGTGAAAGATAAAATGGCATTTTTATCAATATGCCATGGTGTAAATGGGAAATTAGGACAAAATCATAAAGGTAGACAACTCTATATCTTCCTTCACATGTATTGTACCTTTTTAGGAAGATGGCAACCTGATCCCAGGGTCTGGTAGTGCCTCAAGTGTTATTCCTATAAATTGTGGCTGCACTTGCTCCCCTGCTGCTAGAAAATCTTCAACTGTTGTCAAATTGTGTCTTTTCCAACGGAACCAGTGGTCCCCAATCCTAGGTAGTCTCGTGGCTTCTTCTACAACTCATTCTAATACATTTATTCTTAACCCTCTGATCTATGAGTGTTCTCCAGTAAAGTTCATGGCAATATAGAATGTTGTTTCCTCATGGAAACCGTTCAATCTTTAGAAGTATTCAATCCATCCAGCTTGTTGAAATATAGCACAAACTTCTCTATTTGCATGCAAAGAGTCTAAATTATTGGGTTCATACCTGACTAGAGGACCCATAATTCTCTTCTTACTATATTACTTTGGAGTATCAACTGTCAGAGTTTCAGCAATCAGACACAGTAATCAGATAACAAAGGTTCGTATGGATATTTTGAAAATTTGGAAGAATTAAGAATAGGATATCTTAACAGGTTATCGGAGATAGGACGATGGTTGTTTAGAAGTGCAGGAATAATAATTTTGAAAAGAAAATGAACTGGTTATGGAGGACTGTCATGGATTAAAAAGGTATAATTATTACTACTATATCATTTCACACTTGATCATACTCATAATCATAACTTGTACCTAATCATTCTCACCCAAGGCATCATTTTATCGAGATGATTTCCTTTTGATCATGTGGAATAATCAAGAGGGATATAATTACGCATGCACAATTTCATAACAAATCAGTCGTCACGCATTAATCAGGTTGAGAACGTTTGTGTCAGCGTTGATCTCCCACATGAGTGGAGGGACTGTAAAAAATATCATCATGAAACAGTAAGATTTAGTTGGAAATCCATCTAATATGCAGTGGAATTTTAGTGATATTTTTAAAAACAATACTGGCAGAGTTATAGCGGAAGTTGGCAGAAAAATGGCAGAGTTGCAACATGAAATGTCCAACTTCAATGGGAAAAATAGTGGATTCACAACGGAAAATGGCCAAAAACAACGGGAAAAATAGCGAAGTTGCAGTGGAATATGGCCAATTTTAATTAGAAAACTAGCAAAGTTGTAGTGGAAAAACGGCAAAAAATAACATGGAAAAATAGCGGAGCTGCAGTGAAAAAGGCCAAAATTAGTGGGAAAAATAGCGGAGTTTGCAGTGAAAAATGGCCAAAAATAGCGGAGTTGCAGCGAAGTTACAACGGGTAAAATTAAGCATTTGACATAGTTTCCACTAAGAAACATTTTACAGAGCTTGATAGAAATATGGGAAAATGATAAATTTTTCGTCAGAGGTCTACAATCTTGTTCACTTTCTCTTTCAAGGAGTAATATCAATGAAGAAGGATCGTCTAGAATTATGCAATCGCTTGGCCTGATGCAACTGCTTCTTTTGCATGAACCTTCACGCAAATTCATGTTCACAATTCAAAAACAACAGCTGATCATAGACTAAAAAAAGAAGAAAACAAACAACGAAAATCAAATAATTTTATTTATATACAATTTCTGTGTGGAATTTGCAGCAAACTTTAAAAAATTTCAAAAACAAGGGAAAAACCCTGCTTCTGTACCAATTGAAATTCTGGATCAGTTGCAACCTGAGAGATAAATGCATCCTTCGATATAGGTTTATGATAAATCCATAGACGATGAACATTTGCAAAAAAAAGTTTCTGATTTTCATTAATGGTGGTCAAACGAACGGTCCCATTATCAAATACCTTATCTATTATGTAGTGTCCCAACCATCTCGTGCATAGCTTGCCTTTAAAATCCCTTTTGAACCGTGAATCATACATCAAATCCCATTCTTCTTCACAAAAACCTTCTTCTTTATAAATCTATCATGTCATTTGGAGCATTGTTGTTGAATTAATGGTGAATGATGTACAATAGTAGTGCGCTTTTCTTCTAGTTCATTTAGTTTATTTAGCTAGTTCTTTTGATCCTCCATTAAGTCTAGGTTTTCCTATGTGGTTGTTCTCAAGGTTTTAATTTTGAAATCAATAGGGAAAACAACACTCTTTCTATACACCAGTTCATATGGGGAGAATCCTATAGTGTTGTGCCATGTAGTGTGATAGTCCCATAATGCTTCTGGAATCCTTTCAACCCAATCCTTACGATGACTCTTCATTTTTTTTGTAAGGATTGACTCGATCACCTTATTTGTGCTTTCCACCTGGCCATTGGCTTGTGGATGATATGGAGAGGTTAATCGATGATTAATATGATACTTCTCAAACAAGGCCTCCATTTTACGAGACACAAACTGTGGTCCCTTGTATTTTATGATCTCTCTGGATACTCCAAAGAAGGTGAAGATCTCTGCATATAAAAATTATATTACAGCTTGATCATTGGCTTTTACCAAAACCACATCTTCCACCCACTTAGTCATATAATCAGTGCAAACCAAAATGTAAACCTTCTGTCTTGATGGAGGGTTGATAGGCCCTACAAAGTCCAGATTCCATCTATCAAAGGGTTCAACCACTAACTATGGTTGAAGTGGAATTTCATCCAATTTGTTTGGTTGGCCCTTTCTATGGCATATTTCACAGGCCTGAACATACTTCCTCACATCTTGAAACATAGTTGGAAAAAAATACCCCATACTTAATGCTTTATGGCCAGTTCTTTTATCAGAAAAATTCCCCCCATAGGGCTCATCATGGTAGGCCTTCAAAATTTTGTGGATCTCATCCTCCCTTACATAACACCTAATTTCCAAATCAAGCCCTGTGTAGAAAAGGTAGCCTCTGATCTAGTAGTATCTTGCACTCTATTGTATGATCCTTCTCTTCTCTCGTTTATATAAGTGTGTTGGAAGTCTACCTGCAGCCAAGTAATTAGCAATGTCAGTGTACCATGGGGAATAAGTTGATACTACAAAGAAATTTTCATCGGGAAAGGAGTCTTCGACTGGTGAATTATCATCGTTATTAGTTAGTTAAGAAAGGAAATCTGCAACCACATTCTCCTTCCCTGATCTGTCAACAATGGTTATGTCAAATTCTTGAAGTAACATCAACCACCTAGTCACTCTAGCATTAGTAATAGGTTTATTCATTAAATATCCAATAGTTGAGAAGTCAATATGTACAAAACTAGAATATCCAGTAATATAATACCTAAATTTATTAATGGAATAAATGATGGCAAGGAATTATTTATATGTTACCGTATAGTTCAGTTCACCAGGAGCCAGGTTCTTACTAACATAGTAGATAGAGTATGGGTTGTGACCTTCATGATGTCCCAAAACTGTTCCAATGGTTGTATCTGAAGCATCAAAAAATATATGAAAAGGCAGGGCCCAATTAGGCCCTCTCAAGATAGGTTCTATAGATATCATTTTCTTCAGTTCTGAAAATGTTTCCTGACATTCATCTGTCCAAACAAATTGTGAATCTTTCATCAGTAAAGTAAATAAAGGGGATGCCAATTTGGAAAAAAAATCTATGAATATTCTATAATAACCAGCATGGACAAGAAAACTTCTTACCTCTTTCTACGACCTAGGAGTAGGGATATTTGAAATTACCTTTATCTTGGCTGGATCTACCTGGATTCCTCCAACAAAGATAAAATGTCCAAGAAATACACCTTCTCTCATCATCATGTGACACTTTTCAGTGCTCAAAGATAGGTGTGTCTGTTCACAGTGTTTCAGAACTTTTTCCAAGTTCCCTAGAGCTTCATCAAAACCGTTACCATATGGAGTGAAATCATCCATAAAAACTTCCATGTAACAATTTACCATTTCAGAGTCTTGATTACAACCCGCTGAAATGTAGCCGATGCATTACACAACACAAAAGGAAGCACACTGTATGCAAAGGTGCCTCAAGGATAAGTGAAGGTGGTTTTGTCTTGGTCTTCAGGGGAATCTAGATCTTTCTATATCCACTGAAACCATTCAGGAAAAAAAAAATGTTTTCCAGAAAGGGTGTCTAAAACCTGATCGATAAAAGGCAAGGGGAAGTGGTATTTCTATGTTTCTTTATTCAGTTCTCTGTAATCTACATAGACTCTCCATTTCCCATTTTTATTAGGTACGATCACTAGTGGGGAATCCCACTTGCTATCTAAAATAGCGTAGATAAAACCTGCCTCTAAAAGTTTTTGGATTTATCCTTCACGATGTCTCTCAAATTCGGGCCCATTCTGTGTCGAGGTTGGTGTACGGTATTTGAATAATTCTTAATATAAATATGGTGAGTACACAGTTTTGAGGGGATACCCCTCATATCTGTAAAATTCCCACGCAAAATCCCCCTTGTGTTGTTTCAGCAGCGTAACGAGACGTTCCAGTTCATCGTTTTCGAGATTAGGATTGATGTTCAATGTTTTCCCTGGGTCGATTTCTAATAGAACACTCTTCGAGTTATTAATTATTGGAATTATTTCAGTGTCACTGAGTAAGGATTCTTCTGTAAGTTCTTCATGTTATTTTTCTTTTAATGTGTTGTTCAAGATCTGATATGATCGTTTAGTGACATATGTAGGCTCGATAATGAAATTACAGATGGTGTCATCTTAAGTTTTTGATTTAAAGTCAAGGATCTCCCAATTGTTAATAATGGTTGAATATCTTCTTCCTCCTCTAAATCCATCCATAATGGAATTTCAGTGTCTAAGCTCAGTCTGGATGGAGGATATAAATTCATGTTTTTTTATTGCAATTCCATGAGAAATCGTCATGTGCCCCGATCTACAGCTAATGTATGCATCTGCTGTAGCCATCCATGGTCTTCCTAAGATCGATGAGTGTCCTCCCGGCTATGACTTAGGCTGTAAAACAACAAATTCTATAGGGTACTCCCATGAGTCAATGGAGACCGGTAGGTCATCCAAGATTCCTTCTGGTTTGATAGTGGACCTATCAACCATTTATAGTATGGTTGGGGTAGGCATGAGATCAGAAAGTCCTAGTTTCTTTACAGTCTCTATGGTCATAACGTTTATTGAAGCACCTAAATTGACCAAAATGTTAGGGATTTGGATCTGCCCAATATATACCGTAATAGTGAGGTTACCTGGGTCATCATATTTATCTAGTGGGGATTTCCCCATCATTAGTTCATATAGATTCCCCACGACATGCGCTGTAGGCATATCCTTAGACTTCCTTCCTTGTTTTTTCAAAACCAGGTCTCTAATAGTTTTGGCGTACATAGGTATATCATGTAGGGCTTGTAATAGTGGAATTATTACATAAATATTTTTCAACTCACCTGAAAGGTTGCAACAAGGTTGTTCCACAGCCTTTTGCAAGGTTAATTGTTCAAGATATGGTGGTTCTCTCAAAGGATATGTAGGTTGAATCTTAGTAGGTGTCTCTACAAGTGTCTCAGCAGATGTTTCATCATGTATCTCAATCGGTGTTTTAGTTGGTGTTTCAACATCCTCAATAATGGGGATTTTTGAACTAAACAAATTTCCAAATAGTGGATTAACTCCTTCATCGTCCATAGAGGATGGGACAATATCCTCAATGACGATTAGTTCCACTAACCTCCCTGATCGTAAATGTAAATTATTGCAATAGAGAGGGAAAATGGAATAATTTTGCATGTTAGAAGTTTCAAATTGTTGCACCGCCTTATTGTTAGGATTGGGGTTAGGTTGAGAAAGCAGTTGAGGACAAAGTGGTGCACCCATTGGTGTATAATTATTTGGGATTTACAGTTGTGTCTACTGATAATGTGTATAGGATGGTTGATTATGGGGGAACTGGTTTCATGTGTAAGGGTTTCTCCATCCTGAAGACCAAGAGGCTTATTGGTTTGTATGCGGTGCCCATGAAGTCCAAGGGTTCAGATATTGTACTGTGGGATGTGAAGGTTGGTGCCACTATCTATTAGGATATGAATATTGTGGAGGAAATTGATTTTTAACATTATTCCAGGAATTGAAAGGTGTAGACTCAAAATTCATACTTAGAATCCGAGGTTTCCACGACTTCTTCTGTGAAATCAAACATGCATGCTATGTTTCTACGGTGGATTCCTGAAAGACTGCTTTGGCCTTCGGCAATGAAGTGAAATCCTTAATGTCATGTTCCAGTTTGAACAGACCACATACCTCTACCTTATCAAGCAAACACTCTCTTAATGGGTTATTTTCCCTACACTTAGGGAAAATTTCCCTAAATACCATATCTTCAACCACTTTTTTATGTTTTTCCCTCATGACATCCAACTGCAAAGATTTGGAACTCATCATGTCAGTTTTAAAATTCTTGTAGCTGGGTTTTCACCCTGGCTAGGTGCAAAAGAACATTCCTTCCGTCTGTGAGAAAGAAGGGTAGAGTTCAATGGAAAAGATCTAGCTACAAATAAAATATTAGTAACACAATAAACAATAATAAAAAATGACTAAACTAAATAAACAAAAACGAGACAAGTGCACCTTCTATTTTTCTTGAAAATGGGCCACCATGCCCTAACTTGGAATGGTACCGCCTCTCCACAGGATTTTTAGTATAGAGGGTGCCTCAACGTACAGGATGGGGAGATGGTGGGGCAATGGAATTGTCAGAAAAATGATGGGATTCTTTTTTAGAATGATGGCTTCTCAACAACTCCCGAAAATAGAATAATGGAAGAAGGAATCAATGAATCTTGTGATGGATACCTCAACACTATTTTATAGTTTCTTCTTGTCCTTTTCTCAGTTTTAGGGTTTCGGGCCCTATTTAGGATTTCAAGACCTATTTAGGGTTTTAATCCCTTTTTAATGTTTTTATCTATTTTGGGGGTTTTTAGCCCCTTTGTGAGATTTTTAAGAGAGAATAAGGTTAAACCATAGTTGTGGAGGTAAAATATGAGGGGAAAAGGGTAGGAAAAAGACATATGTATGTGGTTTAGGCCATGTAGAGTTAGTTGAGCAATTTTTTGCATTAATAGATTGCCCCTTATCGTGTGAGGGCAGGAACTCATCGTATGTCTGACTAACATCATATAATCATTCGGATAGTGGACAGATCTATGAAGAAGTGGCACTTCCTTGTTTGAGACACGGTGGATTTTGGTTTTTGTATTAATATCGGTTCCCAACAATGGGTGAGATACAAATAATATGTGATATGTCTATGGACGAGGTGGGCATATCTGTGCTCATGACAATGTCAAAAGAATAAATAATTGGATCAAGGTTTGAAAATATGGGAGTCGATCAATACATATACAACTGATGTTACATAATGGTCGCCTCAATGAGAGGTTGAATACAATGCTGATCTGAAGAACGGATATATAGAAACCATGGAATTCTCATGGAATGCAATATCTGCATAATTGATGCTCTGCTAGATTTGGAAGTTTACATATCTATAGGGACTCACTGATGGAGAGTCAGAGTCTCAACGGTACAATATGCTGCATCAACCATGAAGCTATACAGAAGCACTGCTCTGGGGATTCTGAACATTGTTTCCAATGCAACCTGACAATCATAAGGGACATGAACATGTCTGGGTCCCTTAATAGACTCACCAATATGCTAGAGTCAGGTGACACCAAAGGTCTTCGACCAAATACTGCAAGGATCAATACCCTGTACGAATCTCAACTGTGCGATAATGTAGTTGAAGTCGAGCACGTGAGACACAACCATCTCGAGAGACACTAATGAATCCTATCAAGTGGTCCAAGGAACTCATCAATAAGGTGAATGAAACTAGGATACATGGACCTCTGGGTATATCTTTTGGAATAGATTTGTTGATGTCGATAGAGGGAGACCTACAACTAATCAAGGCAATAATGTTTCCTTGACTGGAAGCACGAGGGGGATAACCAAATATGTGGGACAATCTAGGGACTGACACACTGAATGGGGGAATAGGGGCAGGGGATTATGGGAGACTCAAAATTCCTTTGTTCATAGTAATGACGGTAGGGCTGACCTGGAAGCAAATGAAACTGATTCATGAGAGAGGGATCATAGTTGTGATACCGAGGATGTAACTGTAGATGGGAAATAATGAGGGAGGTAACTGGACTAATGATATCTAGGGGATCCAAGGAAGACTCATCGTAGAATGATCTGAAAAAAGGTGACCCAATGGGGGAAATTTTTTGAACTATAATCTATGGGGTGGCGTCTAAAGACACCATTATGACACGATCTCACATATTTTTGCCAAGTCCAAGAAAGTAAATGCTTGTTGGTGTTTTCATTTTTAGAGAGACTGAAAACAGGAACAAGACTTCACTGTGGTCTCTTTTTCGTATGTAGTCTCCTAAGTCTGAAAAGGGGTAAAAGTATGAGTAGGAGAGCTCTCCCAACCTTTGGATACCAAAGACTTATTTACCGTTTGTATTCCAATCAGGCTGGAAAAGTTAAAACTTACACTGACAGGACAGTCATTCAAATAATTTTACGAGCATGAACGAAACCAAGTTTGCTCGGCAATATTTTCTTGATGACAAGGCTGAAAAAGAGATTAAAGACAACCCATGATGAGATTTTTCATAAAGTTTGGTCCCAATGCCCAAGAAAGCATAAAAGGATGCAAATGGAAACGTTCTTGGCCAAAGTGTGCCAAGGTGGTCCTTTTCTTATGATTGTCTACATAGCCTGAAAAAGGAGGTAAACGAGGCTACATAGACGCCCTTTAAAATACTTTAACGAGCACGAAAGGAAGCAAGCATGCTCGACAATATTTTCATTCTTTTAAGAGTTAGAAAAGAGATTAATAGAAACTTCTTAATGGTCAATCAAGCAAGGGGGAAGTGTTCAAAATATGGAAAGTGATTATGTGATGAACATGACTTATGGGCATAAAACACAAAACACTAATGGGGCCCCCTTGTGGGACGATGGATGGAGGTCAAAAAGGTTAACTACGCAGTATGAATGGAGCGAGCCGCTCATGAATGTGTCTAAGTGGAGATTCATGTGATGGCACGCAAATTGAGGGTGCTCCCAGGAACGACCTGGAAACGCTTTGTGTTAAGGTGAGATAAGGATCCTGTCAACAGTTAAAGGGTGAAAAATCAAACCTGGTGGCGTGAACGACATCTCAAACGGACTCTGGATGGCTCTGTGGTGCTTGAAACAAAAATAGACCCAATGAGGCCTATAAAAAGAGGGGGACCACATGACATGTGTCATTGTTACTATTCAGTGTTGAGTTGGAGTGGAGGACTCCAAAGATATTTTGATGATTTCTTTCATTCCGGCCAGTGATTTTCAGATTCATCACTTCCAGGTAAGAGTACTCATCAAAACCATCCTTTTCACTGGTTTATTTTGGTCTGTAGCTCATCCAAGTGCCCCAACCGAATTGAAAGGGTTCGTGAGGGCCAAGTCATGCTTTTTTAGGGAAAATACATGACCTAGGTTGCACTTGACAGCCAAAAAATCATGACCCAGTTGTGTCTTTCAGATAGAAAGGCGCGACTTGCGTTGTACCTGTTAGGCCAAAATCCATGACTGGATCACACCCGTTCAGCCAAAAGCCGCGACTTGGGTCACTCAGTTTGGATAAATAGGCGTGACTTCATCTTTGAATGCCATTTTTCTGCAAGGTTGTGTTTGACAAGGATTTGGTTGTTGTGCAAGATGGCTCAACCTATGTGGAGGGAGCGGGAGGTTGGGGGCTTGTGGAGGCAAGCCATGAGGTGCGCATGTGTGTGGGATACGCTAGACTGGAGTGGATTGCTCAAGTACTTTCAGGTTCCCCCGATGCAGACCTTGCGATTTCTACTAGAGAATTTCGTGGGTTTTTGGGATTTTGGGGTAGAGTGTTTCATTATCTAGGGGAAGCATCTTGAGATTACGCTGCAGGACATAACTTTTTTACTGGGCTCCCGATGCTAGGAGTGATTGGTGATACAACGCAAAATATCTCACATGGGGAGATGTTGGATGATATCTATGAGAGGCACTGGTATGCCTCTTCTACTGTGCACAGGTCGTATATTTTGATATGCGACATTGAGAGTCTCTCGAATCGGGCGATTGCAGCGATGGTGCTACAGTTCTTTGGGTCTTCTAGGACCCACAAGATCTTCGGGGGAAGCTCCAGATTGTGGAGAGCGTGAGGGCGGGAACCTACTATGGGTGGGCCCAGATGTATCTGACCATGGTTTGGCATGCGCTGAATCATGCTAGGACTATGGGAGGGGACTTTTGTTTCCCCTTGTTTTTGTGTTCTTTCTTCTTCGAGAGGGTGCCGACTCTTCGACCACACTTGTCAGTGCGAGATGGCGGGCCTTAGGAGCTCCAGTTACGAAGATGGAGTGAGATGTTGGTTTGTGAGGGAGGCAGCTTAGTGGGTCATTTATTTACTCGGAAGCTTCTTGCACAGTGGAGGTAGCTGTCGGTCCTCATTTAGGCCCACCCATACACAAGAATGGACTATAGGGGACATCCATAGATGCCTCGACCTCCAAGACAATCCTAGGGACCAGATGGTACGTATACATGATGTTTTATGTTTTTACATGCATATATAGTACACTAGCTTAGTAGTAGAAAATTTATGTTTATGACAGATACTGATGATGTACCATGTGTATGTGCAAATGTTGGACCACATCACCTGCAAGTTACGAGCAACAGAGGGGGAGGATGGAGGGTGTGGATCCACCTGCTCCCGGGCCCCGGAGTACCTTGCAGCAGCTCCATCATGATATTGAGTGTATGCTAGATGGTGTTACCGATGATGGCTAGCAGAATTTGGATGGTGATATGATTGCTTCTTATTATCGCACTCCTCCTTAGTATATCCCCTTGATGAGGAGGATCGGAGTCGCGGTGGAGTACGTTCGAGTAGAGGCCCACGGGGACCCACCGATGGAGGACGAGGATAGCTCCAGTGAGGAGGAGGCCTAAAAGGAGGATACAAAGTCAAGTAGGATGATGAGTTCGACTCTCATTAGCAGCTAGTGGGGCTACCCCTAGTGCAGTGGTGCACTAGGATTTTTGTATGATATGTATGCTAAGCTGAGAAATATTATGGGGCTTCTTGTTTTACACTGAACATTATGACATGATATATATATATATATATATATATATATTGTATGCACGTGGATGCACTTTTTATGTTTTTATCTGAGTCTTTTTATGATGAAAATTCCTAGACGATATATATTATATACGGATGCATGATTATGTGATACATGATGCAGTTTTTAATATTTCCTATATGCGATGATGAATGTGCCACTCTAGGACGTCATTAGCCATTTGATATGCTATATTATTGAGGTTTATGGGAACCTGTGTGAATTTATTGGATTCAAAATTTCTAACCAATTGTTTAGTGCAAAGGAACTTTCTAAAGACGAAAGGATCACGTACCTGGTAGTAGTTGTTTAACTAGGAGACAAGCAATTGGGAGTCTAAGAAGACATCAAGGTGACAAATACCCATCTAAAGGGAAGCGACCAAGAGACCGATGACACCATCGTACTCATCTTGGTTTTTGGTAGTGATTCCAACACAGATTCCTTCAATGTGGATCAACTCATGTGACGGGGAATAGATAACCCATGCAACTGAGGCGAGATTAGGGAAACATCTACTCGCTCCATCAGTGAATCCAACGTAGCGATGTGAAGTAGGATCCATATGGAGCAATCAAGGAAACAAAGTGTAAGACTCATGTCAAAAAATGGTGTAAAAACACAAAAAGAAAAAGGATACTACAAGTGATTCATGCTAGAGACCTCGGGAATAGAACCTCTTGAGGTAGATCCCATTGCGACGATTCTTCAAGAGGTGGCCATCCGAGTCAGCAAGAATATATGCCTCCTTGTCAAGCCAGTGGTGAACGACATATGGGTTGTACCATATTGATTCAAACTTCCCTTTTCCTAGTTTGTTGTTAACTTGGTCATAAACAAGGACCAGATTGCCTTCACTAAAGGTGTGAGGGTGGACATGGGAGTCAAAAGGTGACTTCAATCGAGTTTTAGCTGCTTCAATTGCTTGGAGGGCAACCCGATGATCCTCATTGGTATGTTCAAGTAGGAGAAGCGTTCTTATAGGGGTGATGTGTTAGGAAGGAGTTCTATGGAAAGGCAGAGTGATGGAATCTAGCACTCGATTGGAAGTACGGACTAAACACCGTGGACTAAGTGGAAAGGAGTAAATCCAATGGAGGTTTTTGCTGACATTCGATAGGCATAAAGAGATGAATATATCATGTGATTCTAGTTGGTTCTATGGTTACCAACCATCCTCTGGAGCATGGTTTTGATGATCTTATTGACAACTTTGACCTGTCCATTTCCCTTAGGGTAATAAGAGGAGGAGAATTGGTGTTCAAACTTCAACATGGTTGAGAGATCGGTCCACACTGCGTCTTCAAAGTGCTTACCATATTCTAAAACTATTTTTTGGGGGACACTGAAACACGTAATAAATGGTTAAAGAAGAAACACGCTGTAGTGTCGGCCTTACAGTCAAATGTAGGAATGGCCTCAACCCATTTGGTGAAATAATCAACGGCCACAATGATGTAGTTATGGCCATCGACCAAGGTATGATTATAGGTCATGAACTCAATCGCCCATTTGTAGAAGGGACCGACTATGACTACATGATGCAAAGGTGCGGGGGGAGTCCTTGCCTTTGGAGCAAAGAGTTTAAAATTATGGCAGTGCTTGACCACCTCAATGCAATCATCTAAAATGGAAGGCCAAAAGTAGTAGGCATGTAAAATATTTTGAGCAGTCACCAAACCAGAGAGGTGGCCACCGCAAGCTCCACTATGACAGTCATTGAGGACTTGTTCAGCCTCATCATGGGTGAGGCAATGGCGTAGTATGGTATCGATGCCCCGAGGGTATAGAACATCCCCAATGAGGAGATGGCGAGCAACTTGGTGTCAGATGCACCATCTATCTTTGTGTCTTAGGTGAGCCTCAAATTTATGGGTGCGCAAGTATAGAAGAATTCCCCCATACCATGGATCTTCTATGAAAATGAAAAATAAGAACTCATTGGGAAGGTTGACCATAATCGGTGGTGAGGTAGAATGGAGGAAAGTATTTCATCAGTGCATCTAGTGCCAAATATTTGGTGGTCTTGGGAGCAACGAATTCCAAGTTGAATGCCTGGAGGACAACAATCCACTTGGCCGCACAACCTTGTAGGAGGCGGCGGCTCAAGAGGTACCGCATAGGGTTGGAATCGACCACAATTCTAGTATGGTTTGAAATAATGTAATGGTGTAGCTTTTGGACCGAGAACATGATACCGAGAGCCATTTTTTCTTCAATCAAATATCGTAAGGGGGGATCATTCAACTTCTGACTAACATCATAAATCACATGCTCTTGACGAGCATAGTCCTCCTGGACCAACACTCCATTGATGGAATTTTCGGATGTCGACACATAGAGTATGAAGTCCTTAGTGAAGTCAGGTGTAGACTGCAACGGATTGGAAGCCAAAGCTTGTTTTAATGTGTCAAAAGCATCTTGGGTATGCTGATCCCAAAAAAATGGGATGTTGGTACGAAGCAGGTGTAAGAAACTGTGGACTTTTGTCGCATATTCCGGTTTGAAGCGGCAAAGGAAGTTGGCCTTTCCTTGGAGACTCTGCAACTAGCACAAAGTCTGTGGTGAGGGTAGATCGAGAATAGATTGAACTTTAAGAGTGACAACTAAAATCCCTTTACAATAAATGATGAACCCAAGTAGACGGCCAGCTGGAACACAAAATACACACTTGAGATGGTTTAAGTGGATTTGTACTTACGACATCGTAGGAAGACTTGTCGCATGTCATCTAAGTGTTATGAGCGCTTCCGTGAGCAAGTGGTGAGGTTGTCCAGGTAGACTAGTATGATGTGAACAAGGTCATGGAAGCAGTATGTCATGGTTTGCTGAAAAGTGGCTCCAGCATTTTTAATGCCAAAAGGCATCACTCGATATGAAAATGTGCCCTAGGGGGTTGTGAACACAGTCTTGTATCATTATTCCTTTTGGATCTGAATTTGGCTATATCTGGAGAAAAGATCCATGAAGGAAAAGACCTCATGTCCAATGCAGGAATCAATGATTTGGTCAATGAAATGAGTAGGGAAGTAGTCCTTGGGACATGCCAAATTCAAATCGCAAAAATTTGTACAAACGCAGATGGTACCTTGGTTTTTATTCACATGGACATGATTAGAAACCCAAGTGGTATATGCGATGGGGTAAATGAAGCCTGGTGTGTGCAACTTCTCAATCTCGGCCTTGAGTGTGGAAGCATTTGAAGGGCGAATGGGTCATTTTCTGACACACATGCGCCACATCATGCCATGTATTGATGTGATGTTCCACAATGGATGGATCCAACCCATGCATCTCAGTATAATACCAAGCGAAGATGTCATGGAATTCCTGAAAAAGTGCTTTGTAAGAAGTGACTTCCTTAGGGGAGCATGATGCTCCGAGTGTGATTTCTTCAACAACCTTCGGGTTAGTTGAGATATCGACCTTAATAGTGGGTGAAATGTTGGCCATGTTTACCTCTTTAAAGGCATCGAGAGCCGAGATGGGGTATTTAAACTAATCCACCTTACCATGTATGAAGTCCTTGGCTTCAACTGAATATTGATCTAGTGTTGAAAAAGGTTCACCGGAGATAAACAATAAGCGATGGTGCATATCATCCCACGGGTATTCAAGAGATGACAGAGCTTCGAGGATCTCCTTGTCCTTGCTGAAACAATGGTTGGATAGATCAGATGGATCATCTATGGTTGCAGAGATGCAATGGTCGATGGAGCTAGAAATCATGTAAATGGTTGTGTTTTTTGAGGAGGAAATCAGAGGGTGAATCTCCTCGATGACAGTGATCTCAGACTCACAAGAGTGCTTCCGAAGATCATGGAGGACATACTAATACTCAGCCAAGTCCAAGAAGTGGTGTGAATAGTAGTCATATAAACCTTAAATTGCACACAAATGGTTAGTCCTTAAAGACTTGTTCTTGGTTGCTAGCGGAGCTGAGATGGTGACTACTGGGAGGTCGTCGGTTGTATCCATAGCATCTATGTGTGTGCACAGGATAGGTATCTTTGGAAATTTTTTGGTGGTATGTCCATGGACATCACACAAAGCGCAAGGTGGAGTTGTTTGAGGTTTGGTTGCTTCTTTGGAGGCCTTACCCCTAGTATTCTTTGGGATAGGAGGGGCAAGTTTGGGGGCGAAAGGTACATTTGATGGGCCCAGAGGAGGACGTGAATCCACCGCAATGGTTTGGATGAGAGTCAATACAACTTGAGGCATCAAAGGAGGCATAGGTGGTTCAAGGCACCACACAGGAATCCCCAACGTAAAGTTAGGAAAAATTAGAGTAGCCATGACGGGCTTGCTCACAATGTCGGATGGTGGGAATAGGAACGGAATCATGTGGATTGGGAAAGAACCCCAATAATTCCCAGGTGATAAAGGTTTGGGTTGCGACTAATTTTGTGGTGGAGTTGGGATGGTACTAGATGAAATAGTACACAAATCAGCTGTATCAGTAGGCACAGTCGGAGGTGGTAGGGATGGAAAGGAGTCTACCATAGGTGCTTCGGCAAACAGTCCTGGTCCTACCACAGATAAGGACGGGATGGATAGGCTATCGATGGTAGTATCAATGGTTGGGATGAAATTTTCTAGTGTGGACAGTCCTTATGGATCATAGTAAGTTAACCGATCGACTTTCATGATCTTTCCATCATGAGGGAACATGAGGATTCAAAAGACGGTTGATTCCACAACTCTCATGGCATACATGTAGCTACGTCTGAGGAGGAGTTTATAATCAAGTTGGGCGTTAATAACCTCAATATCAATTAAAATCATTTTACCAGATAATGAAATATAAACATTCAGAAGAATTTCCTCAGCCTTGGTGGAGCACCCATCGTAAATGCGGAGTGCGGTAGTGGATGGTTGGAGGGTCAAGAACCTAAGTTTCTGCTAGACAATGGTTGACATGACACAAGCATATGCCCATTCATCGACGATACAACGATACCCAACCAAATTCATAATTGAAACCAAAATCTGGAAGGCGATGGTAGATGGCATTCAGGGTTCTCCTTGGTCTAGATCAAACGTGATCAATCTGGAATTAGAGGGGTCGACGACACCTAGAGTGGATGACAACAATTTCCATTGCATCAGGAAATTTTTAGCACCTTTAGAGTGGACATGGTTGTAGGTGATTGGGACAAGTCGTCGTTGACGATATAGTTCAGGGCAGCCTGAGAAGTTTCCTTGTTGGTGATGCGTCGTATAGGAAACCATGGACCTTTGGTCAACCCATCAGCGGGGGGTGTAGGTAAGTGGAGGGGCATGTTGGAAGTGTTAGAAGTGGATGTCATTGATGGGTCAGAAGTTCCTGTGGCAGATTCATACTGGTTCTATATGGTCTAGAGTTTGAATTCTAATTCTGTTGACAGCGTCATCAGGTGATGGACACCAATCTAAGTAGGTGGAGCTAAAACGGGGGCTGGGGGAGCCGCAGGAGTTGTGGGGGCAGGTGGGGACAAGGGAAAATCTAGTGGTGCTGGCTTGGGTGGAGCTTGGGCTTCAACATTTGGACCCTAATAAGCCTCATTTTGGAGATACTGGAGGGCATGATCCATGTGATGGAACAGATGCATATAGTGACCAAAGGTGTTACGTAAAGCACACAGATGGTTAGTCTGTAACTACGGGTTCTTTCCCTGTTAGTAAGGTTGTTGGGGTTTTTGTGTCAATGGATTAGCACCGTTTTTGTTGGGGAGGTTAGGCTATTGGTTGCCTCCTTGTCACTGGTTATTACCCTGATTTCTCCCTCAATTTTTCTTACCCTTCCCTTGTTGGTTATTAGGGGTGGGTTGCTTGGGAAGGTTCTGCTGAGCGAAAACCTGTCCTATGGAAACCGGAGGGGATGTGGTCGAAGCCTGCGCTTGTTGCACTGGTGGTGCGTAATAGACTAGAGGAGATGGGGGAGCTATGAATCTGGTTGTTTGGCCCGAATACGCCTATGTCGGCCAAGTCGACCCATGGGCAGGCTTATTCAATGCAAGATGGGCATAGGAGGATGTGGCTCCAGACTTAGACTTCATCCTTGAGTAATCAGGGACTTGGTTTGGTTATGCAAAATTATGGATGTTTCCTGGGTGTGATGGCATCATAGGGGGTGCCTCATAATAATGAGGTTGCTGTGAGACAGATTTGATGATTCCATCCGCAACCTAGGATTCCCCTAGCGTATCGCGTTGGTAGGTGTCGGCACAGGGAGCATCTGGTATGATGGTGTATAGATACCCGGACTGGGAATAAATTAAATCGAAATGTTGGGCTTTAATATGGCCTCCTCCTCATTTTAAGGCCACTTAGAGGTGACGTCCTTGACTATAGGTGGGAGCAAGGTTTTCAAAAACCAATCTAGGAAGATGATGTCATCCAATTGGATCTTGCATAAGCTAAGTCATCGCTGCCACTCATGGATGTGGTTTGTGATGTGAGTAGCGGTATTTTGATGACATGACAACAATATTTCCACACCCTCATCATATCTGACTGGGAGTTGGAAGTATTGGAGGAACATGAAGGCTAATGAATTGAAATCAGGGTAAAAGGTTTGTGGTAGTTCGATATACCATTTTTCTGCAACACATGTAAGAGTGCATTGGAATAATCTCAATCAGATGCAGTCATCCACAATACTGTTTGAGGAACACCATAAATGGAATAACATGATGTTGTTTTGGGGATCTTTCCCCACCTTTCCTTCAAACTTTGGGATGTCCAAAGGAAGTTTAGTCGGCATGGGAGGCCAATGAGGTTGATGACCGATGGGGTCATTCGTTAATCTGGCCAAGTTTGCTAAATTAAGATGAGCCATGAATGGTAGTATCAATCTGAGTTTGGTTCGGGATGGACCAATGATGGTGTTGGGGTTTACAAGACCATGGTGTTCGTGTGTGAATGGGGGAATGAAAGGCTGACCGCCCACTATAGGGATTGTTGGAATGGTCACAGAAGTGAAAGGGCCATTTCCCCCAGTCATGAAGGGTGGAATGGTAGGGATTGTGGGAGCCGGTGTGGGGTCGCTATTAATGGGTAGCATACGTACAACAACATGTGTAGTGGTGGTGGGTCCACCAGTAGGGATATTTGTGGTTGTGGGTGGCAGGGACATGGGTCCTCCGCCAACTGTCCCTCCTTGGAAGGGATCGGGATGGATGCTAGCCATGGGGCTATATGGGGTAGTAAAAAAATTAGGTTCAAAATGGCAGGAATCCAAATCTGAATTAGAGGCAGTATGTCCTTCTGAAGGTGAGGAAGATTGTCGAAGGGGGCCTTGACGGTGGAGGTATAAAGAACCAAACTGAGGGGAGTTCCCCCTGAGTCAAGAGGAAAATCATGAAAAAGAAATGGTGGTGGCTTGCTGTAGTAACTGGTAATTAATTTTGGACCCCGTTTTAAATCGGCTTCCTATTGGTTCACAGGTAGGCACTCGGCCACCAAGACTGCCAGAAGACAATGCTTTGGATTTTTCCTCACAAGGGTGTATCTAGACAACCGGTGGGGGTCGTTTCCCGTTTCGCTTAGCAATTCCTCTCATTGGATAGCTACTTTGGGGCTCCTGTGGTATTCCTCATAATGAGTTTTAGGGAAAATCCCAAGAACTTACCACAATTGTTGTGGATGACTTATGTCCCAAACCAAAATATTATTAAGTAAGTTGGTTACTTTTATGGTTTCACTAGGGGTCATGACCCAAGTTTGGTTGATTATTTGGTGTGATTAAGCGCACTTGTGTATGAAATTGTTACTTTACCTTTCAAATGTGAAATAGACACATAATAATGAACTGAAAGATAAAATCAAATCAAGACAGCGTGCAAGACGAAAAAGGGTCTGAAAAAAGATGACTGAATATGATGCTAACAAACCAGTAGTGTGACTACCCCCAAATTCGTATCCTTCACATCAAAGAGGGAGTGATGGGATCTCAACAAATTGGAAACAATTCCACCCATAGATCCACAAGTCAAACCCCAAGTTCCTAGTGCTCAACAAGGAGGACGTGAATGCCGTGAGACCCCCAACGATCTCCATTCCCCATAGCTTCCAAGGTCACTTGTTTTTAATTGAAATGGATAATAAGAAAGTGGGTGCCTATTACTAAACTTACTCAACCCCCCGTTGTATCTCAGAAGACCCCGGAGGGTGATGATTGAGTAGAGGAGCAGGGGCTAAATAAGTATGTTAATTTCCAACTTTTAATAATGAAAAATGAATGTAAATTGCAGAAGTTAACACAGAAACACATAGATTACATGCAACATCCAAACAGTGGCTACGGGTTTGTTCAGACAGGAAAAACAAAGACAACAGGGGTCAGAAACAAACATGTTGCTTTTAACTATTGGACAGTCATGACTAGGTCACTCAAGCAGGACAAACATAGGCGATTGGGTCGCTTCTTACTGCAAAAACAAGGGCAAATTTTCCCTGGGGGGGATTCATGCTTTACGTGGGTAAATCCACAACCTAGGTCACGGTTTTTAGCCCTAAAGGCACGACTAGGTCGCAGGTTTCTACCCGAAAGGCGCGATGCTGGCCAGAACAGGAAAAAATTAAAAAAAGCAGGTCGACAGAGGCCGATAGGGGCAGGCATTGGTGCCATACAGACTCGGATTGGTCGTCTGAGGGTTCGATCAGTGACGGTTGAGACTCAAAATAAAATAAACACCTGCAAAACAAGAGGATCAAAAAAGATCGACCCAGTATGGTCACCAAAACTGTAGTTGGGTTTTCACCCTGGCTACGTGCAAAAGCACGTCCCTTCCATTTGTGAGACATAAGGGTATAGTTCAATGGAAAAGAGCTAGCTACAAATAACATATTAGTAACACAATAAAAAATAAGAAAAACGACTAAACTAAATAAACAAAAATGGGACAAGTATACCTTCTGTTTTTCTTGAAAATGGGCCACCGTGCCCTAACTTGGAATGGTACTGCCTCTCCATGGGCTTGTTAGTACGGAGGGTTCCTCAATGTATAGGATGGGGAGATGGTGGGGAAATGGAAGGGTTGGAAAGATGATGGGAGTAGTTTGAGAATGATGGATTCTCAACATACTCGTGAAAATAGAATAATGGCAGAAGGAATCAATGAATCTTGTGATGGAGACCTCCACACTATTTTATAGTTTTTTCTTGTCCTTTTCTCTCTTTTATGTTTTTGGACCCTATTTAGGATTTTAAGCCCTATTTAGGGTTTTAAGCCCTTTTTATGTTTTTAGCTCTTTTTGGGGTTTTTATCCCCTTTGTGAGGTTTTTAAGAGAGAATGAGTTTAAGCCATAGTGTGGAGGTAAAAAATGAGGGGAAAGGGGTAGGAAAAAGACATATGTATGTGGTTTAGGCCATGTAGAGCTAGTTGAGAAATTTTTTGCGTTAACAATTCTTGAGAAAGTTACCTATCTCTTCTTGAGTGGCTCCTCCACTAGTTGACTTCTGTGCTCGTGAGAAGATGTCTCAGTCTCTTGTATTGGTTCGAGAAGACCCTCTAGAGTATCTTCGACATAAGTCCACAGTGTGATAAAAAAGGTTCTTTTGAGATGTCTCCCTTCCCTAACAGATTAAGCATATCTAGGAATTTTTCTCTTATTCCACACAACAAAATGATCTTGAGAATATCCCTTCAAATAGTGGTATGGCCTGATCTCTGCACATTATACAAAATCCTTTCCACAAAATCCTCCAAACATTCATAGTCTTTTTGCACCATCTTAAATCATTCTTCTCTCTTATCCTTCGTTCTGCAATATTCTTGGTACTTCGCAAGAAATACCAATTTCATCTGATCCCACGACGCAAAAATTTCGCCACCCAAACTCATAAACCATCGCAAGGAATTATGTTTCAAGGTGGAAAGAAACAATTTCAATTTCTTCTCACTCAAGTTGTAGTCATAAATTTGACAGAGAATGTCTAAATCGAAGAGGAATTCATTGGATCCTTTGTGGACTTCCCATGAAAGTGAGGCAATACTGAAGGTGAAATATTTTTCATAGGGGTATGTCCAGTTGTTGGTTGAATAGGGATCTAAATTGTGGCAATTGTCTCCTCAAGCTGGATGTCTCCATTATCGTTATGATTGTCCCCCACTTCTTCTCTGGGATTGTCATGATGACGTTCATTATTCATGATTATCTCTTCCTCTTGATTTTCTCGATTCTTATGATCTTCAAACTTCTATCGAAACTTCAACCACTCATGTTTTGTAACTTCCTCAGTTGATTCGATAGAAGTCCTCTAGTCCACGTACCCCCACATAACTACCCCTATCTCCTGGATTTCTTTCCACGGGGACACCAAATGGTGCCGCAACTCTTATTGATCTCTCCACAGTTGACACTGATTCCTCTAGCCTAGGTGAAATAAGGATTCTTGTCACAGATGATGGTCCTTGATATGGAGCTCCAGTAGAAGAATCAACCCTGAAAAATAATTCATCAATGAATGTATTTCTCCCTAAGCGTAGGCTACAACCATGACCTCTTCCACCTTCCAAGTTAGTGTTTTGGGGGGTTTTGGGAATGTCCCATTGAGTTCTTCTCGTATTCATGGAAACTTATGAATCATGCAATCTTGTAAATCATACATGATCCTTGGATAAGGAACCCATTCGGTCTATTGAAGGATGTGAAACTCTTCACTACATCTTATTGCTCCTGTACCCGAGAATCAGGATGGATAAATAAAATGAACCAATTCAACTAATAACTATGTATATCAATTACCTTCACTGGAAACAATGCCAAAATATTGGGCACTCTATATACTCATTACTTTCTCAACAAGCAGAGTGTTCAATATTAATTTTCAACCCAGGCAAGTCTGTTTATTTCAAAGGAACTTAGAAAAATCTATGCATAAAAATTTTCAGTAGCTGATAGATAAAATGCAAATCACTCAATTCTAATCACTCCTCAGGCAACTCAGCTCTCTGTAAAGAATCAAATGAAATTTCCAATCTAGGAATTAAAAAGAAATTCTATATCAATCTTAAGGTTTACAGTCTAAAGATAAATCAACCTAGAATTACTCTTGCATAAAATGGAAGTCTATATTACCAAATCAGAAGGATCACTAATCATTAATCAAAGCAACAAATTCATCAAAGAAAATGACCTATATAATCTGGGAAAACTCTAAGAAAGATAAATAACACACAACATAGGAGCTGAGTGAGTCTGTAATAGCCATTAACACACTTCTGCATAAAAGAAAGAATTAACTACATAGTCGATCGTCACACACATCACTACAGAAAGCCAAAAGGAAACCTGATAATGCAATTACGTACTAAATGTTGTTGCAACAGCTATAAATATATCAAACTAAAATTCCACACTAAACCAAAATAACTAAACTTAAAACATCTAATCCTACCAACAACTCTGTAATAAGGCGGGCCCTGGCCTTCAAACAGAGATGTTGCTGAAAGCTCAAGAAATCTACAATAGAGAAGTGCTGGAAATTGTTACTCCTTTATTAATTTTATCAAGATGCATCTACAGTATCTATGCTATAATCTCTTACAAATTTGCAACCGTTGGCTCTCCTTGCATGTGCATACTTATACAAGAATGAAACCATTCAGTTACATAAATATCGTGCATCCATGAATATCTACGATATTCAAGATATCAATTTAAATCAGAACAGATACAACATTCAATGCATCGCATATAATCATATCATGGTTGAATGAAATTTTAATTTGAGCTATTACCACCCGACGTGTCCTAGATAATGAGGAAGATACCTGGAGAGTTTCATCTATATCCATGGAAGAGTCTATGAGATTCCTTCAGCAATAGCTTGAACAGGAAACTGACGCCAAGCATTACTTATTTTTGAATGCAGCGAGCTGCTCTGTTGGAGACACCTGGAAATTCTGAAGCCTTCTTTCAAACCAATGACGGTTCAACACAAATAAAAGGTAAATTCCATAATTACAAGTAAAATCAAACATGAAAAGAGATAAATAATAATGATTGATACCTTAAGTCTTCATGCTTATTTTTCGTGGGAAGAGCAAGGATTCAACTGTAATGAGGAGGATAAAATAGGGAAAAGGTAAAACATGGTAGGGTAAAAAGGGGTAATTTTAGAACCCAACGGTCACATTCAAGGATGAATGTCTTTGTAAAATGAGCTGCTAAAACTGGCGTGGATGTCATTAGGTTTTTTAATTGTTCAAAAACAGTTTATGCATCCTTGTCCTATCTTAAAGCATCCCTTTAATTTAATAGTCATGTTAGGGGCGCTACAATTTGGGTGTAGTTGGAAACAAATTTGGGCATAAAGCTTATATTTCCTCCCATTTTCATAGAACCTTATAAATTGTTCTCTTAAGTTTAATCCAACCATCCCCAGCGTTTCCAACCATTATGCACCTAAAACAATGTCAACCCCTCTGATTTCCATAGCATACATTAGCAATATTAGCTTGTAGTCCTTTATATCTAGCTCTACTTTATGGAAGTTACTGTCGCACAGTATTTTCTTGTTTCCTAGTATCAATACTTGGAATCTAGTGGTGTTAATGTAATTGTAACTTTGGAAGATATTCACTTGTATATTTCATATTGGATTTCAATGTACCCCGATGAATATGTTTATTCCTCCAATAGGGGGAGTCATTAATGTATTTAAGTCATGTAAATTCATTGAGGTTAACCCTCCATTGTATGTCGGGCATTCGACCCCAGAGTTAAGTTGTATTAGGGTTATTAGACTCTCCTAGATAAGTCGTCCCTATTGAGGGAAAATTTTAAATCAGGATAAAGTATAAATAGAGAGAGTGACTCTATTTTCCACACACACTCACTGATCAAGTTCGTATGAGAAATAGAGGTCAAGCTCGCACAAGTGGGAGAGAGAGAGAGCAGTTGTCAAAGATCATCTTTATACTTTTGGGTTTTACTTTTGCTACTGGTGCTCATTTTATCTCTGAGGAAGTTACAGAGTTTTATCCTTTATGGTTTTCCCGAGGAAAATATTTGTGGCTCTTGTCTCTTGTGATTATTGTTGTGCATTTTATTCTCTTAGATAAGATCCTAGATCATATCGATTAGACTGTAAAAATTCTAACATGGTATCAGAGCCAAACTAAGAAGAAGGCATAGTGCAACTGCAAAAGCTAGGGATTCTTAATTTTTGGGTCTCTCTCCACAGATCATCAAATAAAGGAGGATAGGATAACTCTCCTTGGGAGGGTGCATCTTCATGTCGAAGTAGAATCTGATTCCAGGCATTTTCATCTTTTGGCATGTCACTACTGCGGGAAATTAGGGATTTTCATGGAAGTGGAATTTTGGAGTAAAATAAGCATAGGATTATTCTCCTCCTCAAAATCAAAATTTTGAGACCAAGATCGAAATTTTTGGTTGGGTAAAAATCTAGGAAAGTCAAACCCTAATTTGACTCTAGACTAGGAAACTAGAACTGCAGAAAACCAACTCCACATCCAATCCGACATCTCAAATTGGTAATATCTAAATATTTTGTATTTAAATTTGAGGTTCTCATTAAATATGTCTCATCACACTAATCTTGAGGATAAGCTCAAAGGAGCTGATAACTTATGAGCATGGAAGTACAATATTTCACTAGTCCTTGAAGAGAATGAATTGGACACCTACATAAATGAAGAGGTTCTTGTTCCAGAGGGAGATGAGCCTAAATCCTTACACAAGAAGAACTTGGTCAAGGCCAAGAGGATTATTCCTGACTCTATCAAGGATCACCTTATAACACATGTGTCTTCCTTGACCAATATATTTGAAGGAAATAATATAAATCGGAAGATGACCTTGTGAAATCAGTTGAATAATGTGAAGATTCAGAATGTAGAGACCATACAGTCATACTTTACAAGGGTCTCTCAAATCAAAGAACAACTTGAATCTATGGGAGAATACATAGAGAATGGATAAGTTGTGATGACAACCTTGAATAGTCTCCCTAGGTCACGTGACTCCTTTATTCAAGGAATTTGTGCTAGAAGAAATTTAATCACTTTTAGTAGGTTGTGGGAGGAATGCTCACAATAAGAAGCTCGAATCATCGCTCAAGAAGAAAATATGGGAAATGAAGATCAAGTTCTCACAACACACACCAAGAATTTCAAAAGGGAGCACTCTCATCATAAGAAAGAAAAAATCACCACCAAAATCAGAAGGATAACCTTAGAAGACCCAAGAGAAATTTATCTAATATCAAATGCTATACTTGTGATGAGAAGCGAAATTTTTCCAGAGATTGTCCCAAGAACAAAAAGAATAATAACAACAAGAAAAGACATCATGCTCACACTGCAAAGGATGATGAACCTCCTAGGAAGAGAACCAGAGGAGACAGTGAAGATTATTCAAGCGATGAAAAATATGTTCTAATTTCATCTCTCACAAGTATTTTTTTCACATGGAAGCAACGATTAGCTTCTAGATAGTGGGGTTTCCAAGAATATGAAGGGATTTAAAGAATATTTTGTTAATCTATATGAACATGAGTTATCTCACAAGGTGAAACTTGGGGATGACTACCAATAGCCTATAAAAGGAAGTGGTGAAGCCTCTTACAAGCTACGCTCTGGAAAATATTTGAAGATGAAGGATGTTCTATATGTACCAAGACTCAAGAAGAATATTCTCTCCATATATGCATTGGATGCAAAAGGTATGAGGGTTGCATTTATTGATGGCCAATTTCTTCTGTGGCCAAAAGGAAATAACATAGATGATGAAGTAGTGATAGGAGAGCAAGAGGGAGGCTTATACAAACTAAAGGGTCAACCTGAACAAGCCTTGGTTCATGACTTCATGGAGCCAAGTGAATTATGGCATAGAAGTCTTGCACATGTGCACAATAGAGCACTATCACTTGCAAGAAAAAAATTTAAATGTCTTCTTGAAATCCAAACAAAGCATGAAGGCATATGGAAAGGATGTGCGAAGGGAAACAACATAAAGAATACATTTCCAAGTAGCGAGAGAAATCAAAAGGAATATTGGAATTCATCCACTCTGATGTATGTGGTCCAATTTCATCCAGTCCATTGAGTGGGTATGTATATTATGTTTCTTTCATTGATGATCTTTCTAGGAAGACCTGGATATATTTATTGAAGAGAAAAGATGAAGTATTCAACAAATTTAAGGAATTCAAATCCTTGGTGGAGAATCACACGGAAAAGAAAATCAAGACCTTTCGATCAGGCAATGGAGGAGAATTCATATTAGACTAATTCAAGGAATTATGCAGATATTTAGGGGTTAAGAGGGAGTTGAACACTCCATACAATCCACAACAAAATGGAGTTGCAGAAAGGAAGAATAGAATGATTATAGAAGTAGCAAGGGCAATGCTTCATGACTAGTATCTTCCCATGAATCTATGGGTAGAAGCTGCAAGAACCGTCGTGTATGTACATAACGTACTCCACACAGAGTATTGGACAATAAGACACCAGAAGAAACTTTCTCTGGAGAGAAACTAGAAGTCATCCATTTTGGGATATTTGGTTACCCATTGTACATACACATTCCAAAGGAGAAAAGAACGAAGTTAGACCCTTCAAGAAAGAAAGGAATATTTGTGGGATATAGTGAAAACTCAAAGGCTTACAGAATATACTTTTCAGGGTAAAGAAGATTCATATCAGCAGGGACGTGAAATTTGACAAAAACTCGGCATACAATAAATCCAGAAAAATACCTATTGAATAAATTGAAGAACCAGAAGTACCCACGATCTGAGATACACCAATGAATGAAGTAGCTCGAGAAGAATATTGAGAAATGGAAGAACCTCAGGAACCTATAGATCCACCCCATGAGAATAATTCTCACAAGAGGAAACCAGCATGGGTACAAGAGGAAATTCTAGATGTAGAGAAATATGGCACTCAGAAGGAATACACATAGAAAAAAAAGAGATAGGCCATACTCCAGCTATGTATCCCTATTGTGCGACATCATTAACAAGAAACCTTCCAACTATGAAGAAGCGATAGAAAAGAAAGAATGGAAGGATTCCATGATCAAGGAATATCAATCGATCATGAAGAATGATGTCTAGGATGTGGTCCCGAGACTAGAAGGGAAGTATGTTGTGACTTCCAAGTGGACCTACAAGATCAAGCATGCTGCAGATGGAAGCATAGAGAAATATCAAGCGAGATTCGTGGCATGTGACTTCTCCCATAAGGAAGGGATAGATTATAAGGAGACTTTTGCACCTGTAGCCAGATACACTTCCATCAGAACAATACTTACTCTGGCTATAGTGATGAAATAGAAGATACACCAGATGGGTGTTAAGACAATATTTTTGAATGGTGTAGTGTAAGAGGAACTGTATGTGGAGCATCCACTCAAATTTGAGACACATGACAGGAATACTCATGTGTACAAATTGAAGAAATATTTGTACGGATTGAAGCAGGCACCCAGACCATGGTACGACAGGATGGACAAATTCCTGACTAGTTTTGGATTTACCAAGAGTAAAGTAGACTCCAACCTTTACTACAAGGTTGATACAGGGAACCCAGTAATACTCTTGTTGTATGTATATGGCCTGTTTGTGACAGGTGAAGATGGGTTGATTGCAGCCACAAATTGGAAGCTTGCTGTCGAGTTTGAGATGAAGGAATTGGGCATGATGCATTATTTTTTAGGTATGGAGGTGTGGCAGAATACGAATGGATTCTTTCTTGGTCAAGGGAATTATACAGTAATGTCCTAAAGAGGTTCGAGAAGATGGAATGCAAGACAATAGCCACACCCAGGGTATCGAACTTGAAGATACTTTGTGATGCTTCATCAGAATCAAACGATGCCACAATATATCATCAAATGATTGGATCATTGATGTACCTAATGAACACGAGACCATACATATGTTTTGTTGTGAACAATTTGAACCTATTCTGGATGGATCTAAGACAAGTTCACCTGGTTGCTGCAAAAAATATTTTTTAGGTACCTGAAGGGTACAATTGATTATGGGCTTAGATATGACATGAATCAAAAATTTAACCTGCAGGGTTATGTTGATTCGGTCTAGGATGGAAGTGCCCTAGATATGAAGAGCACTTCGAGATGGTGCTTCAGTATGGGATCAGGTGTGATCTCTTGGTTTAGCAGAAAGAAATCCTACATGGCACTGAGTACAACGGAAGCAGAATATGTTGCAGCTTGTTTATCTAGTTGTGAGGTAGTATGGATTAGGAATCTACTATCTGATTTGTTTGATCTCCAGTTAGAGGTGACTTGTATCTTTTGTGACAACCATATTTGTGTGAATTTATCTGAGAACCTAGTGTTCCATGACAAGTCAAATCATATTGAGATAAAGTACCACTATATTAGGGATATGGTGCAAAAAGGAGCAGTGAAGCTCCTATATCTTGTGACGGGAAAACATATAGTCAATGTGTTGACCAAGCCACTAGCCAGAGTGAAGTTTGAATACTTCAGAGAAAAGATTGATGTACTTTAGATCGAGGTTCCTCCCAAGGGGAGGTGATGGATATGGAAGACACAGATGCATGAGATCCATTCTCACATGGTGGTAGGTGTGTCCTCCCATGGTGTATACGTAATGGATGTGGTCGACATGTGTGCATCTAGGTTGTGATTTCAGTGACGATGAGATGATCTGAAGATAATAAGGTGATAGTAGGGCTTCAAGTTTTGTAGAGGCATTTAATCAGTCCTGGGATTCTCCTTCAGGTTTTGCAGATGCATATAATCAGTCATGGGATATCTTTCAGGTTTTGCAGAGGCATATAAGCAGTCCTAGGATGCTCCTTCAGGTTTTGCAGAGGAATATAATTAGTCCTGGAGATCCTTCAGGTTTTTCAAAGGCATCTAATTAGTCCTAGGAGCTCCTTCAATTTTTGCAGAGGCATATAATCAGTCCAGGGAGATCCTTCAGGTTTTGCAAAGGCATATGATCAGTCCTGGGACGCTCCTTTAGGTTTTATAGAGGAATATAATCAGTCTTGGATTATCCTTTAGGTTTTGCAAGGAAATAAGTATTGAGTTATAGCTAATTGATGATTTGAATACCTACATGGAGGTTAGGCCTACATCCAGCATGAAAAAGGGTTGGATCTATAGAAATTCCTATGACGAGTATATTCAAGAGATAGCACCATTTTATCGATATGATGAGGACAGCAGCAACAATGATGATGATGATCCAGTGTTGAATACTTGTGCCTATATGTATTGATGTATTTTTCAAGAGAATACCTTCCTAGTTAAGAGAGATTGTTAATGTAATTGTAACTTCGGAATATATTCACTTGTATATTTCATATTTTATTTTATTGTACCCTGATGGAGATTTTTATTCTTCGATCGGGAGAGTCATTAATGTATTTAAGTAATGTAAATTCATTAAGGTTAACCATCCATTTTATGTCAGGGCATTAGACCCTAGAGTTAAGTTGTATTAGGGTTATTAGACTCTCCTAGAGAAGTCGACCTTGTTGAGGGAAAAATTCAAGTCAGGATAAAGTATAAATAGAGAGAGTGACTCCCTATTTTACACACACACTAACTCATCAAGTTTGTATGAGAGAGAGAGGAAAATCTCACAAAAGTTAGAGAGAGAGAGAGAGAGAAGATATCGAAGATCATCTTTATACTTTTGGGTTTTACTTTTTCTACCGGTGCTCATTTTATCTCTAAGGAGGTTACGGGGTTTTCTCCTTTATGGTTTCCCTGAGTAAAATATGTGTGTATCTTGTCTCTTGTGATTATTGTTGTGCATTTTATTCTCTCATATAAGATCCTAGATCATATTGAATAAACTGTAAAAATTCTAACAGGCGATAGGGTAGATGAATATGTTTAATTGTTTTGCTACCCTAGAGTCTATGAATTTGTGTGTACTCCCACTATTGACCAACACCGTCACCTTAGTGTTGTTTATTTGACCAAACAATTTGAGGGTTTGGGGTTGATAAATACCCATCATTGTAGCCACTAAGAGTGTTGGTGTGATGTTAGCCTCCTCTTTTCCAATCTCATCACTATCTAACTCTATGTCGGAGGAAGGTTCCCTACTTGAATCTTCATCAATATCGTCGCCTGTAATACTTTTATTGCACAAGAATATATTCTTATTTTTACACTTATGTCCTAGACGCCAATTAGGGGAATTACACTAATGACATGGATTGTCGTCATTTTCCCATTTTCTCTTAGGTGGGGTGGTATATAAACCGACGAACATTGTTATTTTTTATTTTATTCAATTAATTTTTCTTTTTGAAGGGATTGTTCCATGTCTTTGACATCTAGTAGTTTTATCTCGCTTTGAACTCTATTTTATCCCACCAATGGAAATTTCCAGGAGTCGTTATTCAGTTATATCTTCGAGACGAGTGGCCAAGACATATAGATTGCTAAAATATTCATCCACAATTCCTTCTTGTTGTAAACGAGTGAGCTTGTTGTAGATTTCAACTTATTCCATGTCTTGAAATTGTTTAAAGAATTTTTCGTAAAGGTATCCCAGTCTCTAACTAGTATTCCTCCCTTCGTTGTTGAGTCCCACCATAAGAACCAGTCACAAGCAGTTTTATCCATGTACATTGCTACAACATTCAATTTGTCGTCGTTTCCATAGATATTATAAATTTCAAAAAGAAAAATTGTCGATCCATTGAATCTCATCTCGATTATTTTCACTATCAAACATTGGTAAATCGATCTTGATATTTTGAACGACGTTGTGGGTTGAGCATGTATGTGGATTATTTCCTCCTCTAACTTGGTCTCTCGGTGAGAGAATTTTGAGCTTTAGGTTGTGAATTCCCTTATCTTTTTGCTCAAGCTTTTCCAATATCTTTTGAACTGGATCATATTCTGACTTTATGGATGCATCCTTGTTCTCCAGAGGGTTTCTCTATGTATTTCTTGTATTCATGTTGCTAATTTTGGAATGGGGATAGGTTAACTATTAAATATTTAATTACAATAATAATTATTAGTAACAAATTTTTAATAATATTATTATATGCAAAAAATAACTTTAATAGTTCTAGAAAAAAAATTAAATGCAATATTAAAATAATAATATTATTACTATTATTATTTAATAATTATTTATTATCTAGAGTGGAGAGAGATAAAAGTGAATGGGCCAGTGTGGATAATGAATAACATCGAGATGGAGATCGTTGAGCTCTAATACTAACTTGGAATGGAAATTCTAAAACATATATTTTATTTATTGATTTGATGCTTTTTACAAGGAGTGCAATGTGGCTTTATACAAATCAAGGGTCACCATTTAAATGATGTGACCTATCAAGCCGTTAAATAATAAATAACAAATTACTAACTAAGTTACTAAATTATTTAGTTTTATTACAGGATGAAAGTCTCCCATACATACAACATAGTTACAATCGTGCTCAACACAAATTTACGAGAAAGATTCCATTTGAGATCTATTATGGATTTCAACTCTCAGTTCCCATAAACTTGATCAGTTCATCGACACAGTAAAATGACACTGAATCTGACCAATCAGAAGTTGAAAAAGCATTGAAGTTTCGAGACCAAATCTACAACATTTAGAAGCAAGCACAAGAAGTGTTGCAGTGAGCTAATTCAAAATCTAAGTCCCTCCATGATAAGAACCGTACTCCTCATTCATTCCAAATTTGGGATTAGGTATAGTTACATCTTAAGAAGGAACAATTCACTGGTCCATATAGAAATTTGAATCTTTTGCGATATGGTCCTTAAAGTATCCTTACGCATATTGGATAAAACAATTTCCATATCAACATTCCTTCATGCTTGGTTATGCATCCAGTGTTTAATGTGGATCTACTTCTACCATTGGCATGCACCATTCTTGGAAGAGAATGACTTGGAGAAAAGAAAACCCGAAGACATCCATCTAGATGTTCAGGAGCCTCTTCCTTGCGACACCATCGTGGGATGCCATATACGCCACACAAGGATGAATGTAATTCCCTTGTTTCATATTGCTAATGTTTGCCATCTCCCAACACAAGGAAAGTGGTACTCTACTACTAAAATTACCAATAAGTTTCCTCATCTAAATGAGCAAATAATGGGGACCATTGTTTCTTAAGGAAGGAGAAATTATCCACCTATAATTTGGCATGTTTGTCAACTTCGACAGGTTCAACATCAACTTCGACAAGTTTGAACCTTGACACAACCTTGATATGTTCTGCATCTCGACATGCATCGTCGACACCAACATCTCGACACGACTACAACATATTTTTGAGTTTGTTTTCTAGTCATCAGTAACGGTTGAAATTCTGTACCATTGTAACTTCTTTGTAACTGAACGTTACAAGTAGTCACCCAAGCGTATCAACTCTTTTAATAAGCATGTACACTATTTTAATATAAAAGAACCTAATAGAGCATAATAGAACAATAGATATTGGTTTGAACTCTTGCATTTTGTCTTTGTGTATACTTTCTGTCTATATAGTTTATTTCATGCTTTGCTTATTTTAATAGTGCGTGATTCATTCAATCGAACTGTTCTTCTATGGCGTGTGTCTGGGAACACAGATCACTTATACATTCCACAATAAATGTCAAAATTGTGCACATATAGCACTTATATGGTGATAGTTCCTATAATTCATTTAAATTGGTCTTTGACGAATATTTTATAATTTTTTGGTTGCATAAAAATTGTTTATTTAATGTGTTCATAACATGCACACATTTTGGTGCTCACATGTATATACAAACTATGATGACCAACCATATCCAACAAGGGTTTTTAGGTCACCGTACACATAGGTATGATGTGTAATTAAAAGCATACTTTTAAGTTGCATTTTTTTACTTACTATGGTTTATTTTGATTTTCATGTACTAAAATATGGTATTGCAAATGTGTATGTAGGTGACACCATTAGCTGCAGGTGCCACCATTCCACCTCCCCATTACTATCCCATTTTCTCACCCTCTCCCATGAGACCCACCTTTCCATATAGACCCCTCCCTATGTCCACCCTTGCCCTTCCATCCAACCTCTCCCCTCTATCCATATTCCCCCCTCTTTCCATACGCCCCCTTTGTCCATCCTACCCCCTCTATTCAGTCTCCCCCATTCTTCCATGCCCCACCTTCCATGCAACCTCCACCCTTTGTCCACTTCCCCCCTTGGATTCATCCTCCTCACTCTATTTAAGACTGACTCCCCATCCACTTTCACCCTTCTAGATCACCCCCCTCTATCTTACAGTCAGTGGGGGTTTATCATTCACCACATCCTCATCCACCCTCTACTACCATGCCCTCTTCCACCATACCTTCCTCATTTCCTTCCACAATTGTAGAAACTACTCTGCAACCTCCGTTCATATATCTATGGTTGCATCTGTAGATATTGCTACTACACCCTCCCTCCCCCATGACTGCATCGAGGAAGGTTGTCCATCCAACTACTCCACTTGTGAGACCTGAAGCCAAATCATCTCCATTTTATGAGGTGTTCACGATCAGTATTAAATTAATTTACGAAAGTATTGTGAAGCATTAATGAAAATAATTCTAGGAAACTATTTTTTCAATGAACTGATTACTCTAAATGTTGTAGGGTGACATTGTCAAGACGTTGTCTAGATCAAGGAGGCAAACCACCTCATGAATTCCATTCCCAAAGACAATGAATTAATCTATATTTGAATTATGCTTTTATTTTATAAATGTGTTAACGTCTATTACAAATACATGAAAATTCTAATATCTTATTGTATTTGTTTTAGATCCCAAGGATACAATCTACTCCTAGATGGAAGAAGGCTCGAGGTTCCTCTAGATCCAAGAAGAGGAAGACCGATTTTGGAGATGCGCCTAGGAGTTTCATGGGTGGGAAGGATGATTGAGCTTCCATGTTATGCATATTAGCCATGATGTTTCATTTTTGGGCATGAGTTTCCATGCATTTTGTATCTAAGGCATGAGTTTCTAGACTTTTATAGGGTAGGAGTTACCATTATGTGTACATTGGAAACCATGTTCCATTTTTTTCCAAAACAATTATATGTTTGGACGAGTTTTGTAGCTTCGATGTACATTTATTTTCACTTATGTGATTTATATTCATGTTGTATATATTTGCATCTTGATGTATCTTATTGTCTCTAGTTTCCTAATAAAGAACATGATGCTTTTAATTGACATGTTTGACTTTGAATGGCGTGAATAAAAATCATATGAAACATGTAATAGATATTAGCTACATATGTTATTGTCCTTTATAATTCATCTAAAATTCAATATATTCAAAATCTAACATTTTTAAACTTCCCATACAACATCTTGCAATGATAATCTCTAGATGTTTCTTTTATCAATTGTCATTCACTTTGGTCATGATGAAATAGATAAATTTTGATATCTAGTGGCCTCACATAGTCACTGATCTTAAGGACATTTTATAATAACTTGGGAAGACTATAACAAATTTCATGGGCCGTAATAGGATTTATGTGAAAAGAGGACAAAGATGAATGTTAATTTGGCATTCGCGATCTTATCTATGTTTTCCTAGTTTTCATAGTAATATTCATATAATGATGTCTTAAAATTAATAAATCCATTATATCGTTACTTGTAGAGTAATTACATTTTTGGAAAACTTGAAAATATATTTTAATTTTAATATATTGGCCTTGAAAAATGCCATAATCTATCCTAAACTACCTGAACCTTAGTTAATACCTTAACCTTACCTTCCAAACCTTCATGTAAACTAAACTACATTAATATAACCTAATCTACACTTACCAAAACCATTGAATTATACTATGTACCCTACTCAAGCCAACAACCCTACTTAAACCAACTATACATTAGCCTAAACCACTCCATTATCTATCCTACCCTATTAAATATACTCAAACGTATCATATCTAGCTCATTCATCCCTATCTTAGCCTACGCTACCCAAATACACACTACCCTCCACCCTCTATTATCTTATCCACCCTACCATACTTAGCACTAAACATTTATAACCATCTAGACTATCTTGAGATAACGTAGAATACATTAACTTTAACCACATAACCTACTCTAACCCACCAACCTTGGCCTAGACCACTCTAATTTAATACTTATAGAATCCCTAGCTTGTATAAACCCTAGCTTGTAGAAGCCCTATCTTCTACAAAGCTTATCTAGTATCTAAACCCTAGCTTGCACAAACCCTACCTTGTATTCTAACTTGTATCTAAACCCTAACTTGTATCGTTAGCCTTGTCGAATCCCTAGCTTCTACAAACCCTAGCCCTAGAAACCCTAATTTGTATTCACAACAAACTAGCTTATTAATCCCTAGATTATCCTACCCTACACTAACCTCCACCCTCCACTATCTTATCCACCCTACCATTCCTAGTAACTAAATGTTTATAGCCTATACTATCTTGAGATAATGTAGTCTGCATTAACTTTAACCACATAGCCTACTCTAACCCACCAACCTTATCCTAAACCACTCTAATTTAATACTTGTAGAATCCCTAGTAGCTTGTAGAATCCCTAGACCATACAAAACTTAGCTTGTATATAAACCCTAGCTTGCACAAATCATAGCTTGTAGTATAGCTTGTATTTAAACCCTAACTTGTATCGTTGAACTTGTAGAATCCATATCTTCTACAAACCCTAGACCTATAAACCCTAATTTGCACCAACAACAAACTAGATTATCCTACCCTACCCAAACCTACACTAACCTCCACCATGCACTATCTTATCCACCTTACCATGCATAGACACTAAACTTCTATAGCCTAGACTATCTTGAGATAATGTATTCTACATTAACTTTAACCACATAACCTACTATAACCCACCAACCTTAGCCTAAACCACTATAAGTCATTACTTGTAGAATTCCTAGCTTGTAGAAACCATAAGTTTAAGAAGCCCTAGCCCATACAAACCTTAGCTTGTATCTAAACCCTAGCTTTCAAAAAACCTATCTTATAGTCTAACTTGTATATAAAACCTAACTCATATGATTGACCTTGTATAATCCCTAGCTTCTGCAAACCCTGGCCCTAGAAACCCTAATTTGCATCAACAACAAACTAGCTTAACCTACCCTACCCAAACCTACACCACCCTCCACCCTCCACTGTCTTATCCACCCTACCATGCCTAGACACTAAGCTTTTATAACCTAGACTATCTTAATATAACATAGTCTACATTAACTTTCACCACATAGCCTACTCTAATGCACTGACCTTGGCCTAAACTACTCTAATTTAATACTTGTAGAATCCCTATCTTGTAGAAACCATAGATTTTAGAAACCCTGTCTTGTAGAATCCCTAGCGCGTACAAACCTTAGCTTGTAGTCTAACTTGTACTAAACCCTAACTCATATCATTGACCGTGTAGAATCCCTAGCTTCTACAAACCCTATCCCTATAAACTCTAATTTTCACTAACAACAAACTAGCTCATCCTACCTTACGTGAACCTACACTACACTCCACCCTCCACTGTCTTATCCACCCTACCATGCTTGGACACTAAATATTTGTATCCTATACTATCTTGAGATAATGTAGTCTACATTAACTTTAACCACATAACCTACTCTTACCCTCTAACGTTGGCCTAAACCTCTTTAATTTAATACTTGTAGAAGCACTAGCTTGTAGAAACCCTAGATTATAGAATCCATGCCATACAAACCTTAGATTGTATCTAAACCCTACCTTGCACAAACCCTATATTGTATTCTAACTTGTATATAAACCTTAACACATATCATTGAACTTGTATAATCCCTAGCTTCTACAAACCCTAGCCCTAGAAACACTAATTTGCACTGACAACAAACTATCCCCACAACATGACATGCACTGTAGTAATTTCAAAAGCAACCATGAAAATTTGTTAAAGCAACAATACCTAAGGTAAATTCTTAAATGTTTCTTAGGTTACAAATGATGGAATGATATCAATGTATGGTATGGTCATTGCCAACTTGTGATTAAAAAAAGGATTTCCAATGTCTTTAAATTTATTCTACAAGAATGTTTATGTGAAGGAAATGATTAAGTTTCCACAACTAGAGATTTTCTCTTGAACGGAAACAAAATTACCCTTGATATCACTTTGTGACATGAAAATTTTAATGCATAACATATATTGTTAACAATGATTTTATTTTGTGCACTCGTATAAAAGTCTCACGGTGTCCTTGAATGGCCCAGTGCCAGAAAAACGGACCATAGAGCCAAAAATGTGAATCTGGTCACCGAACCCTTGATTATGATGGATTAGAGATGCTGATATTTATCTTCCCCCCCTTTCCATACCCCAAATGTTTGAGAAAAGTCTTATTGCACCATCTATGGAACTAGGGTTTTTCTTAGTGAAGGCCATGCCAAATTTTCACAAGGGAGTCAATTTTCAATCGAACGCTTATGGGAAAGCATGGCTAGATTGAATAAATCAATAATGGAAATAGGCATGAGTGGGAGTTGAAAGAACCTGGTTATGCTAGCTGGTTTGTGTTCCGTGCACTCATAGCAAAGTCTCAAATTTTCCCTAAATGGTCGTAGGGTGCCAAGAAAAATGGGCCATAGAGCCATAACCATGACTCTAATCACCGATTTGTTGATTCCAATGGATTCAGGATGATGAGATTCATATATCCCCATTGTTGTTGCCCAAATGCTCGTTAATAAAACTATTGCACCATCTCTAGAACTAGGATTTTTGTTAGTGAAGGCTATTTCGATTTTGCACAAGGGGGTCAATTCTCAAACGAATGCACCTAGGTGACTGTGGCCATCCTAAACAAGTCTAAAATGGAAATATACATGCATGGGAGCTAACAAAACCCGGTTATGCTTCCTGATTTGTGTTCCATGCACCTGTAACAAAGTCTCAAAGTGTCCCTGAATGGGCCCAAGATGCTAAGAAAATGGGCCATAGATCCAAAACCATGAATTCAATAACTGGTTCATCAATTCCAATGGATTTATGATGTTGGGATTCAGCTGCCCCCCCCCCCCTTGGCCTTCCATGTCATGCCCCAAATTCCCAGGAACAGTCATACTGCACCATCTCTGGAATTAGGGTTTTGGTCAGTGACGACCATGCCAATTTTGCACAAGGGGGTCAATTTTCAATCAAACTTTCTTAGGTGAGTGTGGCCAGCTTGAACAAGTACAGTTACACTACGACAATATGCATGTGTGGGAGCTGAGAGAACCTAAATACGCTACTTGATTTGTGTTACGTGTACTCATAGCAATTTCTCAAAGTGTCCTTGAATGACCACGGGGTGCCAGGAAAAATGATCCATAGATACAAAAACGTGACTCCAATCACCAAGCCATTGATTTATATGGATTCAGGATGTTGGTATTCAGCTAGGGGTACCTCTGTTGTTCCCTAAATGCCCAGGAACGATCCTATTACACCATCTCTAGAACTAGTTTTTACATAGTGAAGGCCATGCCAATTTTGCATATGGGGTCAATTTTCAATCGATCGCTCCAGGGTGACAGGGTCGATTCTAAACAAGTCCACAATGGTGGGGATGTGTATCTAGGAATTATTAAGGTGGGAATTCCAACCCGAGACTTTCGTGGTAGGACTAATGGAATTTGAGTCCCGAATACATTAATTTCTTAGTTACAAGCACATACAATAGTTGATGAAGAATGGTTTCATAGGACCAAGTACCTTTCCCTTTGGGGACCATGGTATTTTAGTACCAAATAAGGATGAATAATAAATAATGTGCATTGACTACTTGAGAGAATACCTTTCATATGAAGCAAGGTTTGTACTTGAATGCTTGGTAATGTTTTTTTGTTTGATTAGCGCATTGATTCAAACTATAAATGAGTTAGAGAACCCCTAATGTTGATGACAATTTTGGTGTTGGGAAGAATGTGGATAACTATCCAAAGGTACATATATATTCCCAATATGCAAAAGGAAGTAGCTAGGTCTATCAAAGGTTGTATTTTTTTATGCACAATCTAGGTTAGCAATACCTCATTATAATATCCATGGACTAGAATATTATTCTTTGTGACTAGATTATGTTCTATGTGACTATATTAGGTCTATAGTTCTATTTTTTATTTGTAATATCCCCAAATATGAATTCAGGAGATATTAACTCTAACACAAGGATTAAATCAAAACAACTGAAGATTGGGTGCTAGAGATAGACTAGGATTGACTAGTTTTAATCAAAACAATGTTGGATCTTCTCAATTTCACTAAGTCTCATGGATTTGGATCTAAAATAAGTAATTACAAGTATGCAAAATATTTCAAAGGTATATCATATCATAATCCATACATAGGTTAGTAAGGAGGTTGCACAATCTTAAGTTTCCTTTCCACAATGCGTTGGGACCTTTTATGTTTTGATCATCAGTGAAGTTGAAGTCTACTCAAATTATCCTAGGCACCCCAACATATACAAAATATATCCATTGTATTAGAGGAATGTTTAGCACCATTGGAGAGTCAAAGTTTAACTAGGATTACTCTGGGACATCTCAGCTAGTCTTGAATCAAGGTTTCTCAGGTGACCTCTACGGTTATCGAAATTACATATTAATACATACAATATGTTAATTAAGGTATTAAATAACTTCAGGAATATAAATCATTTTAATTCATTTAATATAATTTTTATTATTGAAAGATCATTAAAGACTAGCCAAATTCTAAGCAATTCTAAGAAGGGTCTTAGAAACAATTGTAGGGATGCAAACTTATTTATTGAAATAGTTAAGAAATGATATGTATGGTTTATAATCAGAAATTGTTTTCATATGGGATTCCACAAAGTTTTTATCATTACATCGAGATAGATTGATTCAGGGAATGATAGAGAATAAAAGATAAAGAAGAAGAATTTTGGAAGATTCGAACTAGATCTTGGTATTTATTCTTTCTTGATTTTGAACTTGCTTGGATACTCTTCAAAAATTGCAATAAAATTCAGTGACAATGAGTTAATTCCATCATCCTCTCAATAGAAGGGGCACATCTCCTAGCTTGGAATTGCGGCACATCTCCCAATCGAGACAATCATAGTGCTCTCAATTCAATTCACAAACTGTAAAAATATAGGAAAGTGGTGCACTCCTGTTCTTTTATAGAAAGAAGATGACTTGTTGAGAAAGAAATATAGGTTAGTGCACCCTCATGGATGGATAAGGTTTCTTTTCTTTCATGCTTTACTTTTTTAAATGTTTGCTTAATTTTTCTTTTCCTACTTTTGCTTTGCTTTTTATTTATTTTCTTCCTTATCGTACTTTCACCTACTTTTTTTATTTGGCCTTCTTTCTGCTTTATTCTTCTTCTTCTTTATTCCTACTTTTCCATCTTTTACTACATTTTATACTTTATGCCAACTTTACTTTGTTTTATCATGTTTCCTTCTTTTTCTGCTCTCTAGATTTAGATTCTTTCTCCTTTCTTTCTCTTTTTACAAAATTTCCTTGGTCAACTCTGATCTCCTAATGCGCCCTCATGACCCATTATCTTTACTATTTATTAAAACAAAAACTTATTCATGAAAATAATTATCTAAAGTGCATCTTCCAACATTAGAAAATAATGGTTTCCTTGTTTTAAAATTTGATCCAAAGCAATTAATGGAATTTAATCTTAAAACCATAGGTTATAAATGGCTAATAGGATGATCCGTGTGTCTCCAAAATGGGGACATGACAGTCCTCCCCTCCCAAAACTTGCTTGTCCTCAAGCAAGGGAAAATATGAATGACAAAACATTTGGAATATTTTCCAGAAACTTCTGCAAGCTGCTGGATACACCATTTGAAATTCATCTCCTTCATAGTAGAATCCTTTAGTAATATTACATTTTTCAATCCTTCACCATTAAATCCTACATGACCGTGCTTACAAAATAATCCATGACTAATTGTGTTGCAAGGTTTGGATTGAGCTTTGAACAAAACATGCAGAATGACCAACCTCATATTGAAGCACTTAGGATGGGAATAATCATTATTTGGTAAACTTCCATTCCTCTGAACAAGAGGATATGTTCTTTATATAAGGTATTCTTCAATTGTATTTCCTGAAATATTGCTATCATGCACAAGAATATTAGTGAGAATCATCAAATCAAGACTTGGACAATTGTGCTTTACCCATTTTTGCTCTAAAATTTGTAGAGGGTGTAGAAGATAAATATGATCCATTTCATATTGTTGGCATGGGATGCAACCAGTTTCATAATGCAATCTCTCATCACTGAGGATTTACATAGATCTTTAAGAACAATTGTTGGATTGAAACAATGTGTAGAAAACGTTGAACAAGTTCCCATTACCTTCTTCATTCCTTTGAAAACTATCCTAGAGTCCTTGTCCCATGGAAAAATACTTCGAATTCCTTGGAAATTCATATATGTTATGAATTTAAATGAATCTCTACATGGTGCATCACCCTTACCATGCTCAATGATAGGACAAAATGCAATATATATATCCTTCCAACTTCATGTTCAACAACTTTATATGCAACGATTGCTCTACCCAAACTCATGACATATCTTTCAAATCAAGGGTGAACTTATTTCAACATCCTACCATGGACCAAAATGTAATCAAAGACAATAAACACAATATTATCAAAGTTCTTGACATATCATCTTCTCATATAAGATGGCGAAGTCACAGGTGCGCTAGCCAAGCCAACTCTCATGCATAAAAATTCAGAATGGTCATAATGGCAAAGTAAAGGAGATGTTTTCTACAAAAAAATTATTTCAGGAGAATTTGATGATGATGGCCAAATCAAATATCAATTTTGGGAGAAGAATTAACCTTATGCATATATTTCCTTTTGAGAGGTGTCTATGTCCAACATATTTCTACATGAATCCTACAACTGAAATAGTTAAGACCAAAGATGAATCCAGGTTCCCAAATAAATCTCAGAGTGAGGAAGTGTCTCCTACTCCCTCCTCTACACTGCTTGGTGTCTCCACCAAAATACTCATGAAAACTACAAACCCACCAAGGAGGATAGTATTCAATCCATCCACCATATGATTTTCCATGTAGTAAATCAAACCATTGCTTCTCATGGATGAAATTTTGGAAATGAGGGATATATCTCCCTCTTGGATCCCACTAAATATGTTGTATTCTCCCAAACACACATACCATCAGGAACATTTTGTCACTCCATGTAATTTTTGTATCCCATGGTTTATGCAACATTTCATCAAACATCATTGTCATTAGATACAACAATGTTTGGATCTCACCTTGGGATAGTTTCCTTCTTGCATGCACTATTGTTTTTAACATTCCGTAAGTGTAAGATGAATTTTTCTTACATGGTGATTTGAAATATACCATGTGGTTTCACCTCCAATATTCATGTGAATTTGCATGGGGAGTATCTAATGGCTGTAAAATATATCTTTGTATATTCCCACATGGAAAGAAAATATTAGTAAAACCAAAACAATTATCATAGAAGAAAAAATATTTATCTTCTTCAAAGATGAGTTTTTTCTCCATATAGGAAAATCATTAAGTCTTTATTTCAAGGCATGCATGTCAAACACTAGTACATATGGCTCAAAAGTTCCATGAAATATTGCAATGAATAAGTTAAAATAAAAAACTTCATGAATAAACAGATACAAATTTTGAAAAGAAAATGTTATGGCCCCCGATACTCGACTCTATAGCAACGGACTTTACATTTTGTCTCTATAGAGACAAATATTCATGGAAATAGCAAAAAAACATTACATGTCATTACTATAGCAACAAATCCTTGTGGAAATAACGACGAAACACAAGGTGCGTCTCTATAGAGATGGTAAACTTAACACATGCAACATTAATTGTCATCATAGTAAGGATCATTGACTTTTTGTTATTGTTGAAATTTGATGGTTGTGCATTGTTGTTGGAATCATTGCGATCATTTATCTATAAATACATGTTCTTAAGACATATAGTTGCAACCATTTTTCTACTGATTGTTCGATCTATGATTTGAACAGTCTAGTACTGGTTTAACACATCAAATTTTTTTATCTCCTTTTGTTTCCAGGTTAGTATTTTTAAATTATCTGTCTCCTTTAACCTGTAGGGTCATACATAAAGTCATGAGTCGGCTATTAATTTTCTCCTGAATACTGTTTTCATTTTACTTATATATTGATTGATTTTTTTTTGTTCTTATAGGCTATTATAATGTCAAATAAATATAATTGAGAAGAAAATAATAAGAGGTATGTTATGATTAAGGAAACATTGGAGGCGAAGGGTGATGGAAAGTGTTATTTCCCTTGCAATGATTGCATGGGTTTGCGAATGAGAATAATTTTAAGAACAAAAATTGAAAAACATTGTAAGGAGAAGGGGCATGTTGAAGGGGAGTATGAATATCGTCCCTTGGTAAGACATTATTCAGTACTTAATGTACTTCTTGTAATAGTACTAATCATGTATTCAGAAAATGTTTTATCCTTTTAGATATGTGTTGTATATTATACACTAATGTTATCACATTGTTTGTAAATATAAAGACAATACACACTAAATGTGGTTGCCAGAGATCTATTTTCCACATAATAGGTGAAATACTACTTTACAAGGTGAGGAACATGGAGATTAGAATATTGAAGATCGAGTTCTTAATGATCATATGTATGAAGATGATGTTATTGATACAAATGTCGAATATGAGATAAATGGATTGATCCAAGACACATTTTCTACATTGGATGAGGACAATGTCCATGATATTCATTATGTTCTTCTACTCGAGAAGTCCCAAGAACCTCTTTATGAAGGCTCAACAAAAACTCTTCTATCTGCTATATTGTTGTTGGTGAACTTGAAGTTTTTGAATGGTTTATCAAACGCTTGTTTCAAACCGATCCTAACATACGTAAAGTATTAATTTCTTCTTCACATGGTATGAAAAGTTGACTATTTTCCTCTATTTTTAGTGTTAATTAATTCGTAAATTAGGGGTAAGCAATATTTATGATTTATATTGTTTACATTTAATTTTTTTGTCAATATTGCAGATTGTTGGGTGAATTTCTATTACCACCATCAAGTAATTTACCACGCACATGTCGAGAGGTATTCTTGATTATGAAATAAATTGGAATGGAATATCAAGCTATTGATGCATGTCCTAATGATCATATTATATATTATGGACAATATGCATCAGAAGAAAAAAAATCCCACAATGTGAAGTTAGTAGATATCGAACTGATCAATTAACAAAAAAGGTGTCTTGCAAGATTCTTCATTATATTCCCATAATTCCATTTTTCCAACGACTATTCAAATGCCAAATTATAACATGGTTTATGGATTACCATGCAAAGAACATAAGTGAAGATGGTGTTCTTTGAATTCCTACAGATGGTTTGACATTGAAGAACACTGAAGAAAAATGAACATTTTTTAAAGATGAACCTCGTAATGTTAGACTTTCATTGGCAGCTAATGGTTTCAATCCATTTGATGAGCTTCATTCTACTTAATCAGTTTGGGTTGTTTTCGTCATAAACAATAACCTTCCTCCTTGGATGTCGATAAAGAGAGAGAACACTATGTTGGAAATGACGATTCCACATATTTTTTGAAAGAAATTATATTAATTCATTTATTTGTTTCATTGGTGCATGAGAACACCTTTTATATATTGGGGCACATAACTAAATAGCATTGTATGTTGAATCAATTAGGTTATTACCAACTTAAATATATGAATGTATATATTGATCCTCTTATCAATGGCTATTGAAGTTATGGGATGGCATCACTATGTATGACATCTCTATACCAATAGGGCAGAAACAATTTCAGTTCCATGGAATACTTGCATGGACAATTCATGACACTCTTAGGTTAACACATTTTTATGGTATGTTACTTTTTGTTGCACTTTAAATTATATGTTTAAGGTAAATATCATGCATTTTTTATTTAAATTAATAATATTTTGATGCTATAACATTAATACATATATCTTGCAAGTCCTCAAACAAAGGGAAAATTTGCATGTCCAGTTTGTGGTCCTAGGATAAAATCTCTTCGTTCAAGAAGTTTATGAAAGGAGGTGTTTGATGAGTATAGGAACTTCCTCCCTAAGAACCATAGGTATCTAACAATCGAGAAAACAAAATTCAATGGTAAAGAAGAGAATGGAAAGAAACCACGAAGAATAACACCTCACCTATGGAATTTGGAATATAATAGAAATCGTCAACGTATGCAAATTGTATGTATAGCATATAAATATGTAATATTATGATTTTTTTTATTGAATTTTCTCTACCATGGGTGTCATGAATTATTTTTAATGTGTTTTCATTTATGTTTAATGAATGTTGTTAAGGCATGAATGGGATTCCACGAGGAATGAAGATTTATGCCATACAGTTCAGTAGGTTTCCTTACTACAAGCACCCATAAATATCTCATTTGTTCGATACAATGCATATCGAGGATAATGTAACAGAAATGATATGGTGAATCTTAGATGGAAGGACTAACAAAGATAAACTTGGAAAAAATTGTAGAGACATTGCATAAGATAATCACGCATTGCAAAGTGTAATTAATTCCAATGCCGAAGATGGGGACCGAAATATTAGTCTTCCATGGTTATTGACAGACCAACAAAGCGATGCTATAAAAGAGGTCATTTGTAAAATAAGGTTTCCGACGAGGTTTTCATCAAACATACGAAATATCTTAGAGAAAAAGGTGTTTTTAGTGGTGTTAAAAATCATGACTGGCATACATTCATTAAGGTAATTATTTAAGTATATAACTTCCATTTAGTACATATATTTAGTAATTGTTGTCTTTTACTTGGAAATAAATAAAAGTTTTCTTTTCATTACAGTAAGTTCTACCTTATCTCTCCTAGATAGATTTGATGGCAACTTAAAACAAGTTATATGTGATCTTGGTAAATACATGAGGTAAGTAACAATTCATATGCATGAAATTTTTTGTTCACTTTGTTTCACAGCTTATTGACATATTCTGTGTTACAGCTTGGAACTTTATTATATATGCCTCAAGATTGTTGATCATTGTTATTTTCTTGCATCATTTGTAGGTGGGTTTCGTCTAAAGAAATCCATAAATAAGATATTAGGTATTAGAAGCGGGAAATTCCTCCTCTAATGTGTGAAATGCGGAAGTATTTACCTCTAGGATTTTTCAATGCACAAGAACACTATCTCATTAGAGGAAATTTCAACTCAAAATGGGCCTCCTAAAATGAATTAATAAAATAATAGTTAAAATAATAAAATAATATTTATTAATTTTGAAGGAAGAAAAGAAAAAAACTACTTTTTTGTTTGTATTTTTGACATACCTCCCTGTGTTTTTACTCAAATTTCGATCGGGAGAGCTCGTTGGATGCAGAATTAAATTCCGCATCCAACGAGTACCCACTCCGCATAATTTTGACGGACCCCGCTACCCCCAAAAAAAGAAATACCTGAAAAATGGAATGATGCAAGAAATACCTGAAAAATGGAATGATGACATCATCATTCCGTTTTTTCAGGTATTTATTTTTTTTGGGGTAGCAGGGTCCGTCAAAAGTATGCCGAGTGGGTACTTGTTAGATGCAGAATTTAATTATGCATCCAACGAGCTCTCCTGATCGAAATTTGAGTAAAAACACGGGGAGATATGTCAAAAATACAAACAAAAAAAGTAGTTTTTTTTATGATACCTATCCCCAAATTTATATTAAAAAGGTGTTTAAGACCTATACAGTATTTCAAATTTAAAGAAATTTCATTGGCTAACACATGATGACATGGAATTTGAATAAAAGTTAAAAGGCCCATTTTGAGTTGAAATTTCCTCTAATGCATAAACCAACTTGAGGAGATTGAATTGTGTGGACCTGTACACACAAGATCAATTTGGATGGTGGAAAGGAATTTGAAGTCATTGAAGGATTTTGCTAGACAAAGACCACATCCTGAGGGTTCTATTGTGCAGGGCTATATGGTATATCAATACATTGTGTACATTAGTCAGTATCTTCCAAATTTAGCAAAAAAATTGAAATATGCCCCGCATTTGGAATGTCAACTCCATCAACAAATTTGAAGGGGAGGTCCTGTTGGGGAAAGGTAGAATGAGGAAAGTGAAAGCTAATTAGATGGTGTAGATTTAATTTGTTATACAATTTATTTTTTAATTTCATATATAGATAGATAGATAGATAGATAGATAGATAGATATCATGTAATTTTTATTGTTCCATCAATATTTTAAGGTAAACTTAATTGCCTATAATTATAACTAATTTACAATTCATAATTGTTATTTTTCCATATAGTTGGTCTTGAGTGGGATGCACTACATTTATACATTACAAACTATATTGATTGGATGGAAGAGTGGATAGAATGACATACAAAATTCTATGGTACCTTATCATGGCACTAGTACAAAATGAGTAATTAGTGACTACGTGACTAAAAAATCTAGTCACCACAATTTTTTCAAGTGATTTACTACTAAATATGAGCAATTTTGAGTGACCCAACTATAAACGACTAATTTAGTCATGAATTAAAAAATATGACTAGATAACAAGTGACAGAGTTAAAAATGTCTACCGTAAACAACTAATTTAGTCACGTCATAAAAAATGACTAGCTACAAAAATATGAATTAGTCATTTATGTTAGTCATTTTTAATTGTGTCACTCCTACAATATTGGAAAATTGCAATTGTGACAATGAAGTGTTACAATTTAGTAAATTTTGTAAATTTTCTACCTTCTATATCCAACCATGTGTAGGTTAACAATTCTGAATCCAAAATGGAATTTGTGGGGTTAGGAATATCTAGTGTTTTTCCCAGGTGGGGATAGTGTTAGGGTTTTGAGGATCATTGCAGACGATGTGCTTTAGTTCATATACCTTTCCAGATATAATATTGGGATCACAAATCCCAGATGATATATATGTTGGAAAACCCTTTTTTGTATTGGTCCCATTCACCTCAATCTTGAGATATCCAACAAAGCAATTGCATGGAATTGTTCTTGACCATGTTTATCCTTGTTGCACCATTGAAGCAAATTGTTAAGCGCCAAAGGAAAATTACTAGGTGCCTACAATTACGAATTAGGTAAAACCAGTACCATATCAATACCCATAAGCATCATATCTAGTTGTTGATCCTTCAATGTGAGAGTCTGCAATCCCATACTGAGGTGCTTTTCTAACTTCAATATAGCTATCATGATTTGTGACCGTTGAACCAGTTGCACCAGTCGACGTAGCTTCACCAGGATCAGATCCTTTAAACGTCGTAGTAGTTGATCCATTAATTAAACCATTGGAAGCACCAAGAACAATATTTTAACCAATCAAAGACTCAATTATAAATTGGGGTGCTGACCCATAACCAGTCTCAGATCCATATGCAGTAAAGGTAGAGGCCTCGTCTCAGAGTTTCAAATAAATATTGTTATCCTCTAGGGATAATTTTAGGGGCGAATTTTATCCTAGTGGGCTATTTTTCCATGTTTTTCTCCCAAAAAACATTCACCATTTTGCATTTTTTGAAGCCTTGTTTCACCCAATTTTGATGGGGTAAATTTTTTTCACCCTAAAAATCGCCAAATTATTATATAAACGATATAAAATCCTTGGAAATTAAAATATTTTTTGAAAAATATCGCCAATCATTTTATAGTTGGCGTTTTAAGAATTGGTAATATTCGCCAACATTTATACACTTTTAAATAAGTGTGGTTACTTAAAATCATCCCTGTATTCCTCCTCTTAGAGGCCTGACCTCACATAATATGATACATATAATGGAGTGATGGCCTCTCCTTATCACTATCAAGTTAAACCTCCTTTCTACATTGGTGGTCAGGTAAATTTTGCATCTGACGTCACCACCCACCTGATTCACGATGTGCACAACTCTTCTCCAACGTCCTTGATCGAAGTTTATTATAAATACCCCTATAACAAAATATCATTAAAACAAATATTATATTTTTATAAAACACAAATTAATTATATTTTATATTAATCATATTTTATAAAACTAAACAAATTTTATAATAATTATTAAACCAAATATAATATAAAACAAATTAACATAATATATATAATAATAATAAAAATAAAACACATATATGAAAACACAATTTCTAAAACAAAAAAATATATGCAAATGCAGCTCTCGACCCACCTCTATTTGGTGGTATTCATGACTGATTTTCCTGAACCCATGGAGATTTCATCCTCCAATTTTGTAGATGAATACTCAACCAACCTGTTGGCGCAAAATTACCTATCCAAGCATACTGTTCGCGCGAAACATTTTGTGTTGGCTAGAGGCGAGGAGGTTTTGGTGGGTTATGAGGGGCAAGTAGTGTGAATTGGGTGGCATTTTCATCATTTATTAGGCCACCTTCGATACTCATTGAGGAAATTGTGTTGGATATTCACCATTGTTGAGGGTTTATAATTTGGGTATTTATTTTCCATCACTGCCATCGATAAAACAACATTGTAAAGAACCTACAAGCTCTTGAAGAAGTGGGCCACGATAGGAATCATAGGAAAAGTGCCCCAACCTGGAATCACATATGAATCTCATCTCAACAGGAATGTATAGGAATCATAGGAAAAGTGCCCCACCCTGGAATCACATACGAATCTCATCTCAACAGGAATGTATAGGAATCATAGGAAAATGGGTCTTTAGGATACAGAATATGACATGGAGATAAGGCCCACAAATTTGGTGAAGGGGCAACGCTTGAATAATATGCTCATAGAAGGTAATGAAAAATCCCACGATATGGAAAATGAATAAATTGTTGAAATAGTTTAAGTTATCCTCAAAGGTTTGGAACATCATGATTGATGTGTGGACATAAATTATTATCTAAATCATTTTACATGTATGATCACCTTGTGGATTATGAGAGGAGAGATGTAAAACTGAAGGAATCAAAGCACTATATTATTTAAAGAGATCTTGTTCGGATAAATGATATTATTTTGAAGTGTGTGGACATTGCATAGGATCAAAGTCTAATGGAAGATTTGCATACAAGACTTTCTGGGGGGCATTATGCAACTAATACAACAATCAAAACATCTAAAGGGAGAAATATTATTGGCCAACTATAATGATATCCATAATTTTGTGTGAGTATGCCAACCATGTCAGGAATTAACTATGAGGCAACATTTGGCATCTCTATCTTTGAAACCTAAATTCGTGGAAAATGTAATCCAACAGTGGGCTCTAGAATTTATTGGAGAATTCAAAGAAAAATTCAATAAATGGTTACAAATGGATTTTTACTTCCACTACATATTGTAACGGGTGGGTTGAGATGATACCCAAAAAATGAAAACAAACATAGGAAATGGGGAAATTCCCTCGTAAAAATGAGACATAAAAATGTAATGGTCATCATCAATATATGGGAGATAATAAGAATACTTGGGACAATAAAGTTAAGTAGGATTTATGGGTAGATTGAATAGCAAAGAAGCAAGATACAAGAAAATTTTCATTTGAATTAGAGTATGGGATGGATGTCACATTGCAAATCCATTTGAATATCATAGTGTATCATTTTTTGCAACATTTCATCATGGACCAAGAGGCTGTTCATGCAAGTCTAAATCAACTTATGGAACTTGGTGAGAACAAGAAAAAGGATTTTGATTAAGTAATCCAAATCCAAGAAAAGACAAATGGAACTTCCAATAAGAAGGATTGATATAAAATACTCTAGAAAGGATACTTGGTTATAATGTGGGATAAAAGAATAGAGAAGGTTGGAAAACACAACAAGTTTAAGAGCTTATGGATTGGCCCTTTCAAGATTGCAACTTCAACAGGTACCAATTCATTCATCATCAACAGTCTATAAGGAGAAAGGATTTAGTTTCTCATAAATGGGTAGATTCTAAAGTTGTATTACACTAATGTCAATTAATTTTCCATAATAAAGTAGACTAGGAAATGAATAAGCATGTTTGGGCATTATATTAGGCTAGTTATTTCATTTAATGTTTCTTAGATATTTGGGATCATGTATCATTTATAGTCATTTTGAAATCTTGTGGTAGAATTTATGCATTCATGTACAATTGTTTTATTTTATTCTAGTGACCATAGTGATACCCTCAACAGTGATGTATTTGATCTTCTTGGTGTGTTTGACTATTTTCAGTGTTGAGCGATATTTTTTAGTTATCGTGCACTCTCTTATAGTGAACATGTCCCTGTATTGTATCCAATTGTTACCCCCTATTACGCTTATGTAGTTCTACAGTGCTCCAATAGGTCATTTGGAAGAGGAGGGCTTAAAAATATCAAGTGTAGGCTCTCCATATGCAGCTGGCCATGGTTGGGCCCCTTGATTTTAGTCTTGGAATTATTATGTCCTAGAGACATTGTTGAATTCCCTTTGTTGGGGTGTTTAACCCTGTGTTTGGTGTCCAAGACTTCTAGGGGTAGGTCATTAGGTCACATGACCACAATTCTTTTTCTACTTTTAGAGGCGAGTATTACTTCATCTAGGAAGGATATCTCTGGTCTATCACCCCTCTCACACCCCACTTGGACCTTCATATTGGAGCCAAAGGCTTTTTCACAGTTTTTTTTCTTAATCTAGATGACAGATACAAAATATTCAAAGCGGGACCGTATTTTTACAACTCTGCAGGGATCTTTCCTGAAATATTGGAAAGAACGTTTCATCCCCGAGAAGGAATACCTAACCTTATGTTGAGGTATTTGTAACTTCAAAATATATTCTGATGTATAATATCATTGTATGTTGTTGTACTCCCATTGGAGATGTGTTTGTGTCCTTTCGATATGTCATTATTGTGTATAGACCTTAAGGTACAACCTTTGTTGTAATTCGGGGAAATAGTCCCAAGTGAAACATCATGTAATGTATTTTTGGAGTCTCTCTAGGATAATTCAACCATGTTAGGGTAAGAGGTCCACCCCATTCATGTAATAGATCAGTCACTTGATTAGTATAAATAGGGAGGCACCCTCCCTCATTTATATACACTTCACACTCACTCAAGTTCGCATGAGAGAGAGAGATACAAGGAGGAGAGATAAATAACTGTTAGAGACTTCTTATTACTAGGATTGTTCATCTTATGACATAGTATTTGTGATTGTACTATTCTAAGGAAGTTTGTAGGGTTTTCTCCTTTATGTTTTCTCTGGTGAAAATCTTTGTGTCTTGTGTATCTGTTCTATCTTATGCATATTGTTGTACTTGTTATTCTTTCAGATAAATATCCTAACTAAGCTAATAAAAACTAAGAAAAACTAACATGGTATCAGAGCTTCTCTAAATGAAGGCATTGTGCAGCAGCGAAAACTAGGGATTCCTGTTGGGCACCAAAATTACCCTTTTTGCCTTACTATGTTTATCCCTTCTTCCCTGATTTTGCCTCCTATTTACAACTAAATCTTTATCCTTCCCAAGAGAACAAGCATAAATCCCTAGGGTATAAATCATTATTACTTGTTTCGTTAATGCTTTATTTCATTTATGATTATGAACTTTATCTTTCATTTGCGCTAATCTGTTATTGGTTTATAAGAAAGATTCATAATCTCTAGGTGTCCCAAGTGTAACAGATCGCTGCATTTGGAGATGAGTAATGTCTAGCATCAATTTCTCGTTTGATGATTTGGTCTACGCTGGTGATGAGAGAATCTCGAATTTCCTTCCACACATCTAGATGAAACTACCCGAGCATATTTCCTCATTAGCTGGAACATGTTCGACCTGTTAAACAGTTCAAATTAAAATTTCATGCAATGTAATAATAGTTGTAACTGTTCTTTTTTAATTCGGAATCCAGAAGATCATAGATATTCATGGATGCCAGATATTAGTGTAACGAAACTGTTCCATCTATGTATAAGTATGAATAGGCAATTGGAGCCAGGGGTTGGCAATTAGAGATAAGTCATAACAGAGGATATTGTAACTATACTTTAATCATTTTAATAAAGGAGAAGCAATTCTCAATACTCTTTTGTTGTATATTTTGTTAAGCCTTCAATAGCATCTCTGTTTGAATGCCAAGGCCCGCCTTCTTACAGAGTTGTTGGAAGTAGTAGATGTCTTAGTTTAGTTATTTTTGTTTAGTGTGGTATTTTCGTTGATGCATTTATAGACAGTTGCGACATCACTTATTAAACAATTGCATTATCATATTTCTCTTTGGATTTCTATAATAGTGTGGTGTGACGGTCGAATGTGTAGGATTATCCTTTCTCTTTATGTAAAGTGTGTAAATTAGTCATAGCTATTACAGATAAGCTCAGCTCATGTGTAGTATTGTCATTTATATTTCTTGTATTTTACTGAATTAGATAGATCATTGCTTTTATGAATTGGTTGTTTTTATTGCTGGTTTGTGATTGTTCTGGTTTGGTAAAATAGGATTTAAATTCTCGCAAAAGTAATTCTAGATTGATTCATTTTTAGATCATAAATTCCAGAATTGATATTGTAGGAATTATAATTCCTTTAAGTTCTTAGATTGATAATTTAATTTGATTTTTACAGGAAGCTGAGTTGAATGAGCAGTGATTAGGATTGAATGATTTGTATTTCATTAATCATCTACGGAAATGTTTATGCATATATTTTGTGAGTTACCTTTGAAATAAACAGACTTCCCTGGGTTGACAATTTATTTTAAACACTCTACTTGTTACGAAAACTAATGAGTATATAGAGTGACCAACATTTTGGCATTGTTTTCGGGGAAGGTAATTGGTAGACATATATAGTAGTTGATTGGTTCAATTTCCTTAGTAATTATTATTTTGGTGGTGCAAGGGAGATAAGGCGCAGTGAAGAGTTGTGCATCCTTCAATAGACAGAATGGGTTCCTACATCGAGGATCAGGTATGATTAATAAGCTTGCATGAATACAAGAAGAACCCAACGGGAATCCCCTAGAAGCACTAAATTTGCAGGTGGAAGAGGTCGCAGTTATAACATAGGCCTAGGAATACATACATCCATTGATTAACTAATTGCTAGGATTGATTCTTCTACTAGAGCCCTATATTGAAGATCATCTTATGTAAGGAGAATCCATGTTCCTCCTAGGTAGAAGTCACCAGTATCAACTGTGGAGAGATCAGTAGGAGTTGCGACACCATCTGGTGGCCCTATGGAGCAGAATCTAGGGGATAGGGGAAGTTCTATGGAGGAAGGTGGACCAAAGGAGGTCTATCAAATAAATGAGTAGGAGGTTACTAAAGAAGAGTGGTTGTAGTTTCAACAAGAGTTTGAAGATCATAAGAAGCAGGAAAAATCCAGAGGAGAAGGAAATCATGAATAACGAACGTCATCATGACGATCATGAAGAAGTAGTAGGGGGGAATGATAATGATAATGATGACCTTCAGCATGAGGATACAGTTGGTACACTTCAGTTTCCTATTCGACAAACAACTGGAGAGGCCCCTATGAAAAAATTTCACCTTTAATACTACTGAATTTCCATGGTAAGTCTACTGAGGATCCAGATGAATTCCTCTTCGAATTTGATATTCTATGTCGAAGCTATGACTATATCTCTAGTGAGCAGAAAATGATATTATTTCTTACCACCTTAAAAGGTAATCCTTAAGATGGTTTATGAGTTTGGGTGGTGAAATTGTTACAACGTGGGAACAGATGAAACAGGTATTTCTTGCGAAATACCAAGAATATTGCAGAATGAAGGATAAGAGAGGAATTATTTAAGCTGGTACAGAAAGATGGTAAAATTTTGGAGGATTTGTTAGAAAGGATTCTGTATAATGTGCAAAGATCATGCCATGCCAATATTGGAAGGGATGTCCTCAAAATTTTTATGATGTGTGGGATAAGATAATATTTCCTTGATATGCTTAATCTATTAGGGAAGGGAAATATCTCCAAAAAACTTTTGATCATACTGTGGGATTATGCCGATGATACTCTAGAGGGTCTTCCAGAACCAGTTCAAGGGAATGAGACGTCCTTACATGAGCACAAAATTCAGCCAGTGGAGGGGATACTCGGGTAGAAATAGGTAATCTTCTCAAAAAATTTAAAACTGACATGATGAGTTCTATTTCCTCGCAGTTGGATTTCATGAGAGAAAAGAAGAAACAAGCAGTTGAAGATCTAGTACTTGGGGTATTATTCCCTAAGTGTAGAAAGAAGCAGTCGTTGAGGGAATGCCCGATTGAGAAAGTGGATGTATGTGGTCTGTGCGATTTGTAGCATGAAACTAAATATTGTCCTTCATTGCCAAAATCCAAAGAAGTCTTCCAAGCATCCACTCTGGACACATATCAATCTTGTTTTTTCTCATAGAATAATTTGTGGCAACCTCAGATTCTGGGTATAAATCCATACCCTGCACCTTTAAATTCCTGGAATAATGTTAATAATTAATTTTCTCCACAATATTCATATTCTAATATAAAAGCAGCACCCACCTTTGCAATCTGCAAAGCAATATCTGACCCCTTGGACTTCAAGGTCACCACACTCAAGCCAACAAGCCCCTTGGTCTCTGGGTTGGAGAAACCCTTATCCTAGAAACCAGTTTCCCCATAATTAGGCACCTTATCTGCATTATCAACAGCCACAGCTGCTACTCCCTAATAATGTTACACCAATGGGTGCACCACTTCGTCCTCAACTTCCTGCTCAACCTAACCTCGATCCTAATAATAAGGCAATGCAACAATGTGAAACCTCTAGTATGCTAGCTTATTCCATTTCCCCTATTCATTTACGATCAAGGACGGTAGTGGAACCAATTTTCATTGAGGATGTTCCATCCTCTGTGACTAAAAAATGGATGAATCAACAATTTGAAAATTCATTCAGTACAACAATTCCCATTATTGAGGATGTTGAAACACCAATTGGAACACATGTTGAGACATCAGCTGAAACACCAACTGAAACACATGATGAAACATCAACTGAGAAACTTGCAGAGACACGTACTAAGACTCAACCTGCACAGTTTTTGAGAGAATTACCATATCCTGAACAATTAGCCTTACAAAAAATAGTGAAACAACCTCGTTTCAGCCTTCTAGGAGAATTGAAAAATCTTTATGTGAATATTCCACTATTACAAGCCCTACATGATGTACCTATCTATACCAATACTATTAGAGATCTAGTTGTAAAAAAACCAGGAAGGAAGCCTAAGGATCCTCCTACAGTGCATGTAGTGGGGAAGTTATCTGAACTTATGATGGGGAGAGCTCCACTGGATAAATATGATGACCCGGGTAACTCCATTGTTACAGTATACATTGGGAACACCCAGGTTCCCAATGTTTTGGTTGATTTAGGCACTTCAATAAACGTTATGACCATTGAGACTGTAAAGAAATTAGGACTCGCTAATCTCAAGACCACCCCTACCATATTAGAAATTGATGACAGGTTCACTATCAAACCAGAAAGAATCTTGAACGATTTGGTAGTCTCTATTGACTCATGGGAGTACCCTGCAGATTTTGTTGTTTTATAACGTAAGTCACACTTGGGGGGACATCCATTAAATTTAGGAAGACCATGACTAGCTACATCATATGAATGTATCAGCTGTAGATCAGGATCCATGACAATTTCTGATGGAATTGTCACCAAAAACCTGACCTTGTATCCTCCATCCAATCCAATCTCAGATGTTGAAATTCCATTATGGGTGGATTTAGAGGATGAGGAAGGTACTCACCTTTTGCTAACAATTGGGAGTGCCCTGACTTTCAAAACAAAAAATGAAGATGACACCATTTGTAATTTTATTAGCGAGACTACGTCTGTAACCTCATAAGCATACCAGATATTGAATAGAACCTTAAAAGAACATGAACAAGAATAAATTACAGAATGAACCCTAGTCAGGAACACGAAAATAATCCCAGTAATCAAAAAAATCAAAGAGTATTCTAGTAGAAATCAAACCAAGGAAAACATTAAATATTAATCCTAATCTCAAAGCCGATGAACTGGAATGTCTAGTTACGTTGTTGAAACGACATAAGGGGGGATTTTCTTGGGAATATACAGACATGAGCGGTATCCCCTCGAGACTGTGTACTCACCACATTTATATTAAGAATGATTATAATCCCATCTGTCAACCTCAACACAGAATGAACCCGAACTTAAGAGACATTGTGAAGGAATAAATCCAGCAAATTTTGGAGGCGGATTTTCTTTATCCTCTTTCAAACAGTGAGTGGGTTTTCCCACTAGTGATCATACCCAAGAAAAATGCGAAATGGCGAATCAGTGTAGATTACAGCGAATTAAATAAAGAAACACAGAAAGGTCACTTCCCTTTACCATTTATCGATCAGGTTCTAGACACCTTGTCTGGAAAAATATTATTTTCTTTCCTGGATAGTTTTAGTGGATATAACTAGATCCAGATTGCCCCTAAAGACCAAGAAAAATCCACCTTCACTTTTCCTTGGAGAACCTTTGCATATAGGGTGCTTCCTTTTGGGTTGTGTAATGCGCCAGCTACATTTCAAAGAGTTGTAATCGGAATTTTCTCTGAGATGGTAAAAAATTATTGCATGGAATTTTTTATGGATGATTTCACTTCACACGGTAATAGTTTTTTATGAATCTCTAAGAAATTTGTAAAAAGTTCTAGAACTTTCTGAACAAACCCACCTATCCCTAAGCACTAAAAAGTGTCATATGATTATGAGCGAGGGTATAGTTCTTGGACATTTTATCTCAGTTGCAGGAATCCAGGTAGATCCGGCTAATATAAAGTTAACTGCAAGTATTCCTACTCCTAGGTCGAAGAATGAGTACGGTACGTAGGTTTATTGGACATGTTGGCTATTATAGGCGATTTATAGAAAAAATTTATAAATTGGCATCCCCTTTATTTACTTTACTGATGAAGGAAGCAAAATTTGTTTGGACAGAGGCATGCCAAGAAAAGTTTGTAGAACTGAAGAAAAGCTTATCTACAGCACCTATCCTAAGAGGGCCTAATTGGACCCTACATTTTCACATCTCTTCTGATGCTTCAGATTCTGCCATTGGAGCCGTTTTGGGACATCAAGAAGCTCACAACCCATATGTTATTTACTATATTAGTAAGAATTGGGCTCCTGTTGAACTTAACCATACAGTAACAGAAAAATAGTTTCTTGCCATTGTTTATGCATTAATAAATTTAGGTATTATATTATTGGATATTCTACTTTTGTGCATAATGATCACTCATCTATTAGATATTTAATCAATAAACCTATTACTAATGCTAGAGTGACTAGATGGTTGTTACTACTTCAATAATTTGATATAACCATTGTTGACAAACCAGGAAAGGAAAATGTGGTTGCAGACTTCCTTTCTCGACTAACTCATAATGATGATGATTCACCAGTCGAAGACTCATTTTCTGATGAACACTTGTTCACAATATCAACTTATTCCACATCGTATGCATACATTGCTAATTATTTGGTTGCAGGTATACTTCCAACGCACTTATCGAAATGAGAAAAGAGAAGGATCATACAACAGAGTGCAAGGTATTGTTGGATCAGAGGCCATCTCTTCTACACAAGGCCTAATTTGGAAATCAGATGTTATGTGAGGGAGGATGAGATCCACAGCGTCCTGAAGGCCTGCGATAATGAGCCCTATGGGGGGGGATTTTGTCGATAAAGGAACTGGTCATAAATCATTGAGGATGGGGTATTGTTGGCCAACCCTGTTTCAAGACACGAAGAAGTATGCTTAAGCCTGTCACAGCTGCCAGAGAATGGTCCAGCCGAACAAATTGGATGAAATGTCGCTTCAGCCACAGTTAGTGGTTGAACATTTTGATAGATGGGCTCTGGACTTTGTAGGGCCTATCAACCCTCCATCAATACAAAAGGTTTATATCTTGGTTTACACTTATTATATGACTAAGTGGGTGGAAATTGTGGATTTGGTAAAATCCTATGATCAAGATGTGATAGATTTTTTACATACAAATATCTTCACCCACTTTTGAGTACCCAGAGAGATAGTAACAGATGGGGGACCATAGTTTGTGTCCCGTAAAATGGAGGTCTTATTTCAAAAATACGATATTCAACATCGAGTAACCTAACCATATCATCCATAGATCAATGGATGGGTGGAGAGAATGAATAAGGTAATCGAGTCAATCCTTACAAAAAAAGTGAAGAGCCACCATAAGGATTGTGTTGAAAGGATTCCGAAAGATATATGGGCCTATTGTACCACATGGCACAACACTACATGTTTCTCCCCATATCAACTGGTGTACGCAAAGAATGTGTTTTTCCCTATTGAGTTCGAAATGAAAACCTTGAAGACATCTATAGAGGAAAACATGGACCTAAGAGAGGCTCAAAAGAACTGATTGAACCAATTGAATGAATTAAATGAAAATTGCACCGTTGTTGTGCATAACACAGCATTAATGCAACAGTAGTGCTCCAAATGGCATGACATATTTATAAAGAAGAAAGTATTTTGTGAAGGATACTGGGAATTCTATATGATTCACGGTTCAAATGGGATTTCAAGGACAAGTTACGCACAAGATGGCTAGGACCCTACATAATACATAAGGTATTTGACAATGGAACCGTTCGTTTGACCACTATCATTGAAAATAAGACGCCTCTGTTTGTGAATGGTCATCGGTTATGGAATTATCATAAACCTATCCCAAATGATGTGTTTATCTATCATGTTGCAGCTGATCCTCACTTTCAATTGGTACAGGAATTACAGGGTTTTTCCATTGTTTCTGAAACAAAAATTAAATCTACTGCAAATTCCACACATAAATTGTATATAAATAAATTGTTTGATTCCCTTTATTTTTTTTAAGCTATGATTGGTTTGTTGTTTTTGAGAATTGTGTATAGGAATTTGCGCAAAGGTTCACTCATAAGAAGCACTCACGATGGGACAAATGATCACAAAATTCTGAATGATCCTTTTCCATTGGAATTACTCCTCGAAAGAGAAACTGAACAAGATTGCAAACCTCTGTTGGAAAGATCGTCATTTTCCAATGCTTTTATCAAAGTTTTGTTCAAAAAATTTCAACAGAAACTTCACTAATTGCTTATTTTTATCTGTTGCAACTCCACTATTTTTCACATGAAATTGACCATTTTTTCGCTACAACTCCGCTATTTTTCTCACTAAACTGGCCATTTTTCTGCTACAACTCCGCTATTTTTCTCACTAAAATGGCCATTTTTATGCTACAACTCCGGTATTTTTTGGACCAGATTAGCCATTTTTCTGCGACAACTCTGCTATTTTTCTCACTAAACTTGCCATTTTTCCACTACAACTCCGCTATTTTTCACATCAAATTGGTCATTTTTCCGCTGCAACTCCGCTATTTGTTTCACTAAACTGGTCACTTTTCCCCTAAAACTCCACTATTTTTTTTCCAATTCCCGCTGCAACTCTATTATTTTTCCACCAACTCCCTTTGCAACTCCGCTATTTTTCCTCCAATTCCTACCAAATTCCGTTGCTTTTCTGCTGCAACTCTGTCAATTCTCGTTGCGACTCCAACATTATTTTTTCTAAAAATATCACTAAAATTCTGCCGCATCTCGGGTGGATTTTCAACCGAATATTTCCAGTTCATGATGATATTTTTCCAATGTTCTAGCACTCTGCTACTGTCCCTCCATGCGTCCTGGAAATCAATGTTAACACAAAAGTGTTTGATCTTTCCATTGGAAAACGACCTGTTTGTTCTGCCAATGCATGTTCATAATTATGTCTCTTGATTCTTTCGGCACCAAGGGAAGCCACATCGGAAGGATGAGGATGACAAGGTATGAGTTCTAATTATAAGCATCATCAAGTACGAACTGATATAGTAATAATGGTTATATTCCACCTTTTTAATCCTTGTCAGTCTCCCATGTCCAATCAATATTTGCACTTGTTAACGACTGTCGTCCTACTCAAACCCATACGATAACCCATTCAAATATCATGGTTCTTAACTCTACCAACTTTTCAAGAATATCAATAGAACCGTGGCTATCCATTTACTATGTTTGATTGTTTCAATTCCAATGATTTACACTGTAAACTACTACATTCTCTATCACAACTAGCAAACGAAAAATAGTATGGGTCCTCCAGTCAGATATGAATCCAATAATTTAGATGCCCTACGTGAAAATAGGGAAGTCTTTGCCATATTTTGGGAAGCTGGATGGATTGAATACTTTCAAATACTAAATGGTTTTCATGAAGAAAAACATTTCAATTTGCCATGAATTTGATCAGAGACCATTTAGAAATCAGAGGACTAAGAATATATGTATCAGAACAGGATTTAACAGAAGTCACGAGGTTGCCAAGGATTGGGAATCGATGGTTTTTCCAGAAAAGGTATAACTTGACAGCAATTGAATACTTCCTTGCAACAGGGGAGCATGTGCAGTCGATGTCCAGGGTAATAGCACTCGAAACATTACCAAGACCTTGGGACCAGGTTTCCATCTTCCTAAAAAGGTACATTACTTGCAAAGGAATATATAGAACTGTTTATTTTTATGGTTTCCTCCTACTTTCCCATTTACACCATGGTAGATTGTTAAGCATGCCATTTTACCATTTACGATCTTTGCAAAATATGGCACACTATGTTAAAACATCTAGGCACCTGTTGTCTTTTGTAACAAACCATAGTTTAATCAAATTACTAGTGCAAAGAACCTTAGAAAGACACAATTTGACATGGGATCAATTTATTGTTGGACTTGGGGTACATCGGGCACCTGCAGTAAGAGGTGTTGGAGGAAGAGAGTTTGAATGGATCTCCTCAGATTCAGCTGGGGGGAGGGGTGAAGAGTTAGATGAAGATGGAGATGATCAGGAAGAAAACTCAAGAGAATATAGAGCAGTAGAAAACCCAATAGATGAGATAGATGGGGTGATGGTGGTAGTATAAGAAATTGTGCCATTAGCAGCAACTACAACAGCAGCAAGAGAAGTAGAAATTGAAGTAGCAGCAATAGAGGAAGAGATGGAAGCAGAAGTTGGAATAGCTGCAGAAGTAGCGATAGAGGAAGCTGGAGCTGCGAATGCAGCAATAGAAGAGAAAGAAGTTGCATAAACATGGGATTTTTTGGAGATAAACCCTCAAGTTGTTGATTTTGAATCTTCCTCTGAGATAAGAGGAACTTTAATTGAGGAAGAAGAAACCTTGGCATAAATAGGAGAATTTTCTATCCTTCTTATGCCAAAAAGAAAGAAGAAAAGATCAATTATTAAAGGAAAATCATTTGGTCTTACAAAAAGAAGAAGGACCGAAGCTTCTTGGACAGCAGAGGCAACGAATGTCGAAATCCTATTCTAAGACCTAGGTTACCTGTTGAAACACAAGAACCAGGGGGAAATATACCTATGGAACTTGTCGATCCACAAGAAACTGTTGAAGGTCGACCGCAGTTGGAGAATTTGTTTTATGAAAATGATTTGTTGAGGGAGGATGTGCAAGAACTTAGAGAAGAGTAACAGAGGTGGAAGGAAGCTAGTAAGAAGAAGTTAACATAGGGCTTAGAAATGTTAGCGGAAGTTGTTGACCAGTTGGGAAACCCGCATTCCATTTCAGAGAATAAGGAAATTTTATGTCCTAAATGTGCGGATTTGTTCAAATTTTCAGGGTACAAGGTTGTGAAGATGGAAGTATCATCCTGAAAATTAGTGCATTCAAGCCTAGGGAGAGATGTGACACCAAATGTAGAATCAACAAAGGAAACAACGCTAGAAGTGGATATGATTCATGATCAGGATTTACAAGAGGATGAGGCAATGCAGCCTCAACCTTCAGGGAGCACTGAATTGCTTCCTTCGAGAAGCATTTCTGAGGATACTAATTTATTTTTGGACCAAGTACAACAATCAGGGGACATAGAGATAATTCAAGAGCAATCCCAGCAGACCAAAAGGATGAAAAAAGAATAGGATGTTGAAACACAAGAACCAACACCCCTAAAGCATGTTGCATAAGCTGCAACTTAGACATAAGCTGTTGAGGAAGAAGTGAAGGAGTTGAACGTTGTTACACAAGAACCATCATTCTTGATACCAGTTGTTGAAGTTGTAATTCAAACAGTAGATACTGAAACTTATGAAGCTGCAATTTAAACAGTGGTTACTGAAACTTATGAAGTTGTAATTCAAATAGTGGCTACTGAAAATTGTGAAGCTTCAATTCAAACAGTGGCTACTAAAATCCAAGAGGAAGCAACAAAAATAGAAACTGTTGAAAAACAAGAACCGGCAGTACAAGAGGAAGATACAAAGTCACTAAAATCAGTCACTGATGAAGATAATCAAGAGGTGGAAAAAGATATTTCATTGTTGAAGCTCAGGTTGAGCAAATGGAAATATGATGCTGGTCAATATGATAAAAGAATTATTTCTCTTTCAAAGCATAAGAATACCATTCAAGAACTTAGGGAAAAGTGGGTCTAGGATATTTTCTTCCAAAAAATTCATTGGGAGAAAATACAGGAGGAATTGAAAGATTTAAGGAAATACAAGTCTATGCAGAAAGAAAAAGAACAAATGTTTACCTCAAATCAGGATTTGTTGAGTTGTAGAGCCCCATATCCATCCTATCTTGTGTTTCTTTTTGAACCGATGACTCTGTTCAAAATAAGGTCTCTAAAAGAAGGGAGACCTTTGCAAATTATGGAAACCCCCCAGTTCCTGGAGACTTTCACTGAGAGTGGTTTTCTGGAAAAAAAATTGTTGTGTGAATTGTACTTGAATGAGATGAATTATTTGAAGGACTCTTAGTCTAACCCAATTCATCATATTGTGGACATCCATATGAGAGAATTCACCTCTTTTGTCACTAATCATATGCGGTGGCAAGTTCCCTCTCAAACCATTCATAGGAATGAGGACAATTTCACTGTGTGGATTCATAGTGAACCTCAGGCCCATGTACCTCTGATTTCCAGGTATAAGAAGCATCTTTCGTCCCCTGAGAAGTTCAATTAGTTGGTTTCATTCCAACAGAAATTTATTTCCACTTTTTTCAATTTGATTTCTTGGCAAGAGGCCTATGCCCTGAAAGGGAGCAGACATCAATGGGAGGTTTCTCCCATATCTTTAAAGGAAAAATATTCATATTGCTTCAAGAATTTTAAGTATGCCTTGTCCAAAGTACCAGGTTATGTTAAGTGCATGGAAACATGTGGTCCGAGTTGGTTAGGGCTTAAATTAATATTTCCACTCATATGATGGCAAGATAGGAATTATATGAGTATTTATAGGATGACCAAGAAGGAATAAAGAGACTATTGGATAAATTTAATTACAAGCAATGGATTTTTGCAGGCAGGGGAAAAACCAGAGTCTTCCTTCAACCTTACTAATTTTCACAGGAAAAGTCTTGAATTCCACTCAGATTCATAATAGTTGAAGTTATTGCATGAGGACATGCAATTGGATAGATGGGGGGAGATGTTGGGCACCAAAATTTCCCTTTTTTCCTTACTCTATCTAGCCCTTTTCCCCTATTTTTTCCTCCTATTTACAACTGAATCTTTATCCTTCCCAAGAGAACAAGCATGAATCCCTAGGGTATAAATCATTATTACTTGTTTCATTAATGCTTGATTTTACTTATGATTATGAAATTTATCTTTCATTTGTGTGGATCTGCTATTAGTTTATAAGAAAGATTAAGAATCTCAAGGTGTTCCATGTGTAATAGCTCGTTGCATTCGTATATGAGTAATGTCTGGAGTCAGTTGCTCATTTGATTATCCGGTCTATGTCGCTGATGATAGAATATCGGATGTACTTCCATGCATCTAGTTGAAACTTCCTGAGCATATTTTCTCATTAGTTGGAACACGTTCGTCCTCTAAAACAGTTCAAATTAAAATTTCATTCATTGTCATGAACTGATCTTATGCAATGTAATAATAGTTATAATTGTTCTTGTTTAATTCGGCAACAGGAAGATCATAGATCTTCATGGCTTCCCGATATTAGTGTAACTGAACTGTTCCATCTCTGTATAAGTATGAACAGGAAATTGGAGCCAGGGGTTCGCAATTAGAGAGAAGTCATAGCAGAGGATACTATAACTATACTTTGATCATTTTAATAAAGGAGAAGCAATTCTCAATAATGGTTTGTTGTATATTTTGTTAATCCTTCAACAACATCTCTGTTAGAAGATCGGGGCCCACCTTCTTACAGAGTTGCTAGTAGTAGTGGATGTCTTAGTTTAGTTATTTTTGTTTGGTGTGGGATTTTGGTTGATGCATTTATATACAGCTGCAACAACACTTATTTAGCAATTGCATTATCATATTTCTCTTTGTCTTGTTGTAATAGTGTGGTGTGACAGTCGACTATGTAGGATAATCCTTTCTCTTTATGAAAAGTGTGTTAATTAGTCATATTTGTCATAGATAAGCTCAGCTCCTGTGTAGTATTGTCATTTATCTTTCTTGGAGTTTACTGAATTAGATAGATCATTTCTTTTATGAATTGGTTGTTTTAATTGTTGGTTTGTGATTGTTATGGTTTGGTAAAATAGGATTTAACTTCTTGCAAAAGGAATTCTAGATTGATTCATTCTTAGATCATAAATTGCAGAATTGATATTGTAGGAATTAGAGGTCCTTTAAGTTCTTAGATTGATAATTTAATTTGGTTTTACATGAAGCTGAGTTGATTGAGAAATGATTGGGATTGAATGATCTGTATTTCATTAATGAACTACTAAAATTTGTATGCATATATTTTGTGAGTTTCCTTTGAAATAAACAGACTTCTGTGGGTTGACAATTTATATTGAGCACTTTGTTTCTTGCGAAAATTAATGAGTATATAGAGTGACCAACACTTCCTAGTTCAAGGTCTTCTCTCCACAGATCATCGAGAATATAGAGCTAGGCTAACTCGCCTTAGCAGGGTGCATATTTTGGAGGAAGAAATTTCATATTTGAAGAAGTTTCAATTTTTTACGTCGTCACAAGTGTTGGGATAAACTAGGGCATCAAGTTTCAGACACTTCCCACCCTAGTCTTCAGGAAAGGGCCCTACTGAGAAACTCACCTCAAGGAGGTGCCTCTTTCTGTCTAAAAATAATTCCCAAACTCCAAGTTTGGAAATTAGGGTTTCTCTAACAAACCCTAGGTAATCTAGGTTGAACACCTCAAATCGGTAAGATCTAAATATTTTTTATTTCTATTTGAGTTTCTCATTTGAAAAGATGACTCACCATACTCAGCTTGAGGACAAGCTTGGAGGCGCTGATAACTTCCTAGCATGGAAGTACAAAATCTCCTTGATTCTTGAAGAAAATGATTTGGATCAGTACATCAATGGAGAAGTTACATAACCATACAGAGATGAGGATAAGGCTACTCATAAGAAGAAATTTGTTAAAACCAATAGAATCATTGGAGATTCAATCAAGGATCACCTCATCCCCCATGTGTCATCATTCAAGACACCAAAGGAAGTAGTTGATGCTTTGAAAAAGATGTTCGAAGGAAAGAACATCAACCCGAAGATGACTTTGAGGAACCAGTTGAAGAACGTCAAGGTACAGAACTCAGATACTATACAGCCTTACTTCACAAGGGTTTCTCAAATAAAATAACAACTTGAATCAGCTGAAGAGAATTTCGAAGAAGGAGAAATTGTGATGACTACCTTGAATGGTCTCCCTAGATAATGGGACTCATTCACTCAAGGAATCTGTGCAAGGAGGTTGATATCGTTCAACATACTCTGAGAAAAATACACACAAGAAGAAGCTTGACTCATAACAAGAGAATAAAAGATGGGAGCAATTGAAGATCAAGCTCTCACAGTTCACACCAGGAATAACTACAAGAAGAAGGAGAAGAAGGAGAACCACCATCACAACAAGAATAAGGAAAAGAAACAAAAGAAGATCAAGAGAGATCCTTCCAATGTTCGATGCTATACCTGTGATAAAAAGGGACACTTTGCAAGAGACTATCACATCAGTAAAACGACACACCATGCTCATATTATCAAAGGTGATGAACCAAAAAACAGAAGATTCAAAAGAGAGAACGATGATTCATATGAAGAGTATGTGCTAATCTCCGAATTTACTGGCGCTATCTCACATGGAAGAAATTATTTTTTTGTAGATAGTGGGGCATCCAAACACATGACGGGATACAAAGAATCATTAGTCAATATGTCTGAACATGATTCATCTCACAAGGTGAAACTTGGGGATGATTATCAATACCACATAAAAGAGAGTGGAGTAGCTTCATACAAGCTAGACTCCAGGAAATCATTAAATATGAAGGATGTGCTATATGTTCTACGATTGAAGAAGAATATTCTATCCATCGCTGCAATAGATGCAAAGGGAATGAGAGTTTCATGTGTCTATGGCCAAGTCCTGATGTGGCCTAAAGGAAAGACAATAGATGATGCAACAATGATTGGAGAAGAAGACGGAGGCTTGTACAAACTAAAGGGGCGTCCTGAACAAGCATTGGTTCATGAGTCAATAGAACCAAGTGAACTATCGCACCGAAGGCTTTCACATGTGCACTACAGATCACTACCGATGGCAAGCAAAGCAGTCTCTGGAATTCCAGATATCCAAGAAAAGCATGAAGGAATTTGCAAAGGATGTGCACAAGGAAAGAATGTAAAGAAGACATTTCCTAGTAGTGAAAGCAAGGCTAAAGGAATACTAGAGATAGTACACTCAGATGTATGTGGACCCATGTATTCTAGCTCATTAAGCGGGTATGTGTACTATGTTTCATTTATAGATGATTTATCACGTAAGACTTGGATATATTTCTTGAAAGGAAAAAATTAAGTATTCATTAAGTTCAAGGAATATAAATCCTTGGTCAAGAACCAAACTGAAAGCAAGATCAAGACTATGCGGTCATATAATGGCGGAGAATTCACCTCGGAAGACTTCAAGGAACTCTATAGAGAGTTTGGTATTAAAAGGGAGTTGAGTACTCCATATAATCCTCATCAAAATGGGTTTGTTGAACAAAATAACTCAACCATAATGGAAGCACCGAAAGAAATGCTACATGACCAGGATTTTCCTATGCACCTTTTGACAAAAGCATAAAGGACAGTTGTCTATGTACAGAACCATACTCCTCATCGAATACTTGACAATAAAAATATGGAAGAGGATTTCTCAGGAGAGAAACCCGAAGTCATCCATCTTAGAATATTTGTCTGCCCGAAGTACATACATATCCCAAAGGAGAATAGGACCAAGATCGATCCTTCTAGGAGGAAGGATATATTCATAGGATACAGTGATACATCAAAGGCATACCAAATATACTTCCATGGATTCAATAAGATCGATATCAACAGATATGTAACCTTTGATGAAGACTCTGCATACTTCATATCTAAGAGGATACCTATGCAAGAGGCTGAGGAACATGAAGAAATGAGACTCTGAGATATGGAAATTGGAGAAGTAATTCCAGAATACCATGAATATCATGACATGGTAGAACCACAAGAGTCGGTTGAGACTCCTCTCGAGAAGGACTCCCACAAGAGGAAACCATCATGGGCATGGGAGCTCATTCAAGAAGCAGAAAGGTATGGCGCTCCAGAAGGAATGCATGGAGAAAGGAAAAGTCCAAATCCTTAAAACAACTATGTGGCCCTACTGTGTGACATCATTGAAAAGGAACCTTCCACCTATGAAGAGGATATGGAAAATAAAGAATCGAAGGATGTGATGATCGAAGAGTATCAGTCGATCATGAAGAATGATGTCTAGAAGATAATTCCGAGACCGGAAAAGAAGTCTGTCATGACTTCAAAGTGGATCTATAAGATCAAGTATACTACATATGGAAGCATCGAGAAATACAAGCCAATATTTGTAACATGAGGCTTCTCACAGAAAGAAGGCATAGACTACGAAGAGACATTTTCACCCATGGTGAGGTACACTTCCATTAGGACCATACTTGCATTGGTTTCAGTTATGAAATGGAAGATACACCAGATGGATTTCAAGAAAACATTCTTAAATGGTGTACTCGAGGAGGAATTGTACGTGGAACAACCACTGGGATTTGAGACACATGACAGGTAGGCTCATGTGTGAAAATTGAAAAAGGAATTGTATGGATTGAAACATGCACCGAGGACATGGTACAGTAGGATGTATAGATTCCTGATGAGCCAGTGCTTTACCAACAGTAAAGAAGATTCCAACTTATACTTCAAGGTTGAAGGTGGAAGAACAATGATGCTCCTACTATATGTTGATGACTTGTTTCTGACGGGACAGGATGAACTCATTAAAGATGCAAGGAGGATATTTATACAGAGTTTGAGATGAAGGACCTAGGGATGGTGCACTACTTCTTAGGCATGGAGGTGTGGTAGAGTGCAAGTAGGATTTTCCTTGGTCAAGGAAAGCATACAGTGGAGATTCTAAAGAGATTCAGAATGTTGGATTGTAGCCACACCTATGGCATCAAACTTGAAGCTTTTGTGTGATGCTTCATCTAAGTCGGTTGATATCATGATGTATCATCAAATAATTGGCTAATTGATGTATCTGACTAATACGAGACCCGACATATGCTTTGTTGCGAACACCCTGAGCCAGTTCCTAATGGATCTGATACATGTTCACCTTATAGCAACAAAGAGTGTATTGAGGTACCTAAAAGGTACAGTGGATTATGGGATATGTGAATCAAAAGATTAACCTACATGGTTATGTTGGTTATGATTGGTAAAATAGTACCATTGATAGGAAGAGAAATTTGGGTCGTTTCTTCAGTTTGGGATCTAGCATGATCTCCTAGTTTAGCAGGAAAAAATCATGCGTGGCTTTGAGTACAATCGAGGAAGAGTATGTTGCAGTTTGCTCGTCTAGTTATGAGGTAGTGTGGCTACGTAAGATACTGTCTTATTTGTTTGATCTCCAATTAAATGTGTCTTGTATCTTCTGCAACAATTAATTTGCGTAAATTTGTCAAAGAACCCTGTGTTCCATGACAAGTCGAAGCACATAGAGATCAAATTCCACTTTATCACTGATATGGTACAGAGAGGAGTAGTGAATCTACAGTACATGGAAAAGGATGAGTAGATAATCAATGTGATGACCAAACCTCTAGCCAGAATGAAGTATGATTACTTCAGAGAAATACTTGGTGTGATCCAGAAAGAGACCCCTTGAAAGATGGAGTGATGAGTTCTATCATAGCTAGAGAGACAGGTTATCTGACCCTAAAATCTTGACCAAGATCGTAGGTTTCTCAGACGTAATCATTCTTGTAGGTTTTCCTTGGATTTAATAAGTCCTGGCAAAGCTCGCAGGTTATCCTTGGATGTAATCATTCCTGATATGTTTCAATACTAGAAATATTGAGAGACCAAAAGGTACAGATGTAGTATACCTCACATGGGAAATGAGATAGGTTTTCCAAGAAGAAAAGACCCTGGTGTGGTAGGTTTCTAAGACGTAATTAGTACAATAGGTTGTCTGAGTGTAAATACAAGTCCTGGTGTTATACATAGGTTACTCATACGTAATCATTTCTAAGACAAGTTATATGAATGTAAATATGAGCTTTTAGGTGGTACGCGGATTATTCGGATGTATTAAGTCTTGTGGGTTATCCAAGTGTAAAAAAAATCCCTGATGTGGTACGCAGGTTACTCATTTGTAATACACCCCGAAGGTTGTCTGAACAAAAAAGATCCTGGATGCAGGTTGTTCAGATGTAATAATTCCTTGAGGTTGACCTGGAACGTAAAATATCTAGTGTAGCAGGTTACTCGGTTGTAATCAGTCCTTACATATATATCTATATATGTGTGTGTTCCCATGTTGTAGATGATAAGGTCATGAAGCACTTAAGGTGTACATAGGAATTTCTTCTATGTTGGTAGAATGCAAGTTGACCGTGGAAAGATGTAATTCACTTGGTGTGCTCCTAGGTGATTTTTGCATAGTGGATTCTACAGGTTGTCTTAATGGCGTGAAAGATCCTACCATAATGTTATGGTGATATAAGGCAGGTGGTCTGCATATGAGTTGTTCTCTGTGTGTTTATTTTTTTGTGCAGGACAAAAGAAATGATCTTGATAAAGGTAGTAGATGTAGGTTATTGTCATGACAATGTAAAGAAGGTCATGGACAATTCCTATAAAATGGCTTGCTCATAGATGTGATGAAGACCTAGATGAGGACTAGACCTACACCCAACATGAAAAAGGGTTGGATCTGTAGAAATTTCGATGATCGATAAGAAGATGATCATGATAGCATATATGATGATGACTCCATGATGGTGACTCTGTGATGATGAGTGGAATAGATGTAATGATGATTGTGGAAGAGAGAGAATACCTTCCTAGTTAAGAGGGAGTGTTGATGTATTTGTAACTTTGGAAGATATTATGATGTTATTATCATTGTATGTTGTTGTACCCCCTTCGTATATTTGTTTTCCTCCTTTCAAGATATCAGTATTGTGTATAGACTTTGAGGTACAACCTCTGTTGTAAGTCGAGGAAATAATCCCTAGTGAAAAATCATGTAATGTATTTTTGGAGTCTATCTAGGAGAAGTCGGCCCTTTTATGGTAAGAGGTCGGCCTCGGTCATGTAATATATCAGTCACTTGATTAGTATAAATAGGGAGACTCCCTCCCTCATTTATATACACCTCACACTCACTCAAGTTTGCGTGAGAGAGAGAGAGAAGGAGGAGAGATAGATAGCTAATGGAGACTTCTTATTACCGGAATGGTTCATCTTATCACAGTCTTTGTGACTGTACTATTCTGAGAAATTTTGTGGGGTTTTATCCTTTATGGTTTCCCCGATGAAAATATATGTGTCTTGTGTATCTATTATATCTTATGCATATTGTTGTACTTGTTATTCTTTCAAATAAAGATCCTGGCTATGCTAATAATATCTAATAAAAACTAATACCTTCGTCCCAATATGGTTAACCCATTTGTGTTGATGTTTTTNTTGTATGTTGTTGTACCCCCATTGGGGATGTGTGTTACCCCTTTACGGGATGTCTAAATTGTGTCTAGACCTTGAGGTACAACCTCCATTGTAAGTTGGGGCAATATTCCTCACTGTAACATTATGTAATATGTAATTGTGGTCTCTCTAGGAGAAGTGGGCTCCATGTGAGATGACATGTAGGCTCGAGTCTTATATTTGTTCAGTGACTTGAAAGGGTATAAATAGGGAGGTGATCTCCCTCATTTATACACACCTCTCACATTCTCTAAGGCACATGAGAGAGAGAGACAGTCAGAAGAGGAGACAAATATAGATGTTGAACATTTCTTAATACTGCTTTTGATCATCTTACTATTCTGAAGAAGTTTGCAAGGTTTTCTCCTTTACGATTTCCCCGATGAAAATCTTTATGTATTGTGTATATTTTACATCTTATGAATTTTGTTGTACTTGTTATTCTTTCAGATAAATATCCCAGATAATCTAATTATATCTTAAGAAAATATAACATGGTATTAGAGCCTCTCTGAAAGAAGGCACTGTGCAGTAGCTTCAGGAACTAGGGCTTCCTAGTTGAAGGTGTTATCTCCACAGATCATCAAGCAAGCAGGGCTAGGATAATCGCTTCACTAGGGCACATCTATTGCTGGTATCAGTTTCTGAATCAAATAAGTTTCATTGTACAGCCAAAATATAACTGCAATGGCAGCTAATGGAAATTAGGGTTTCATGCCTGAAAACCCTAGAAGACTTAATTTAGTAATCCTAGCACTTTCTCTATAACGCAAGATTGGAGAAGTCTCAGAAGCCGAAACTTTTACAAGCCAGATATAAATTTGTGTTGTACACTTTGTAAAATTTTAATCCTCATAAACGCTATACTTCAGGAGATATGGTTCCTCCAAATCAGGGTTCCATCCTCCTCTAGAATAGAGTCATAAATAGGTGACCTAGGAATATTTGCTATATCTCGTGCTAGGAAAGTCCAAACGAAATTTCACAAGATGTTGCAAGTCGAGCACGTACTTTAGTTTCTGTGGTACAGTTTTCAGACCCAGAATGTGAAACAGTGACACATGGCAATCCGTAAAAGTTTGCTATGCTGAACAATCCCCAAAACAGTCACCTTGGGAAATGCAGCATAAGTCCCACTTGGAGAATCCACTTCTACTCTAACCTTTAGGGTTAAAAAGAGGACATATCAGGATATCTTAGTGAGAAGTTTCAGAATGTAAGGAGTTGAAACTTTGGAGATACAATAGAATCAATATAAGTCATAAGAAATTGGAAAACTAGGGCTTCCTGTTCCAGGAGCTTCCCTCCACTATTTTCAGAAAAGGAGCACATTGGACAGCTCTCCTTGAAGAGGCCCGTCTTTATATGCAATCAGAAGGTTGAAATTCTAAGTTTTGAAAATTAGGGTTTCTCTGACAAACCCTAGATCAGCCAACTCTAGAACTAGGACGAACACCTCAATTCGATAAGATCTAATTTTTTTCTATTTACAATTGAGGTTCCCATTTCAAAATGACTAATCACACCCAACTTGATGACAATCTTGGTGAAGCTAACAACTTCCGAGTATGGAAGTATAGGACCTCTGTGATCCTTGAATAAATTGACTTGGATCAGTATTTCAGTAAGGAAGTTCTAAGAGCCAGAGGGATAAGGCTAAAGCCAAAAGAATCATTGAAAATTCTACTGAAGATCATCTCGTCCCTCATGTGTCATCCTTGAAGACACCAAAAGGAAGTGTTCGATGCTATGACGAAGCAATCGAAGAAGAGTAAGATATTGTTATAACCACCTTGAATGGCCTCCCAAGATCATGGGATTCATTCATTCGAGGAATGTGTGCCAGAAGGAAGTGATTACCTTTAGCAGACTCTATGAAGAGTGCACACAAAAAGAATCTTGACTCATAATAAGAGAAGAGAAGAGGGGAGCAACTGAAGATGAAGCTCTCATGATTCAAAGAAGATCCCTCAAGCGATGAGGGAATATGAAGGACTCAATTCTTGAAGAACCTCTTATCCATATTAGCATTTGGATAAGAAATGATGTTGTTATGAATGAAGAAGGTGATGAAGTTGTAAGATCAAGAAGGAGTCTACCCACTAAACAAATAAAGATAAGTATTCAATTGTCATTTCATGATATTTTTTGGTTATGCATTTGTTTATATTCAGTTGATGTGTTATGCATGTTTGAGTATTTGAATTTATACTACTGAATTGCACATGATGGGTAAGAAGTCAATGATGTTGTACACCTTTCCATTACTACTTATTTATATTGAAACCTCTTTGTTCGCATATTAGGAGTAGTGCACACTCTTAATAACATTAGGGTAGAATGTATCTAGAAGTTATTGTATGTATGCATGATATGGATGAATGTTGTAGCATTGGCTAAAATAGTCGCATGGTTGTGACATATATTTGTCACTATTAATATGTTTTTTAAATTATGATATGTTTCTAATCATGCAAATGAACTTTACTTGTAGATCATTCCAAATAACAAGTAACGATAGTTCAGAAGAGGAACCTAAAGCTTCCCGGGTCAAAGACACCATAGCGAAAGAAAGAGCTTTAGAAGAATATAAAGAGAACGGTAGATCCACCTCAAGAGATGAAGGCCTAGCATAGGACTAGGCCTAGCATAGGACTAGGCCTACTTACAACATGTAAAAGGGTTGGAACTGTATATGAAGACCTGGATTAATACTAGGCCTACATCCAGCATGAAAAGGGGCTGGCACTATAGATGAAGAGTTGGCAGAGGACTAGGCCTACATCCAACATGAAAAATGGTTGGCACTATAGATGAAGACCTGGAAGAGGACTAGGCCTACATCCAGGATGAAAAAGAGTTGGCGTTGTAGATGAAGACCTGGCAAAGGACTAGGCCTACATCCAGCATGAAAAAGGTCTGGCACTGTAGATGAAGACTTGGCAGAGGACTAGGCCTACATCCAGCATGAAAAAGGGTTGGCATTGTAGATGAATACCTAGCAAAGGACTAGGCCTACATCCATCATGAAAAAGGGTTGTCATTGTAGAAACTACTGATGAAAGATAGTATGGGACAATGATCAAATTATAATAAGATGATGGCAACATCTATGATGAAGACTCTATGACTCCTTGATAATGACGATGCAATGAAGACCTGGCCAGATGTTTTGATGACTGTGTAGAGAGAGAATACATTCCTAGTTAAGAGGGAGTGTATTTGTAATTTCAGAAGATATTTTGACGTATTTTATCATTGTATGGTGTTGTACCCCCATTGGGTATGTGTGTTACCCCTTTACAGGATGTCTAAACTGTGTCTAGACCTTGAGGTGCAACCTCTGTTGTAAGTCGAGGCAATAGTCCCCAATGTAACATCATGTAATATGTAATTGTAGTCTCTCTAGGAGAAGTGGACCCCATGTGAGATGACATGTAGGCTCGAGTCTTATATTTTTTCAGTGACTTGAAAGGGTATAAATAGGGAAATGCTCTCCCTCATTTATACACACCTCTCACACTCTCTAAGGTGCGTGAAAGATAGAAACAGTCAGAAGAGGAAAGAAAGAAAGAAGTTTGTGGGGTTTTCTCCTTTATGGTTTCCTCGATGAAAATATTTGTGTCTTGTGTATCTTTTACACCTTATGCATTTTTTTGTGCTTGTTATTCTTTCAAATAAATATCCTAGATAATCTAATCAGATCTTAAGAAAATATAACACTCTAAATACTGGAATGAAAATATCTAGGAAGCCGTGCGAAATACTATTGGGGAATTTGTGAAAAATTCAGAATAAACAAAAAGAATGAGATACACTTTGTATGTTAGAATTTGTGTTTACATGGATATAACAAAATATATGCCTGAAAGAATCAATCTAATTCAGGACGATGAAGACTAGTTCAAACCTATAGACTATCAAAAAATCCCTTTTCGTTGCAGGCGCTTCCATGATCACAGGAATCTATTCAAAGAATTCCCAGAAAAATTCCCAACAACTTCACAGAAGGGAAAGTTGACAAAGGATGCGGAGGGATTCACCAAAGTCTCAGGCAGGAATCACGCAGAAAGGAGAAACATCGACCCTAAGGTAAATAAAAAACCCTACCCTCTAACTCTTTTGAAGCTCTACCATCAAAACAATTGATGGAAAATCCAAACCTGGAAGAAACAATCCAACCAGAAAAGTCTAATACAGCATATCTAGGGGAAAATGCCCAATGTCACTTAAACCCTCCTCAGAAATAAGTGGACATTGAAATGTTGGAAGAAGTTAACTACGACATGGACATCAGAGATCTAGATCTCGGCGAATAGGAAAAAGCGGTTCAGGATCCAGAAAAAGGAGTCATCCCCTCTCAACAGGTGGTTTTACTCAAAGAGTCTATTATCAAACCCGAAAATCTAAAACAATAGGGGTTATCCCGAAAAACCTTCTTCAAAAATATATGAAGTGATAAAGAAAAATGGTTAAGAGAAGTAGGGAAGAAGAAGCAACCAACAAAGAATTAAGGAGATAAGGGAAAAATTGGTAGCCTCAACAAAATTTCCTACCATAGGGGTTGCATTCTCTATACCAGTCAAACCTTCTCAATGAAGATCATCTCCTAGAATATCAGAAGGTGTAATACACCTTCAAAAAAGCATATACTGAAAAAAGAAAATTGTCTCAAAAAAACACTCTATCATGTTTATTCAAGAAACAAAATGCTCTGAAATAAACTTTAAAGCAACAGGAGAAGAATTTTGGAAAGGAAGCAAAGTAGTAGATGTATATCCGATAGGAATTGCGGGAGGATTGGGTATCATATGGAATTTTCTTGATGTTATCCTGACAAGCTTTCTAGCGACCAGATACTCCATTTCTGCAGAATTTCACATCATAGGAACCAGTCTCAAAGGAATTCTAACTAATGTCTATGGACCCTTCTCGACATCCCCAAAACAATCTTTCTTAGTCTCCCTCACAATGCTACATCGTTGGGCCAAACAAAAAAACTGGATCATAGGGGGAGACTTCAACCTAATACACAATATTTGGGGGAAAAAAGGTGCATTGTGTACCCTATGTCCCCACAACACCTCTTTTGACAAAGCAATTGATGACTTATCTCTAGAGGGTAGACATCTCCACAATGAATAACATCTGCACTTGGAATAACAAGCATTTAGGAGATAGATTCGTAGTTTCCCGACTTGGTCACTTTATGGTTTCATAATCTATCCTCACATGAGGAGATGACATATCCATTCTAGTTCTACCAACAACGGGTTCTGATCATTGGCACATCAGTATTGACTGGAGCGAAATGAGGGAACATCTAAGAAGACCCTTTATATTCGAGAAATTTTGGCTCTCCCATCCAAAGTTCCAACCTCTCATGCAACAGTGGTGGAAATAATTTCGGCCACCTGAGGGAAGAACTTTAATGTACAAATTTCAACAAAAATTGAAATACATCAAATATCAAGTTAAGAAATGGAATAAAGAGCACTTTGGAAACATTAATTTGGGAAAACAAAGTATCAAAGCTCAACTTGAAGACATTCAAAGGATTATTATGAAATATGGATACATTGACCCCCTTAATTAAGGAGGAAGAAAAAAAGTTACAGGAAGAATTGGACACCAGAGAAACTCAAGAAGAAATACTATGGAAATCAAAATCCATAAATCTTTGGCTAAAAGAGAGCGAAAGAAATTCTTCTTTATTTTTTCAGGCAACAATTCAACACTGACCAGAGAACAGGATAGTTCACTTAAAAAAATAAAATGGAACAGACGCAGAAACTCATGAAGAAATAGAACATGTCCTCACCAACCACTTCAAAAATATCATGGAAGAACCTGTCACAAACAAGAACAGGGCTATGGAAGAAATTCTAGAACATATTCCTACTCTAATTTCTCCTTAACAAAATCAATTATCACTAAGGCCCATGGATTCAACAAAAATGGAAGAAGTTGTAAAGCAAATGAAAAAGGATAAATCCCTTGGTACGAATGGCTTTACCACCAAATTCTCTCATGTTTGTTGGGACACTATTAAGGAAGAGGTATTGGAAATTGTAGAAGATTCCAAGAATATAGGGAAAGTTATGAAGGCATTTAACTCAACCTTTCTCTCCCTTATCCCCAAAGAAAATGGAGCCAATTCTCCAAGTAAATTCAAACCCATCGCTCTTTGCAATGTGATTTTCAAAATTATTACCAAAACCATTTCCAACAAGCTCAAGCCTATGCTACCTTCCCTAATATCTCTGGAAAAATAGGTTATATAGAAGGAAGACAAATTATTTATGGAATACTTCTCTCCCATGAAATCATTCACTCCCTCATAACTACCAAAAAACCTCGAATGTTAATCAAACTGGACCTCTCAAAATATTTTGACAAACCAAACTGGGTTTTTCTAAAGATGATGTTGGTGTTTGGTTTTTGTAATCACTAGGTCAAATGGATCCTCTATTTAATCTTGACCACCTTCTATTCCATTCTTATTAATGGCACCCATTTAAACACATTTCATCCTACTAGAGGCGTCAGACAAGGAGATCCATTATCTCCCTTCCTTTAAATTCTAATGGATGAAGGTCTAGGGCGGCTCTTCAAAGCCAAAAATCAAACTCATGAACTCAAATGTCTTTCCCTACACCCCAACATGAATCCTCAAACCCATCACCAATTTGTAGATGATACCGTGCTTATGGGATGCTCTTCGGTGTAGGAAGTCAAAGCCTACAAAAATAGTCTTCATATTTTTTTTAAAGCTAGTGGACAGGATATCAACAAAGAAAAATATCAAATCTTTTTTTTAATACCTACAAAATCACCAAACGCAACATACTTTGTATTCTCGAATACCCTGAAGGATCCTTACCTACCAATCATCTTGGTGCCCCTATCGTTGAATACATTGTCAAACAAATATCCTAGAAATACCTTGTTGACAAAATGAAACAAAAACTACATTGTTGGACCTTTAGATCCCTTAAATTTCCCAATCACCTCATCCTTTTCAAAGCGATCTTGCAAGCTATTCTCGTGTATCTTTTCTCTGTACTAGAAACCCCAAGTCTATAATGAAAAATAATCGTTCCATTCAATGCACCTTCCTCTGGGGAGGCACAGATAGCCACAAAAAATGGTCTCTTGTCGATTGGAACTCTATTTGCACACCCAAATATGTATGAGGCTTAGGGCTCAGAGATCCTCCAACCAAAAATCAAATATTCAATGCCAAACTCTAGTGGAAATGGATTACGCGCTCCTCAAAACCCTGAGCACTCCTATGGCATGTTAAGTATGATCCAAATTGGGACAAGCAAAACCTTATCAGATTCTCTGAAAATCACAAAGGGTAACATATTTGGAACTCAGCTCAAGTTAATTGTAGCATCATGCAATAATATAGCTTTTGCGAAACTCACAATGGTGAATCAACAAAAATTTTCCTAGACTCGTGGAACCAACAAATACCCTTGGCGAAAGAGTTCAACACTCCAATTCTAAGCAAGAAGCTATGGTCCATGAATAAAACAAATGTCAAAGACACATGCATAGAAGAAGACACGGAAGAACACTTCAGAAAATGGAAAAATATGGACTGGTGGAAAGCGTTAAGTCCAAAGGAGGACATCCAAGATTGCTGGGAAACACTTCAAACTAGGAAAATCATAGTTTACAATGTCCATGATAAGATCGTATGGGGATGCTCCCAAATCAGTACTTTCAGCCTGGAACAATCTTCTCTACTCCTCAACAATATCTCCAATGAAGCCAATGAAGAAAAATGGAGGATAGTATGGAAATCCAACATCTAGAAAAAAATATCCTCCTTCCTATGGCTCTTGTTGCGTAGATGCATACTGACATGGGATAACAGACTAAAAATAGGATACATTGGGACAACATGGTGTTGCATGTGCAGGAAAGAAGGAGAATGAATCAATCATCTTCTTGATGAATGCAAGTTTGTGGATGGAATGTGGAAAAGAGGAGAAAACATCTTTAGAAGATTTGCCATATTCAAAGGTCAACTAGACCTCTCAATCACCAACTAGACACATCATCCTTTCAAGATTTTGTTGCTTAATAGAATATGGGATCTCTTCCCAGGATTTGTTGTTTGGAAAGTATGGATTGAAAAAAACAAAATGATATTTGAAAACAAATATATAAAAGAAGAAAAGGTTTGGAATACTATGAAAAAACATATCCTTGAAACACTCAAACTAAATGTATGGGATAACAATGATATAGCCTCAGATTCCAGTGAAATACATATTCTTCAATCCTGGGATATCACCTCCAACCCGGACTACATTGGAGGCCCCAAAATAATCACATTCAAAAAATCCTCCCCGAACTACTGGCCACCACCACCCTCAAGAAATTTCAACCTCAACTTTAATGGAGCCTCAAAGGGAAATCCATGACCACCAGGATTTGGAGGGACTATTAGAAATTCTCAAAGTCAAATTCAAGGAGTTTTATGGGCTCCTTAGGCTTCTCTACCAACAATAGTGCAGAACTGGATGGAATTCTCGTGGGTATTGCTTAGGATATCAACTATAAATGGACTCCTCTTATAACAGAAGGAGGCTTTGTCCTTATCATAAACATGGCTAACATTATTAAAGCAGGCTCAAAGCGAAGTAAAGTTGCAAGAAATTAGAGAATGGAAAGCAGACTTGGAACCCTAGAATCAATACTCCTCACAAAATTGGTGGTCAACTTTCAACACATAAGGAGAAAATCCAATAAACTTGCATACTCCATATCCAATCATGGAGTAACAAAAATGAGGGAGACATCCAATAGATTAGATGGGAGGATAATATTGATCCAATGTGCAGAGAAAGATGGCAAACTACTGTCTCTCAAGGTCTCACTATAATGGATGCGGGTGAGCAAGACAAAGGTTACAGATGTCGGGATAGGGGAAGGGAACGTGCCCAGACAAATGGCAGCCCTCCCCCCTCAGAATCATATGCTTAATCGTTTAAAACCAATGTAACGCAAACCTCAGTACATAGCCACGGAAAGAAGATGTAGAGCCATACTGAAATGCCTGGGATCACATGGATCTGGTACTTGGAGGTTGGTCGCGACTGGTTTAACATTTGTTGGATCACCTAGAGCAGCCACACTGATGATAATGGTGATTGTGTGAAGCGATATTATAACAACCAAGCTCGATGGACTCAAATCAATGAAGCATTCTATTTGCAGTTGGTGTAGGATAGCTCAGGAGGAAAAATCAGGGAGCACACAGAGGCAGCAATATACTCTGATCAATTTACTGCCCCGGTTCTCTTCTCCTCCTCCTCTGAAATAAATCCATATGGCTCTTCTATGGATTCCCAACATGTCTATGCATCTACTGCCCTAGTTCTCTTCTCCTCCTCTGAAATAAATCCAAAGGGCTCTTCTATGGATTCCCAGCATGTCTATGCATCAAAAGGAGACCGAAAACATAGACTAGGAAGCCATCTTCCGCGCTTTGATCTGCTATCAACGCCATGGAGAAAGAAATGTTTGGAGAGTTCAAAATCGGACTTGGACCTAGTGTAGTCATAAACAACTAATGGAGGCTTAATTTGATACTTTCCATCGCAATGCATGAACAGGAAAGTTTCGGGGACATAGTAAAACTTACAGTGAGTATGTTCAAAGAAGACGCAGAGCGCAACCTTGGCCAATGATCGAAGTTATATGCCTCTTCGAGCCACCTTTTCAGTGCCTGTAGGGAATCAAAGACTTGGATTGTGAATCCAAGGAAAGAATAGCCAATTAATCCAATTAAGTAGAAGCAGAATCTTCCATGAGAGACTAGAAACCCTCCTCTCTCCATTTTTTTCTAGCTTCATGTTTTGTTGTTTCATTGAATGTCTTCTTCCTTTTATGTTTTCCAGACTAGTAGGTCACCATTGTACAAATGTTGGGCAAAGAAACCATGGTTATATTTTCAGTTTGGATTATGTTATCTATCTCCCCTTTTTGGTCTCATGTTCACAGTCTGAGTCCATGTCTTGAGCAGACTCGGGTATTCTGTGGATATGTAATAGTGTTTTATATTTACTGGTAATAGAAAATTTCCTTCTTACTGATAAAAAAAAATACACAACTCTTTCTCTAAAATCATTGTCTCACCAATAACGAACTCTATCACAATTTTCATTTTTTAGACCTCCCATGCATCAGAACCAACTATTCAAAATTTTCATTTTTTTAGACCTCCCATGCATCACGACAACCTCTTCATATTTTACATTTTTTTAGACCTCCCGTGCATCACAACCATGGAGCTTTAATACCAAACATTGAATTTAATACTTAACAACAAATTCACACAAACATATAGCAAATAATAGACAACTAGAGTTTACACTCACGAAAACCTCAAGGGGGTGAAATATTGTGTGTTTCTATTGCTCAAATAAGTTTCTTTGTATAGAGTAGGTGGCAATAATAATGTCATGATAAGATATTCAATTCAACCATCTCCATGCTTTTTCCAAAAATTTCTCTCTGGATATCTCAAGTGATTCCACAAAATCATCATTGCCTTCATCTTTGATTGATACATAAACATTATATGCAGTCTACTTCATACAATTCAGTAATGTAATTTAGATATTCTTGGTGACAAAGAGGAGTTAATCATCCTGCTTGCATGTTGTAGTTTATTCTTGGGAAGAGTTTTTATGTTGCATGCATCATGTTATCCATGTCTCCTTCAATTACAAACTATTTCTATAAGACAGGCCATGTAAAAATGCTTCATAAATGAAAGGTGGAATATATATTATCTTAAACCTAGCTTGATGCTTGAGGCACATTGTGTTGTTGACTTTGATCTATTGAGAAGTGTTGTTAATTAAATCCCTTGGCCTCAATTCTTGGGTTCTTACTCATCCAAACAACTCCTAAAATGTTGAAATATTTCTCGAGAGGCCCAACAACATCTATTGGTCGCAAACAATTTATAGAGTGGAATAGAAGAAATAAAAGTAACCAAATTATTTACAACTCAAGGTACCTCAATTATCTTTAATGACATCTGGATGCTATGGCCATCCAATATGACAAGATAGCTTGTTCATCCCACCATCTATAATGAAAATTTACAAAAAAATTCCCAGTAACACAAAAACCCATCCATACTCCATGCATTGCCTTTCCTAAACATCCAATTTACAACTTCACACCCTTTCTTCCTAGCTTTCTTCTCTTTGAATATGTAAAAACATTGGATGTATCAACCACTTGTATTCGTATAGCATAGAGAACCCACACTCTACTTTGATAATATTTTTTTATAAAAGGCATGTGTTTCTTGATGTGATTACTCACATCCCACAATTCTTTCCATATGCTTACGCTCATGTCATATCACCATTTCATATATTTCCATGCTCATATTTCTTTGTGGATAAATTTTTCAAAGTCATAATATAATGTCTATTAATAACAAGTATAACATTTCCCTCTTTTTCTCAATATCTTTAATTAGTTATGAGGTCTTTGAAGCTTGTCCACCATGACTTCTAGGACATTATTATCTATTATCCATGTAGGATGACATATTCAACAAACTACATTTTTAGCTATTTAACCTTCAAAGAGACCCCCAAAAACTACATTCGCATTACTAATTGATAATATATATCTCCTCTTCAATGAGACTTCAATGTGGTTGTGTTTGTTGTTTTTAATCCATTGATGAATAGTGCAAGTTAGCAACATTTCCCACCTTTTTGCAATAACTCTAGCTAGTAACTAAATGTCATTTATAACGATTTTCTTTCATTGTACTTTATTCAATCCCTCAATAAGATAACATCAATGGATGAAAGTTGTCTTTTCAAAATATAGTGGCCAATTGATCAATGCTTTATTTACATCAATAATTTTTATCCGTCTTTTTTTTAGTGTGGTTCACAAACCCCCAAGGGGTTTCTACATCCACAAGGAGAAATTACAAGGGGGGCACTCAAAGGGGCCTTGCCCCTCACTCTGATTCCGGAGCTAACTCGATGGGGACATCAAGTGAAGCCCTTATATATCAATCTATAGCCACCTAGGGATTTGACCCCGAGACCTTCTGCTTACAACTTACAGCACTCAACCACTTGAGCTAGCCCATCGGGCTATAATGTTACTAAGGACATGGAGGTGGGCTTTGATCCACTTATGTGTCCAAGGGTCACGAGATCATTTAATGCAATCTCTATGGGTGGAACCACATGTTTGACCACTACCTCAAGGTGCCTCCATGGCTCCAGGTTAGGCCCTCATTGGAATTGAACCTTACCCATTGGTGAAAACTCCTCGCTCTTCACCAATGGATCCAAACCATTTGGGATTATAATGTTAGAAGGACATGGGGGTGGGCTTTGATCCACTTATGTGTCCACGGGTCACAAGATCATTTAATACAATCTTTATGGGTGGAACCACACGTTCAACCACTACCTCAAGGCGCCCCCATGGTTCCAGGTAAGGCCTTCATTGCAATTGAACCTTTCCCACTGGTGAAAAAATTCTCGCTCTTCACCAATGGATCCAACCCCTTTGAGAAAATAAGTTGTCTGTCTTATCAAAATTTGTTTAATAAATCTAATTATTTCGATTCTCACGCCAATTTTGAATTTAATGATTTTGAATCCCTATGTAGCTTGTTGTTATTGATCACCTACATATTGGTTTATGCATGGATACTAATTGTTATTCCTAATTCCTAACTATTCCCACTAGTAGGGACAATATCCATGACTCTAACGTTATATACTTTTTTCAAGTAGAATGGAGTGTTCTACAATTTCAGCAAGATTGTGCAGAATTTTACCAATTGTGAAGCACAATATGCCATGTAATTGTGTGATTCACAATGTGTTGGATTGTGTTAAGTTTGATTTTGGTTTTATTGCACCAAGAGGCGTGAGGTGCTCTACAGCCTAGTATGGGGGAGATGATGCCACATAACGTAGACATCCCAGTATGGGGGAGATGTTGTCATATAACATAGCATTATGTTACAAAAATAGAAAGTAATTAAAAATAATAATATCTGTATATAGAATAAAAAATTAAAACCAAATGAAAAGTAAGTAAAAAAATCAACCATAAATCCATTTGCACCAAGAGGGGTCAAATTGAGGTGTAACTTTTTTTGGATGTGTAAAAAATTTAAGTAAAAAAAAATTATACTTCAAGAAATTGGATCCCTCTCAATGCTTCATAGATCCAGATTTAAGATAGATCTATGTTGGTTCTAATCCAGTTAGGGAAAAGGTAGTGATTGTATGTTATATAACTAGTTATTATACATCAACATTTCATTATCTATATCAAACTAATTTTGGTGCACGATATCATGCTGTGAGCCATGGGAAGATGAGTTTGGTCATTTATGTTTTTGTTTATATCTTTTCACCCAATGGTGATGAGGCATTGAATCAGTTTGCACTCGTGGAAATCTGACATGTCATATTGTAAACAATTGTCACCAATAGAGCACTATCAATAATGCATTTTCCCTTACCATAAGCATTTAATGTTACATATTTTTTTATTTGATTCATCATATTTGACTTATGTTATTATTAAAATAATTAAACCCAACAAGAACAAATAACGGTAGGATCACACAACCACTGTACCAACTGCTTCCCACATGGGTAACTTACCCTATAAAAAACCTACTATTTCAGTTTAAAAACAAATCTGAATAATTCTAAATATAGTAAACAGAAATACAACCAATAAAGATAAATTTTTAATTCACTGCTTTATTTTTTGTAAAATATCTCATCAAACAATGATTATTCAAGAAAATGTAAACACTCAATGATAGTCCATACACCCCCTACCCGCATAAGTAATATCAATGCGCTCAATAGAATAATATAGCCCTTACCCATGTTTTGGCAAATATGATTGCTTCCATATATGTAATAACAATCTCAGTGTTGAATGGCATACAAAGCAAATATGATTGATTCCATATATGTAATAACAATCTCAATGTTGAATGGCATATTGCACACTGTTTTGGGTCATTGAAAATGCTTTTATTATACCAAGGTATTCAAAAAAAAAATTGCAATAACCAAAGGTGGCATTAATATCATAGTTACATATATCGCGATATCTTGTGAGTCGAAAGGGTCGGCGATATATCCCTGCGAAAAAATCGCGAAATTTATCGACATTTTAAAAAATCATGACACATTCAAAACTCGCGATATTTTGGGTAAATATCGCAAATCGATCGTATGTGTCGACCTCCTAAAAAATACCCTGATTTTTTGCCATAAAGAGGTCGCGAACGCATTTTGGGTTCATTTCTATTTTGCAGCGTTGAGGAAGCACTCCACGTCGGTTTTGAGTGATTTTCTACAAGAGAGCAAGGGGGAAAACGATCTTTCCATTGCCATTAAAGAATGTTATGAAGTGGGGTTCCATCTACTAAATCTATTCAGGAATGTATTATTTCATTCTTTTTCTTTTTGCTTGAGATTTGTTGGTTAATGTAGATTTAGTGTAGGGTTTAGGTTCAAATTTAGTGTAGGGTGTAGATTTTCCATTACAGTCATAGGGTTTTATCCTTTTAGGTAGGCCACCCTCCATTCCTTTGAATGTTTTCAAAATTTTAAAGATCCAAACATCCATTAAACATTTTAAAATTTATTCATTTTTGTTTTTGTCATGGCATAGGTTTCATCGCCATTATCCACTTCAAATTTCAAGTTTCAACTTTCAACTAAATAGTGACACAGTGTCAAATCCATTGGATACAATGTGGGAGTATGGGGAGCCAGTTGACCATAATAATCGACAAAGGTTGAATTGCAAACTATGTGGGAAGGATATTTGTGGTGGAATTAGCCGCTTGAAATACCACCTTGCCAAAGTTGTTGGGCATGAAGTGGATGTTTGTCCTGTTGTTACCCCAGAAGTGATGCGTATTGCAAACCAATCCCTTCTTAGCATGGCTAGGAAGAGGGACAGGGAGGGGGAATTCAGAAATGAACTTGTATCTAGAACACAATCATGAACCATGGGAGCCACAAGTGACATGCATTCCTTCTCCTCATCTACACGACCCCTGCATCCCTCTACGCCTTCTTCAACCTCACCTTTTGTGGCATCAAGGCAACCTTCTATTCGAACCATGCTAAAAAAAGGGATAAATAAGAGACAGATAGAATTGTGACAAAATGCTTTATATGGGGTGACGTGCCTTTCAACATCACTAAAAACAACCCCTACTATCATGCCATGTTTCAAGCTGATGGTATTGTTGGTCCAGATTATAGGGGGGCTTCCTATAATGATTTGAGAGGGAGACTCCTTGATGAGGAGAAGGTTGATTGCACCCGGAGATTAAATGAGCTTAGACAGTGATGGGAGCCCACCGGTTGCAATGTTATTTCAAATGGATGGATTGATGGGAAGGGCATATCCATTATCAATTTCTTGGTTAATTATCCCAGGGGGACAATTTTTATCAAATTTATCAATGCATCTCCCTATGTTAAAGATGCACACTTATTATGTGATTTGTTGGATAAGTTTATCCAAGAGATAGGTCCACAATATGTTTTCCAAGTCATTACGGACAACATTGCCAATTATGTTGTTGTTGGGATGATGTTTATGGAGAGGTAAGCAAGGTTGTATTGGACTCCTTGTGTCGCCCATTGTATTGATTTGATGCTAGAGAACATGGGAAAACTTCCCTGGATCAAGGAAGTAATTGATTCAACTCGGAGTGTGACAAAATATATATACAACCATACATATGTTCTTTCACTCATGAGACGCTTCACGGGGAACAAAGAGTTGATGCGGCCTGCAATCACATGATCTGTCACTTCCTTCATTTCTCTTTAGTATATGCATAACGTTATGATGGAGTTGCAACGATGTTTCTTTCTGATGAGTGGGATTCTTGTGTCTATAGCACCAAACAAGATGGACAAGCCATTGCTCGAATGGCGCAATTCTATTTGACTTTTTGGGCAGGATAAGAGAAGGTATGTGCCATCAATGAACCTTTGGTAAAGGTTCTTCGTTTGGTTGATGGTGAAAAGCCCGCAATGGGCTACTTGTATGAGGCCATGGATAGGGCCAAGGAAGCTATCCATCGCTACTATGAGGACAAGGGGTAGGTGAGACTCACAAGACGAGCTGAACTATGGAGTGTGATTGATGAACAATGGAATAACTCTCCATCGTCCCATTCATGCAACAGGGCTCTACCTCAACCATGCTTTCTCTTATGCATGTGGATTTCAGTTTGATGTTGAGGTCATGGATGGCTTTCTCCAGTGTGTTCAGAGGATGGTGTTAACTTTCTATGAGCACGCAGAGATTTCTACACAAATGGAGATCTATAGGATGTCAAGTGGCACTTTTGGCTATGACATGGATGTCCATGATAGAACCACAAGGATGCCAAGTATAATGTGTTTAACACTTTCAAATTTTGATCTCTTAGATTCTTAAATATTTACTCTTTCATTTGTATTTTTTTTACTAGGTAGATATTTAATACATTGTAATTTGTCTTTCCTTCCTTGTTTTCTTTGTAGATGTGTGGTGGACTAACTATGGTTGCAAAGTCCTGGAGTTGCAAAAACTTGTCATTAGAATGCTAAGTCAAACTTGCAGTTCATCAAGGTGTGAGCGCAAGAAGTGTGGAAGGTGAGAATTTAGAAATGTTAAAGTTTAAACAATGAAAATTTAAATTTATAATCTTTGATTCTTAATAATTTTATTAATTTTAAATATAATTTATTACAATTATAAATTTGAATTTATCGTCGTTTATCACCCCCTAACTATGAATCTCATGTTAAATTTGAGCATATAGATCTGTAGACAAACACACAACTCACAAAGAAGATCTCACAATTTACTCAGCCATTGAAGAATGAAACAGTGCAAAAGGCTTGCAGCTGTGAATGCTTTCATTAATCAAAAAAGTAATCCAGATAATAATTACAATGATGTAAAATGGCTTTAATAGCCAAAAGCAATTCGAATCCACATGAGGAAGTTCGAATTGATGACTCTACTTGACTGTAGGTAACCAAGACATGTTTAAATCACTATTGGAGGACCCAGTAGTTAACTGTCCTTGTCTAAATCATAACCGGAGTTCTAAAACACAACCAAGTGTTACATTTAGTATTAAATAATGGTTAACTGACTGTGGTAGGTGAGAAAAACGACCCACATGTGTGAAATTAATTAAACCATTATTTAACTGAATGTAGAGAGCTAGAACTGAATGTAACTGACTCCTAACTTGGCTTGACTAGTCATTAACTGAAGTGAACTGACCTTGGTTGGTTTCGGCACTCCCAGTTGCTTCCTAAATTGTAGGGATTGATGTAGAAGACTCATAAACTTATGCAATCAAGTGCAATAAGTGGCAGTGAGCCTCAATTAGTGTTCCCCACACTTTGGTAACTGAAACATGTGCCCCAATTAGGTCAAGTTTAACCAATGGTGCTAATGACTATAAATAGACTGGATGGACTCTCGATTTAGACATGACTCCCGATTTAGACATATGACCAAATTTGGACAATGGAGGATTAATAATCCTAACACCTCCCCTGAATGCTAACTTGGACAAACTGTGGGCCCTGGTAACTAAGACCATAGGTCACCCATTACATCAAGTAAAGTAAAGTAATTGCTCAAAAATAAGGTTCTTGGGGGAAAACCACATGGGAAAAAAAAACCCCCTTCTAATTAAGCAGGTAGAATCAGGATCAATCTGGTTCTTCTATGCACAGGTATCCTGGGGCCTGGAATGTGAACCTCTCCATCATTATGTCTGGAGGAATCTTCCTCTTTGGAAGAAGAATGATATGCTCAACTAAATCAGAAATATAGACAGCTGCCGGATGAAGACTGGACCCATATAGAGCAACTGAAGTCAACTGAAAAGTGAGGAAAGGTTCTTGAGAATTCAGAGAATGTGAAGAACACTCAAGAAACTGATATGTTGCAGACATGAACAGAAAACCATGAGTGGTAAGAACAGCCCCAAGTGTTAGGAGCAGGTGTCCAGGCGGATGCAGAAAATCTTCCTCTTTACTAGTTCTGTGAGAAGATGAGCATGTGATCAATGGTAGAGAAGCACTGGCACTGTTGAGAGCGAATGCTGGAGCTCCATAGTCTGATATAGCTTCTGAAATAGATAATGAATCACATAATAAAATATCAACAACCTCATATGAGGAAACTAACACCAAATCCCCATCAGCAGTTTTGAAGAGAAAGTGCGGTACTTGATTTTTCACACCGGAATTGGTGAGAGCAGCTACAAGCATGACTGAATGCTTTTGAATTTTAAAATATGAACCAAATAATATCGGATCAGAAAGTAAATCAGATCTAAACAGGTTCAAAACAGATCCAAAACTGTGAAATGGAATCAAATCCCCAGCAGCAATTTTGTAGGAGACTTGCGGTACTTGTTTCTTCACACCGTTGATGAGAACAGCTACAAGCGGTACTGAAAGATTATGAATTTGATATATTAAACCAAGCAATATCAGATCAAATCTAAATAAGATCATATCAGATCCAATAAGGTTAATATCAGATTCAAATAAATGGTTAACCGAGACGGTGGATGCACGGCTTTCTTCTTCTTCAAAATTCTGAATTTTGGTGCATGCAATCCTTCCGGAATTTGCTGGAAAAACTAGATCATGGAGAACGAATGGATCACTCTGGTAATCTGATATTTCTTCCAAAATATCCAAGGTATCACATATTTGCACACCAGCAGCAACATTAGAGGAAGAAAAATCAAATTTTTCTTCACTTTCGGAAGCAATTACTGGTAAATTTTGCACAGAATTTAAAGGAAAATCACCGGTGAATGTTTGCATGGAAGTGCAGCAGAATTTTTCTTCAATATCAGAGATTCGAATGTCTTATTCTATTTCGGCAATATGAGAAGATGAGATATCAGAGATCTCATGAACTTCCGAAGCATCAGGAGAAGGAGTCACTGCATGGAGACTGTCTTCAATTCGAATTGACTGTGTAGAAGCTTCTGCTTCATCTTCATCTTGAACAACTTCATCAGAGAGAGTAGAGGCCGAGACTTTTGAATCAAGGATGCTTATGGTGCTGGGTGTGCTCCATGTGCTTCCAAAGGTTCTGTCCAATCTTGTCCAGAGTTCCTCTGGATCTTTAATAGATCTACTGTGGTAGCGCATGCTAGGAGAAAGAGCCAGTTCCATTATTTCAAAAGCTTTATCCTTAGCTTTTAGCCAGTCATTATCACTCTCAAAATTATGTCTACCAAGTCCAATAGACACCGAAAAGAGTTTTTGTCTTCTTAGACATATAATCATCTTCAACTTCCATTCAGAATAGTCTGAGGCATCTGAGAATCGGGTGAGAAGAGGAACTGATGAATTCATTTCGAAGTTGTACCTGCAAAACAAAAAAATGATCCAGTAGGAGATCCGAGGAGGAGAAGTGTCTTGTCCGTCGAGGCTCTGATACCATGTTAAATTTGAGCATATAGATCTGTAGACAAACACACAACTCACAAAGAAGATCTCACAATTTACTCAGCCATTGAAGAATGAAACAATGCAAAAGGCTTGCAGCTGTGAATGCTTTCATTAATCAAAAAAGTAATCCAGATAATAATTACAATGATGTAAAATGGCTTTAATAGCCAAAAGCAATTCGAATCCACATGAAGAAGTTCGAATTGATGACTCTACTTGACTGTAGGTAACCAAGACATGTTTAAATCACTATTGGAGGACCCAGTAGTTAACTGTCATTGTCTAAATCATAACCGGAGTTCTAAAACACAACCAAGTGTTACATTTAGTATTAAATAATGGTTAACTGACTGTGGTAGGTGAGAAAAACGACCCACATGTGTGAAATTAATTAAACCATTATTTAACTGAATGTAGAGAGCTAGAACTGAATGTAACTGACTCCTAACTTGGCTTGACTAGTCATTAACTGAAATGAACTGACCTTGGTTGGTTTCGACACTCCCAGTTGCTTCCTAAATTGTAGGGATTGATCTAGGAGACTACTAAACTTATGCAATCAAGTGCAATAAGTGGCAATGAGCCTCAATTAGTGTTCCCCACACTTTGGTAACTGAAACATGTGCCCCAATTAGGTCAAGTTTAACCAATGGTGCTAATGACTATAAATAGACTGGATGGACTCCCGATTTAGACATGACCAAATTTGGACAAGGGAGGATTAATAATCCTAACATCTCATACTAATGCAAGTTACTTTCCCAACGCCTTAATGACATGGTTTATGTCTACTATAATCTAAGGTTGCAGGTGAAACAAATTGAGAAAGTACCCAATTCAGATGACATTGACACTACCAGCAAATGTAGGGTGGAGACAAAGGATCCTGTGATGGACAAGGCACCTAAATGGTTGGAGGAAGAGGAGGATGATGATGCAGATCTGTTGAAGGAGGGGGCAAAGGAGGATGTTGATGTTCCACTTCCTTAGGATGACTATGAAGACATTGAGTAGGCGGTTGATATTCAAGTGCAACGCCGACCAATTCCAATGCCACCACCTCCATAGACTCATACAGTTGGGACTGAGAGGAGACAGCGCACATTCGCCTCCCCCTCATCCACATTATCTACTCGAGCAGTTGGAGGTTCTAGTTCCACCCTAGGCTCATATGGACCACCTCCACTGCCACCTACTGCTTCTAGAGGAACAGTGGTGCCTTTTACTCATAAAAGGGTAGATTGATTAAAGGTTCCTTATCAAGGAGTCGATGACTCGATTCCTATTGTTTATCATTGTACTATCATACTATGTTGGTGTCCTATGTCTAGACTCTATACACTATCTGCATGCCTCATGAGTCATGATGATTCATCTCTTGAGAGACATTTATTTTGATCCTTTGATGTGATTTTCTATCATTCCATCAAGAACACATTTCAGTGTTTTCAGTTTATAGTCGATATTTGATCATGATCCACCATTTGACATATTATGCATCTTATATATGAGTTGTATTTTAATATTTATGTGGAAATGTGTTTATTTGATGTTGTTGCTTTAGATGTTTAAAAATTTGAAAAAAAAATATTTATTTTTGTATTTTTTTTATGCTTTACGACATTTTCCAATATTTTCATCGTTGCTGCCGATAAGTTTCATTCTGGACCCCCAGCGATATATTCGCCGACACAATATATGTAACTATGATTAATATCAATACGCTCAATAAAATAATATAGCCCGTACCCATGTTTTGGCAAATATGATTGCTTCCATATATGTAATAACAATCTCAATGTTGAATGCCATATTGCACACTGTTTTGGGTCATTGCAAATACATACCAAGGTATTCATAAAAATTAAATTGCAATAACCAAAGGTGGCATGGCTCAAAGATGCTACTAACTTTGAAGCATGAAATCATGTAATCATAATAGGAATTGCCCATGGAATAGTGGTTGACCTTTTCACAAAGAGTTTAGTACTCAAGAAAGCAATATCAAATTTTTCTCAGAAAATCAGATAATAAAATAATATTATTATTATTTTATTATTATAATATATATAATAAAACAATAATAATATATATGATTTTGGTTTTCTCAAAACTAATCCAACTGTTCATTTAAAAAATCATAAAAAATTCCTTGAAATCTTTCTTACAGTTGGACTTCACTACTGAAGCCCTTCACTTACTTTGCTCCCTCAATTTTTGTGTATGGCAATCTAAGCAATCCAATGTTCATTTAAAAAATCATAAAAAATTCCTTGAAATCTTTCTTACAGTTGGACTTCACTACTGAAGCCCTTCACCCACTTTGCTCCCTCAATTTTTGTGTATGGCAATCTAAGCAGTCCAATGGAGCAATAGAATACACCGTTCCAATTTAAACAATCCTTGTTTTATGGCTGTCTTCTTAGGCTCCACTATTATACATTTTCCATGCCATGTAGGTTTGTCCTTATAAGCTCTACTCTGATTTAATATATATGTGGAGAAAATGACACGTAGGTAGCCGTATATCCAGTAAAATTTATGGGTTAGAATTTATAGGTAGGCAGTTTTACTCCAAATAAATGTTGACTGATTCCTCTCCAAAGATTACTCAAGATTAACATTGGAAGATATTGGACAACTTTTAACAGATTAGCCTGCGCATTTCTCTGAATGTCAAAAATTCTTAGAAAATCCAACCAACATAACTTGATATACGACCCAACTTTGGTAGCTAACATGAAAATGTCAATAGTTTGACATTGAATGATGCCATGTAAGCACATCATGAAATTTAGAAAGTTTAGTTTCTGTTTCCAAAGTAGCTAAAAACATCTTTAATGCCCATACACTTCATCTGCATGAGACAACATAGACATAGAGATTGGGATGTGCATCAAAAACATTTTCTCCAGAACCATTGAACAGAAAGGACAAAAATTTAAACACTAGTTAGCAGTGTCTTTTAAAAGACTTTGCTACCGCCACCATTTCCAGTCCCTTTAATGAGCCTCTTTAATCAAGTAGATGACTCGATGTCCAGTAACAATTTCTACATTGAACCATTTATGCCACTGCAATTAAACACCTCTGCATGGGCATGCTGTAAGATGGAATTCGCAATGCCTTGTTCTCACCATTAACGTTCAAGGACAAGCTGCAAAAAAAATCATTCATGCCAGTCCAAGCCCAAAATTCAGACAGCTTTGAATTATCAGATCCAAGATGTATTTAAAGCCTGTACATCAACAATGATTTTGTTATGTAGCATTTAAATTAAAGAATAATCCAATACTTTGAACTCCCTTTGAGAGATTTGGATTCAACTTTTCACCGACATTCCATTCTCGTGATAACCTGAAAACCTTGGAGTTACAGCACGGATAGATAATTTGTTTACATATAGAATATGTTCTCCCTGGCAAAAGCTAAAATTTCGTCATTCAAGTTCTTTGGTTGGTGTTACCAGGGAACTTAGCAACTGAACTCAAGGACGGTGATCAATATTTTTAGCACTGTACAAAACAATCTGCTATATCAATGGATTTTTGTAAGATCCAAGCATTGTGTAGAAAGCAAACAGCATCAGCATTAGTAACTGAAGGGAAATGTAAACAATAAATGTTGTCACCAAATTGACCATTATCACCTCACTAATTACAGGCATACATGAAAATTTCTAATTCCCAGGCAACAGGCTACTTTCCATACTTGTAATATTGACCTTTGCCAATGATACAGGTTCCAACTTGGAACCTGGAAACCGCATGGCATCATTGTCTGATTTCACCAGATTTAAAAACTGCATTGCAGCACCTCTAGAAAATTTCCTTGCAAAAAGGAAGCATGGAAGTGGTTTTCCATTGCTACTGCACCATTCTGTTCGAAACTCTGTCTGATAATAGACATGATCAGTGCCCTGTACATAAGATTAAAGAAACACTTGTAAGCAGAAAAGGTATTTTTTATGAGTAACAGGTATATTATGCAATAAAACAACAATCTTGAATTCAAGCACACAATGGATAGCTAAATTAAGCTGCACAACATGAAATTTAGAAATCTTAGTTTCTGTCTCCAAAGTAGCTAAAAACATCTTTAATGCCCATACACTTCATCTGCATGAGACAACATAGACATAGAGATTGGGATGTGCATCAAAAACATTTTCTCCAGAACCATTGAACAGAAAGGACAAAAATTTAAACACTAGTTAGCACCGTCTTTTAAAAGACTTTGCTACTGCCACCATTTCCAGTCCCTTTAATGAGCCTCTTTAATCAAGTAGATTACTCGATATCCAGTTACAATTTCTACATTGAACCATTTATGCCACTGCAATTAAACCCCTCTGCATGGGCATGCTGCAAGATGGCATTCTCAATGCCTTGTTCTCCCCATTAACGTTCAAGGACAAACTGCAAAAAAATTCATTCATGCCAGTCCAAGCTCAAAATTCAGACAGCTTTGAATTATCAGATCCAAGATGTATTTAAAGCCTGTACATCAACAATGATTTTACTGTGTAGCATTTAAATTAAAGAATAATCCAATACTTTGAACTCCCTTTGACAGATTTGGATTCAACTTTTCACCGGCATTCCATTCTCGTGATAACCTGAAAACCTTGGATGTTGAGAATGGTGTGAGCATCACATTTGGCTACAGTCAAGTCATATTGTCATTGATGCATTTGGTTAGGCAATACTATGTTGTTGTTAAGGTTGACCTAGTCATCTTGATGTAGGGCCATAACTCGACGAAAGTACCTTTACCTACTTGAGTTGTGTATAAATACACAACTCTCTCATTTGTAAATCAACTTGTGATCTTCTTGATCATTCTTTACCCTAATGGCATCATTCTTTTTCCTGTGTTTAAGCCCACATACACGATATCAAACAGTGCTTGGTGATTCTCTCTAGTGCACTTATGCTTCAAACTTCAGCTCTAGCGTAGTGCTGTTTTTCCCCTTTTCTATTGCAGGATTTTGAGTTAGTTGTCGGTTCCATTTGATCCCCTCTATTCTCTTGTGATCTCAACATGGTATCAAAGCTGGTGTGAAGCGTTCCCTATTCATTTTGCTACTGGTTAGGGTTTCTTTTTCTCTGTTCATGCTGGTATGTTTTGTGATCAGATTTTGACATGTGGAAGAGTACCTAACTTGAGGAGTTTGGGGGCAGTTTTCATGGTGTATTGTTGCCTGGACAGAGATGCCTTATTTGCAGCTATTTGAGCCTATTTATGCATTTGTTTCAGAGATCTTGTCCATAGATCGGAATAGACAGCATTAGGGTTTACCTGCTGATTAATTTCAGCAATCTTTTCTTGAGCTGATCCATGGCTATGAGCCAGTGGCATCACTACTTTTTGTGAATGTGGAACCAAGGTTTCACAGCATCACTTCTATTCTTATTTCCACCAACAGTTTCGAGATTTTTGGCCTAGTGGCATTGCCCTAAGTGCTGTTGAACTACAGTTTCCAGATCTGATTTTTTTCAACAGCTGATCCAGAGATTTTTGGCTAGTGGCATTGCCCTAAGTTCTACAGAAATAGGGTTTCCAGATCTGATTTATTAGCAGCAGATCCAGAGATTTTTTTCTAGTGGCATTACCCTAAGCACAATGGAAATAGGGTTTCTGTATATGATTTTATTCAGCAGTCTATCCGAATATTTTTTACTAGTGCCATTGCCTTAAGGGCTACGGGGTTAGGATTTCCAGAACTGATTTTTTCAGCAGCTGATCTAGAGATCTTTTGGCTGGTGGGATTGTTCTATAGCCTGTGGAACTACAGTTTCCAAATCTGATTTTTTTCATCCACTGGTGCAGAGGTTTTTTCACTAGTGGGATTGCCCCAAGGATTGCCCAACCTCTTTCAAACCCAACTTCTTGTCTATTTTTACAGAAGAATTTTTCTCTCTGGACTGCACTCTTTAGCCAAGGATTGCACCATAGTACTGTAGATTCCATACAATGCAGATTTTGGAAAAGATGTTGGTACTATTTTCTTTCTTTGGCCTAAGAAACCTATATGCAACTTATGTCATAAGGAGAGAAGTATCCAAGTCTTGCATGGTATGTCTTGAGCAAATTGAAGAACTTGCAATAATAACAGTTTGCAACAGGGACCTTTTCGGCGATGTTGCTCAAACAATTAACAATGCACATGAGGTCGTGCACTCTGCATATGGGTTTGATCCTAAGTTGCACGAAACAGGGAAATGGGGAAAAGTTGAAAATGCAACCCCCCAAATTTTGGAAACAGGGAAACACGATATATATATATATATATATATATATGAGCAAGGACAAAATTATTATAAAACATAAACCATAAATTATTAATTACATTTAGCTGCAATCAACGTTGCAAATGATAAATGATAAATGCTACATATAAAATTTAAATCATACATATAATATTACATTTTACTCATGCACCCAAGCCTATATCATTTCATTCATGCAAGTAGTAATATCCAAAAACAACCTTTGTAAATGAAGCTATATAGTATATATCCAAAATTAGTCTTTACGTATGAAGCTACAAGTACAATGTATCAAACTATGAATAAGGAACATACTAACATAGAAATAAAAGTAAAATATGAGCTCAAGCCTCAGACTAATTGTCATCCTCATCTTCATAGTCTTCCTTAAAAATAGAACAAGAAACACGCTCAACAACAAAATGTAAAGTGGAATACGTATTTCCAATTCCACTTCTAGGTTTCTCAATACCTAGTGTAGCAAGAGAGAGGCCCAAGTCAGTAAATTCTGGCTCGACATCCCAATCTGCACAAGAAAACTACTATATTTTGGGCCTTGAGTGCTCAAGTCGCTTGTGTGAGGAGAGAATGAAGTGATGTTCTCCTTTATAACTTTCTTCAATCTAATTAGAAACATCTAGAATTAAATTTTATTTTAGAATTTTATGTATTAACAGTTAATTACATAAATTTGTGGGCAGAAAGAGACTTTACTGGCCAGTTTTTTAAGTGACAGGCTTTTATTTGATGGGAAATGCCTCGTACATGAGAGGAAAAATGATGAAAAGTTGAAAACGCGTTTCCGTCTGTACGGACGAGTTTCTCGTACAGGAAACGTGTTCCATACAGACGGAAATGAGTTTCCGTGAAGTACCATACGTGGTTCCGAGTTTCCGAGGGTGAAACAGGTGCCAGACCTGAGTTTCCTGCAACTTAGGTTTGATCTATTATGCCAAACCCTTTTCACTTCATTGGTTTTGCATTTTAAGTTCATTGGATCAATTACATGGCCCCATACTCCAGTATATTGTCTATATGATCCTTCTAGTACAAATGATATCTTTGGTGGAGTTTCTATTCATGGTCTTCTAGGATCATTTCCACTACTTACTGAGGACTCTTCTATGAATGATTCTAGGACTATTGAAGTGAATCTCTCTATCACAATTTGATGTACTTCCTCTTGTTAAGTTATCTAATATCTTCTACAGAGCCTTCTTCTAAATTATTGTTGAGCCCTTAGGACTCTTGTTGCAGTGTATTTTTGGTAGTGCATTTTTCCCATAGTGCCTTCCTCGTTCCAGGATGTGATGATATCATTATTGAACCCACCACATATCAAGATGTTCTGTATGTTCCAGGACTTGGTGGTTTTACAGTGGATGTTAGCCCTAATTCTCAGCTATTGGTTCATTCTGACCTTTGTGAACCTATGACTACTTGTTCTAGTGGGGGAGCTACATACTTCTTCACCTTGATGCAATATTTCCTCCAAGGTATACAAGATCTATCCTACTATTTTTTTATAGATGATTCTCAATATATTACAGTGGATCTGTCTTCTATACCTCTGCTAGAAGCCAGCTTAACCAAACATGTGGCACTCTACTGATGTGGGAGATATGGAATTCAGGGGGGGAATATCTATTTGGCTCCTATACAGCATTAAAAAGGGGTGTAGCTTTTCAAAGTTGCTAGTGTGTTTTGAACCATATAAATTCCCTGCACTTGGAGTAGTCAACTCTATCTTGCAGTTTCTTCCCTGGCTTCCAATTTCAACTATTATTGTGGTTGTCCCTACCCAGCCTTCCTTGGCAACTATCTGTCTTGTTTTCCAACTGTAATACTTGTTTTATGAAAGTGTACAACAGTTGTAAGTCGTAACTTATGGTTGATAATCACCTCTGGCATGCACTAATATGTTGCAGTTACTCATCAGTTCTACAAGCAAGCATGAACTGCTATAGGACTGATTTTATCCACCCCTATTGTGTTCTTTCCTTCTTCGCTCTCCAACGGTCAACCTTTATTCTTCTAAGCAAGTCTTCTTATAGTTATAACTTTTATTGTTTCACTGTACACAAGAACTCAGGTTGTCGTCTTTGGTTTGACCAACTTTATAGTTGTCTCTGATGTTACCTATTCCAACTCCAAACGCACATCTGCTTTTGTCATTAACTTATCTAACTTAGTAAATTGCATGGTTGTTGGTCCATGCAACCATAAAAAATATTTTCTGTGATTGTATTGTTTGACCTTGTTTGATATCATTATTGGATTCCATCATGCATGCCATTGCATAGAACTTATCCCCTGCTGAATCTATTAGTGATGTAAGAATCATGTAGTTGGTTCAACAATGAATATGTACACCAACGTCCTAGGAACCCCTAGCTGTCCCTGATGACATGTAACATCCTTTTGTATACTTTCACCTTAAAACAAAACCAAAAATAACCGAGCCTTATAACTCTTCACAGCATGTAGCAGTCTCTCTTTTAAAGCAGCTCTCATTTTTAAATAGCTTTTTTAGGTTCCTATATACAGTTAAGGAGCTATTGACCATGAAAATCCCTAAATTCTACACAAGTTAGCTTGACAGATTAAAAGAAAATGCGTTCCTCAAGAGTCTTACCTACAATGTCATCAAATTCTTAGCAAATAATTGGGAAGAAACAGAAATCGAACTTTAGAAAGAATGAATGAAATTTTATTGATGTCTACAAGCGACCAAAGTAGGTCAATGGAACTAGAAAGTACATCAAGTCAAAATAGCAATGTGAGAATGCCAAAGGCAACTCTTAGGTTCAAAAAGAAAAAGAAAATCAAAATAGAGTATAAAAAGGTCAACCTGGAAGTTAAATCCTAAACAAAAATATATAACTATGCAAGACGAGGATAAGTTTAAGAGAGCCACTACTCTCTATCAGAACTAGAAGTAGAAGAGGAGCTAGTTCTGCCATCACCATCGTGAAAGTAATGCAATGTTGAAAAATGTCCACTAGGGAATGGCCCAAACTGAGTGGACTAGATTGGTGAACTGAACCTACGATAGCCCAATTGGTCCCTGCAGGAGCTCTCCTAACCTCCGAGGCTGAAGAGAGAAAATTTACTCTGTTTGTGGATAGTACAATACCCCAGTTGTTATTGCTCATTTCAGAGTAAAGTGGGATTTCCCTTGTTTTAAAATATCTTGTTAAACTTTATTTCATTTCTGTGACAAATAACTTGGTACATAAAAAAGGGTTGATTCTTGCATCACAAAGATTTTAAATATGCAAGATGAGGATAAAATAAGAGAGCCACTACTCTGTATCAGAAGTAGAAGTAGAAGAGGAGCTATTTCTACATTTACCATCACAAAGGTACCAATGCAACGTCAAGATATCCTCTACAGAACGGCCCAAACTGAGTGGACTAGGCTGGGCGACCCTAGGATAGCCCAATTGGTCCCTGCAGGAGCTCTCCTAACATCTGAGGCTAAAGGAAAAAACATACGCTGTTTGTGGATAGTATAATACCCCGGTTGTTATTGATCATTTCAGTATAAAGTGGGCTTGCCCTTGTTTTAAATATCTTGTCAAACTTTATTTCATTTTTGTGACAAATAACTTGGTATATAAAAAGGGTTGTTTCATGCATCAAAAAGATTTTAAATCTTGCATTATAGTATTGATACAAGTAATTGACAAGGACCCATATACCACTCAATCAACAAAATAGTTTTCAAAATGTTCACCAGAATTTATCATTTGTGACAAGATTTCCTCATTTTAGACCAGCTTAAGCCATTTGGATCAATTTGTTTTTCTCTAGATCTAAATTTATAAATTATTATTGTTTTAAGCCCAACACATCTTATTATTTTAAAAGCATCCCTATAACACAACCATTCATTAAGCCATTATAGCCTATACAAGATTATGTAATACCTATATTCAGTAAGATGGTTAGCCACAATGCATCAAGACTGCTCTGTCAGGAAGGTCCCACCTCAGATCTGAGGTAATGATATGCCAAAGGAAGTCGCAAGTAAGCTCTCCTCCTTAACCTTCCCAAGTTATCTTAGTTCATCCTCTTCTTTGTCATGCAACAAGGAATATGTCTGGCCATTTTTGTCAATCCATCAGCTACTAGATCATGTTGCTTAGTTATTATGGATAAACATATAACAAAATTCATGTGAAGATTTTTCCACTTATTTCTAGAACTGATCAAGGAATCTTCAATAAACAAACCACCTAAGGAATTCCCATTCCCTTTCTCATTTTTCAACCTTGCATTTCTCAAGAGTTTTGATGCATCAAGATAAGTCCTTTTCCATAACCCTCCAATCCTATGTGACATGTGAAAGAATACCATTAAAATTATAAAGAACTTTAAATTTAAGGATAATCACATCCAAAATGACTATTCTATCTCCCATGGCATACATTATCACTATCAAAATTAATATAACGATTTTGTAAAACACCTAGGGATCGCATTTTCAACCTCGCATCTCTCACAACTTTTGATGTATCAAGATATGTCATTTTCCATAATCCTCCAATACACATGCCTTCTTATTACCTCCAAGATTTTATCCCTCCCTATATGAAATCGTTTAATCACAACAGAAATGACTATTCTATCCCTTACAACATAACGTATCAATCAATGTTGTCAGAATCGTACTCAACAAAGATTCTTTGACTCGAAAGTTAGAAAAAAAATTCTCAAAATATAGTTAATTTTGTGCGCAAAAAATATACCAATGACATTTCTAATCCATATAAGTTATAAAATTTCTAATGAATAAAAGTTATAAATCCACATCTATGTAGAAAATCATAAGATTATCTCATAAAAATGATAATACAACAATTACACTCCATGTTTGTATGCAAAATAGTGAACTGAAAGATGATTCCTTGAACAAATTCACAAATAGTACCAAGTTCAACTGAATAACTCAAGAGTCTCATAACAAAATTTGAAAATCAAAATAAACAGTGTCTCCAAGTCCAATCTCAAGTATCATGCATGACTACGAGAACGCATAGAATAAGCCCTAGAGGAGCTAGTGCCAACATTGCTAGACAGAAGCAACAACTGTGATGTAGGTGTATTTGGTGTTTCCATTTGAGAAAATGGTTGACTAGACAGATCCTCAGTCTCTTCATCAAGCTAACTCAAATCATCAACAAGAGATTCATCCTCCAAGACCCAATCAAAGACTAGATCAATCTTATCCAATTAAATTGGATCCAAATGCTTTGCCTACAATTGTTTTGTGAGCATCCAATGGTTGTAGTAGATGAATGGAATAAGAGAATGAGGGGAGAAATGTCTTCTTAATGGCTGCTATCCTCTCTAACGCCTCATTTCCCTCCTAAATTCCCTCCAAAAAATTGTTGACAAGTCAAAATGCTAGTCGCACCATGGGTGTGTTTTGTTGGTGACTGAGTCGAACTCCCGAGTTTGACTATGAGACTCTCAAGTCTGGAAAGTAGGCTCTAACACATCCGGGTTTGGGGAATGAAGAGTCATCCAAGGGAGTTTCATGGGAGTAATCAATCCATGGTAGACTGGGCTAGCCTCGCCAAACTCTACGAGTCTCTGAGGAGTATGACAACACTGGTATCAAGGTATCAACCTCTAGTATGAAATCAAAGAAATTCACCTTACTATAAAGATTTTGTAATCTATCAACACCATTTATCCTGCTTTTGAGATTCCTCGACTTCTTACCATAAGTCTCTTTTGATAAAGGACATAACTCTCACAACAGACACCTAACACAATACATCTACTACCATATTTTCTTTCTTCCTTTGTAAGCAATCTTAGGTCTAAAATTCTTCAAAACCGTAACCTATCTATATCATTTGGACCTAAGCTCTACCTTATGTAGGAAAGAGAGCAAAGGCTTGTGGTCAATCACAACCTCAAACTTGTTAGATTTAAAGTTTGAAGTAATGCTCCTATAATTAACTAACATGGATCAATAGCAAAATAACACCTCTACTTGATGTATTTATTTTCCTAATTTCATAACCAAACACATTACCATCCTACTTCAAATTTGCTCCAATAGCTATAATGCTCCAACTAATATAAATAGTAAAAGGATTTGATTCATCAAGTAAAATAAAAAAGTTCATTCAATCTATGTTTGTCATTTTCGTCCATACAAATATTTTCGTCATATTTACCAATTCAACCAAAGCAACTGTTATATGAGGAAAAAATGATAAACGACTACAAAAGCTAGTTAAACAAGGAATATCCTTGTTACTGCTCAAACTAGCAGCCCTTCGCAAATCAAGGCAACGTATACTTAGTGCTAGTGAAGGAAAGCTCAGGAGAGAGTTAAACCCAATGTCACCACATTTTAACCTCTCAACACTTCAGGTAACTCCAAAACCCAGGGGGAGACCCTAATCAATGAAGGATACCTACAACCACCAACAAGACACAAATACCTTCCATGAAACCTTAATAGCTATGATCAATGTCTTATGGAGTCAAACTCAAATCAAAACACAATAATCATATATAAATGGAGTTATTCACTTTATCACAAATTCCAAATAATATCACACCTTTTGAGGAAATTTCACGTCTCCCAAGACAATGTCACACTTCCCAAGGAAGGCACTCAAATAAGAGCGCCCTCAAGGGAAACAGGACAGTGGGACTAGGGCGAACTTAGAGGGTAGGTGAGAAATACCAAACACCCTCTAATTCTCCAATTATGAGGGTTTCACGAATCCCAATGCACTTCCTCAAATGAGGACGCCCTCTAGGGTTTGTGGCTAAAACCCTAGGGCGAAATTTTAGGGTGGACCACAAATACAAATTCACAGGTATTTTCTAGAATTTTGAATTTATTTAGATTTTTAGGGCTTTTTTTCATTGTAAAACTATTTCTTTGCATAAAATAAAATAAAACATGTAAAATTTGATGAAAAAGAAAAGAGTTAAAGGATAGGGTATTAGATTCTTGTCTCAAACCCTAGGGCTATGAGATATCAAGGCTAATGTCCCTCCTCTCAAGATGGCCTCCACTACTTGCAACAAGGGCAAAGCAAACAACCTCAAGGGTAAGGTAGAAAAAACCTAATTAGGGAAAATAGAGAATTCCAAGGCCAAAAAGAACTATGGAGAGCTCCTTGATAGGAAGGTCTCCTCAAGCAACTAAAGAAAATTATAGCAAAAAAACCCTACCTTAGTCTAAAGCACTTCAAGAATGACGTTAAACTGGGGTTAGGAGCTAAACTTACCAACATTAATCAAGGAATCAGTACGAAGATGCACCTTAGGTCACCCTTGAGCACGAGTTATCACAGCTATTCTTAGCATCCACTTAGCATATGACTATCAAACCCTAGAAATTCTTCCATTCACCATTAATGCAAGAGAAAAAGACACCCCAAGAGGAGTGTACCTAGCTTCAAATGCTCTCATAAACCAAGTGAAAGATAAACAAATACATAATTTGAACCCTTGTCCATGTTTTACAAATGAAGTGAGGATGTCTTATTTATATGACACAACCCTCAACCTTTTACAAATTTGAGCCTACAAGGTAATGACAAAATATGCAAATTTAAGTTAGTGCGCCCATAAACTTGGGGCCTAAACCACACAATGATATAAAATAGAAATAAAAATGTGAAATTGGGCTCCAGCAGGTGTAAGGTGAGCCAAAAGGAGGACATCGTGCCCCAACTAACCCCAATAGATGCTTGTCCCTCAACGCCCTCCTTTTTAACCATGTAGGATTCTTCTTTCAGGAATGACATCATTGGTCTAAAGACCAAGAAAAGGAGTTTTCTATCAAAACAATAGGTCCAAATGGGAAAAATGAGGTGTGCTAAGTCAAGTATGGCAACCCTTACATGAGCAATCACCTCTACAAAGAAAAAAATGAGTGTAGTCATGTGTCCTAATGGGCGCGCCCCGAGAATCACCAAAAACCAACCCTGAGCCCAAATGGCCCAACAAGATGGGGGACTTCTACCCATCAAGAAGCAGTCAGCAATGCCACTATTCCAACACTTCCTTGAATGAAAACCAAGAGGACCTGCCATGACCTGACCAGGGGTATTTACCCCCAAAATCAACACTACATAATATAGCCCCAAAAACTTGGCCTTTACAATTAAAAAAGAAACCCATCGCTCTAGTATGTCTAGAAAGGATGCATTAAGCACTCTAAGGCATAACACTCGCAACCTCAAAGAATGTCCTCTATTATCTCATCACTTAATTTCTTTGCATCCACCATATTCCTCTTTTATGAAAACATATGTCCATATATTTTTGAAATTTCATTTGCACTAAGAAATTAATGCAAATATGAAAATACACCTTCTTCCAAGAAGGTTCCTTGGATCTTAACCATAGAATTTTCAACATTTAGGACTATTGTAAATTCATGTGTAAAACAACCGCGGAACAATCACAATAATTCACTTCTAGTAGCCCAAAATTTCACAATAATTTAAGGAGAAAAGATACCAATCATTCCAATGAGTTTTTATCCCTCTAAGCAACTTCACATGCAAACCAGATCTGAAAACTCTTCTTATACAGCAGATATAATAGAAAACACAACAACAATAGCTACACTATTATATTCAATCTTAGTATTGAGTCCCTTAATAGATTTCTCTTAAGTGCATCAAATCAACAAGACAACTAAGAGCTAAAAATAACCATCGCAAGCAGATAAAATGTTGGAATTCAAGAAAAAACTTAGGGTCAAAATTTAGCCCATGGGCTACTTTTCAACCTTTTTTTCCAAAAAAAGATTCACTAATTTTCATTTTTTTCTAAATTGATTCCCCCAAATTCCATGGGATAACATGTTTTAACTCAAAATCACCAAAATTGTCTAGAAATTTTATGAAGTCCATAGAAATTTGAATCTTATTACAAAAATATCGCCAAAAATTTTATGGTTGGAAATTTAAGAATTAGTAAGATTTGTCAAGGTTTCTGTGGTTAAAGAAAATTAAAATCCAACCACCCAAGATGCCCTAACTAGAGTTAGTCAACAAACACTGACTCCTCCAAGTGCAAGAATCTCACCAACACTATCTTCAAGGCAAGATGCCCTCCTCTTATTCCCTAAATACATCCAAGGGTTTCCAAACCCTAATTTCTAGCCTCCAAGGAATGAAACCCTAACCCTAGATACAAGATGCTCCAAGAGACCAACAAACCCTAGCACCCAAGAGAGAGATCAAATGCATAAAAAATAATATCAAAAGAGAGAAACCATGCACCTCCTCAGATGCTCCAATAGGGTTTCCTCGTGAACCCTAGCTCATTACTAAGAGAGCACTCCAAAGAAGAGATAAAAATGAATGTGTGATATGATGTGATGTATGGAAAGAGAATCTCCTTCCTCTAGTTATATGAGACGTAAGGGAGGCCAACAATATAACACAAGTTGAACTAAGCCTTACAGGAAATCCTACTAAACATAAGAAAGCCACACACAAGTGAAGTGCTCCACTCCTAGAGTACAAGTGTCAAGCTACAATGATGATGGCATGCACAAAAATGAACCAAGGTGATATAGCTATGCAAGGAAAGTCCACACCACTCCATCTTGAGCCTCCACGAACTCCATCCATCCTCCAAAGCCAAGTACTCCACTGGGATAGCTACCTTTTGCAAGAGCATTGTCAAAGCCTCAAGCATCCTCGAGCCATCTCCAGACCTTCGAACAAAGAAACCAAGCTACCACATGCCATCTAGGGCTTGTAACCATCCTCCCCAATGCATAACTCTTCTCATATCCTATAGGGTGTTCTCCCACTAGGTGAATCCTCCATGTGGCTATCATACAGAAGTCCACCACCAAGCAACAGATCTCTAATGCCCTAGAGAAAAACATAAAGCCAATAATCCTTTGTCTCTGAGCAAGCCACACAAGTGTGCATATCCATTACAAACCATCTCTCATGCTGCAAGCCACACACAAGTGAAGCACTCCACTCCTAGAGTACAAGTGTCAAACTCCAATGACGATGGCGTGCACAAGAGTGACCCCAAGGTGATATAGCTATGCAAGGCAAGTCCACACCACTCCATCTCAAGCCTCCACGAACTCCATCCATCCTCCAAAGCCAAGTACACCACTAGGAAAGCTACCCCTTGCAAGAACATTATCAAAGCCTCAAGCATCTATGAACCATCTCCAATCCTTAGAAACCAAGTTGCCACATGCCATCTAGGGCTTGTAACCCTCCACAATGCACAACACTTCCCATATCATGTAGGGTGTTCTCCCACTAGGTGAATCCTCCATGTGGCCATCATGTATGGAGTCCACCATCCAAAAAAGAGATCTTCAATTCTCTAGTGTGCATATCCTCCATGTGGCCATCATCTATGGAGTGTGCATATCCATCACAAACCATCTCATGCTACAATCCATCTTGAACAATCTAAAGTTTGAACATACACCATGTACCCCAAATCTCACGAAGCAACCCAAACATGGAGTAAACACATTCGAAGTATCTTGAAAGTTTAACCCTCACTCTTTATGAGGAAAGTGTTTACACCAACACCTTCAACTCCCTCTATAACTCCACCAAATATGCTATTTGCAAATCAATATTGGTTATGGTCTTGGAATCAACCATTGTCATTTGTAACAAAGTTGTAAACCATACCATCAAATGAAAAATGCCCACCTATGAATAAATAAGAATGTCCCCTCGGAGCAATAGTCAACCGCACCCTCCACTCCTCAGCATCACGGGTCAACATCAATGAGCACCATAATAAACTTACCAGAACATCCTACAAACATAATACCATCTCCATGCAAGACCAAAAAAATCTTGGGAGGCAAAGCTCGTGGTATAGTTATCAAACTATGCAAGGCCATCGTCAACCTGTCTTCATGAGAATCCCTCTCATGCACCTCAAATCCTATAGCAATTGAATTGTCTTGAACTAGGCCAACTCCCACATCTTGAGAGAATCCTTAAGTAAGAATATCATCAAGGGAAACTGTTGAAAAATTACCAAAGAAGTGTTTATCCACCTTGTGATGCCTTGGGGTGGATATGAACACTTAAAAGTTGTGGTCCCTAGTATTTTTAAAGTGAGTGACTTTATGTTTATAAAGTGACTTTAAAGGTGAGTTTGAGTTATTAAAAATTTAAAAAGTGACTTTGTGAGAATTAAAAAGGTGGGTGAGCATTTAATATCTCATTTAATATTTAAAAGCGAGTTAATGCTTTTAATGAGAAAAAGTGAGATTTAACATGAGCCCTAGATCTCGTTTAGTTGGCTTTTAACCATAGCCATTGATTTCTAAGATGGTGGTTACTCAAACAAAAAGGTAGGGAAAAGGCATTTTCATTCATTACTGTTACCCATGAGTTTTGGAGAACAAGAGAAAGAGGAGAAAAAAAGAGAAATCGATTTCTTCCAAGTGAGAAAAAGAAAACCCTTGCAAACATCAAAGTTCAACCTTGGCATGATTTACAAGAGAGAGAAGACATTTTTGCTTGCATTTAATTCTGAAAGAGACTAGGCACATTTTCCAAGACAAGACTGTACTGAAAGTGACCGTATAGCAGGGTATCGTATAGTAGGCACATTTTTCAAGACAGGTCGTACTGTACTATTTCATACAGCAACACAATTTTCAAGAGAAGTTTGCATGGATTTCGAGGTTAAGAAGGACGACATTTAATGTTGTTACAGACCGTACAGTGGCACAGTTTTCAAGGAACAAAGCAGCAGTTAGTACAGTCGCACGTGTGGGTCGTAAATGCACAAAAATTGAGGTGTTGTTTCAGCAGTTCATACAGCTGATTTTCATAGTGATTCTGGCACATATTTCAAGGAAGAAATAAGGAGATAAGTACAACTGTTTTGAATTTGTAATTTTCACTGGAAATAATAAAATCTCTCTCTAAAGACAGGTTTTCCCTTCGGGGGTTTTCCCGGAACTTATAGGTCAAACTACTGAGTCAAAATTTCATGTGTTGGCTGTCGTAAATTTTCTGAGTAGGAAAAAGTAGGATGCTATTTAATTTTCTGAGTGGTTTATGTTGAATGAATTCCTTGTGTTTCAAGAAAATAGTGATTTTTTTTAATTTTAAATGATTATGCATTTTGGGGTTTGGGTATTAAACTACATGCAGAGAAACTAAACTTGAAACCAAGTTAGGGTTCCAAAATTTTCAAAAACTCCTCCTGTCTGAGAGAAACCAAAATCCCCTACTATGCACTATATAATACTCCTCCCATTAGCTGCAACTCTAAAATCAACCTCAACGACATTGTAATATCCCAAATACTGATATTCTCTAATGTTTTATGATAGTGCTGACTCACACACTCAATCTCATACAAATTTGCAAAATAACTGTGCATGCAAACTCGCCATGCATCGCTGAATTAGGGTTAGGGTTTTGCAGAGAGAAATTAACACTTACCACTGATATTCTGGCTAATAATGACTCCAGAGATAGCTGCATGCATAAGGATCCGGATGGGTGGTCTAATAATGCTCTTTTCCTCCGGTGTTACCGCCCTACAGTATCGTAAAAACCCTCCAGACTGAAGGTGACGTTTTTGTAGGAGGAGAGGTCCATTTGGGCTTAAACTTTCTGAGCTTGTCCGTCCACTGATGCCAGAGAGATAGCCTGGCACATGCAGAGGTTTGGCTGCCTCTAAGTTCTCTAGAGAATTGATTCGCAATTCTACTGCTCACGCCCCCAACTAATCTGTTTGGCTGATAGCTGCTCCAGGTGAGCAAACTGATGGCTGATAATCATTGCATACCGTAGGTTAGGCCTGCTGAGAAAGAGGAAGCTGACATGCGGAGGAAAAACAGGGTTTTGTGGTCCTAGTGAATCCTTCTATGTTTTCCTTGCTACTTTGGGCTGCAAACGTGGATCTGCTAATAACCCTTCGGAACGTGTTGGATCTCTGAATACTGTAGTATATGATGGATGCAATGGATAAACCTGTATGATCTATCCCAATAAGAGACTAGGGCAGATATCTCACTATTGAACCCTCGCTAGCTGAAGACACCATCTCCAACCCCAACTGCCGCAGTTGCATGCTTTGCTGCTGCTCGAAACTCCAAAATCAATCAACAATAACAATAGATATCTCTTTGGTCCAATAACCCTTCTTAAATAGAATAGCATGTACTTTTAGGGTTTGCATGTCACTTTTAGGGTTTACGCTTCACTTTTGCATGCATGCAATTCTAATTCCATGTTGACTTTAACACTGAAGAAATAAGGTTTACATGCTCTGCATGCTTTATGATATGAACTCTAATGGCCTTCTTACTACATTGATGACTTAATAATACTGAATTGATGTACCTTTCTACTCCTAGTGCTATTAGTCCTCAATTATTCCCTTTTTATCAAAACGGAACATTACAGACATCCTCCATCAAGGCATCACACCTCCCAAATGAATAACTAGAAGGCTCATGGATGAAGTCAATCTCATCATTGCATCTCTCCTCCCTTGTACAACTAGAAGTCTTATAGATGGAAGGAACCAATGCTATATATATCTTAGGTGATACACTCACCCCTACATGCTCCTGAGGCATTGGATCAGTGATCTCCACATTCTCTCTAATCACATGAGGAAAACCATGCGCACTGAAAGATCTCACAATCAAAATGCAAGGAATGGAGCATGGCTCTAACATGTGCCTTCTGAGAAATAGAAGGCCCTACCAACCTCTTGTTGGAATGTGTGACTGCTACTGGATTAGCAAGTGAGCTATAAAGGACACCCTAACTCACCCCTCTAGTTAAAGTCCTCAAACTTTCTAGACTACAGTCAGTGATGGTTCACTATTGCCCCTCAAAAGAAACTCTCCAATGTTTATTTGTCATACAAGAAACTAAAAGAAGGTTTTTGCTCAAACCACGAACAAATAAAATATCACTAAACTCAAGAACATCACCTAAGAGCATCAACAATGAAATGGAGCCAACTCCTCTCCCACAATTTTTGGCATCATCACTATGCTCCGAGTCATGTCTCCGTCTTGCTCTTGAATTTCGTTAAATAGTGACCTATCATATGTTGTGTCTCGAAGCTCCACCATCCACATACCAACCAACACTAGATGCAGTGTTAGTAGATAAACAAGAAGCCATGGAAAACACAATCTCAAACTGAGAGGTGATCTCCTCAACTCTTGCAATAGTCATAATTGCAACCTACTTCACACCCTTTCCTTCTTCTACAACGGAAATTGTCATGCACAATTTCCTATCTTGTGACATCAAAAGCACATGACCTTACTGAGGTTCTTTTCACTATATTTGTCCCATCCTTCTTCTTGAAGCCTTTCTTGCCACCCTCCTTCATTCTGAGATCGATGGCATCTACTTCCCCATGTCATTCTAAACATTATTACAATATGATTTCTTCCAATAGTTTTTCTCAAGCACAAATACCTTAAACAAAACATGTCCAAGAAGGAGCAACCCCTTTAATGGCAATAGATACTATCTCCTAATCCTCTACCTTGGTTCCAATGGTTCTCAATTGATCCTTCAATTCACTAATCTTGGTCAAGTAGTTCACCATGGTATCTATCTTACTCATGCGAGCGACTGAAAGTTGGTTTCGCAAGAGCATCTATCAAGAGGCAAAAGAATTCTAAATAACTTAACCAAAGCATCAATCATGTTCTTACATGACTTCTTATTAGCAATGTGTGAGCTGAAATGATCCTTCATGGAATTAAGAATTATTCTCTTCACTTTGCCTTCTTTCTTTCGATGAACGGCCATCTGTGCTAAATCAATAGGTTTTGAAATGTTATTTTGAACATGTTCCCAAACATCAGCCTTCTCCATAAGGATCTAGAGCCTGAGCTTCCAAAAATTTGAAGCTCCATCCAACCTGTCACACTCTCTTAGACCAAGAGTAACCTTACACATCTTGAAAAAATTCAACAATATATAAAGTAGGAAAAATAACCCTTCCAAGGGTGAAAATGATTATCTCAAGCAACCTAGTGTTTCACACCCAATGATCTTTGCTAGGTTGTCCAAGGCAATCACTAGCTGAAACACAACTCCCTCTTACTCAAGAGTGACTCAACTATAATCGCTCTGATACCATGTTGAAATTTCATTTGCAACAAGCAATTAATGCAAAACTGAAAATTCACCTTCTTCCAAGAAGGTGAATCAATTCTTAAGCATAGAATTTTCCGCCTTTAGGGCTGTTGTAAAGTAATTTGTAAAACAGTAGCAAAACAGTCACAATAATTCACTTCTAGCAGCGCCAAAATTCATGGCAAATCAAGGAGAAAAAATATCAATCATTCCTATGAGTTTGCACCCCTCTAGGGCAACTTCACATGCATAAACCAGATCTAAAAACTATTTTTATGTAACAGATATAACAACAAACAAAACAGCAATAGATGGTTGTACTATTATCTTCAATATTAGTGTTAAGTCCCTTAACAGTTTACTCTTAAGTGTGTCAAATAAGCAAGACAATTAAGGGCTAGAAATAGCCCCACACCAAGAAGATAAAATGCTGAAAAGAAATCTTTAAGATACTATGTGGACAGTTGGAAAATCTCATATATATATATGCTTTGTGAATGAAGTACATACATACCATAGCGTCCTCTCAAGGTTAGGACAAAATCCAACCACCCAAAATACCCTAGCTAGGGTTAGTCAACAAACCCTAGCTCCTCTAAGTGTAGCAATCCCTCCAACACTAACTCCAAGGCAAGATGTCCTCCTCTTCTTCCCCAAACGCATCCAAGGGTTTCCAGAATCCAAAGTTCAAACTCTAATCTCTAGCCTTAAAGGGATGAAACCCTAACCGTAGAATCTAGGATACTCAAAGAGACCAAGAAACCCTAATGCCCAAGATAGCGATATCAAATGTACAAAGAAGAATCTCAAGAGAGAGAAACCGTCCACCTCCTCATATGCTCCCCTAGTGTTTCCCCATGAACCTTGGCAAATCACTAAGAGAAGACTTCAAAGAAGAGATAAAAATGAATTGGTGATGTGATATGATGCATGGAAAGACTCGTTCCTTCCTCTATTTATATGAGAGGTAAGGGGGACCAACAATATAACACAGGTCGACCTGAGCCTTACAAGCAAGACTACTAAACATAAGCAAGCCACACACAAGTGAACCGCTCCACTTTTAGAGTACAAGTGTCAAGCTCCAATGATGATGTCGTGCACAAAAGTAACCCAAGGTGATGCAGCGATGCAAGGCAGGTCCACACCATTCCATCCCAAGCCTCCATGAACTCCACCCATCCTCCAAAACCAAGTACTCCATTGGGGAAGCTAACCCTGCAAGAACATTATTGAATCCCCAAGCGTCTCCAAGACATCTCCAATCCTCCAAACAAGAAACCAAGTTGCCACATGCCATCTAGGGCTTGTACTCCACAATTCACAATGCTCCTCAAATCCTATAGGGTGTTCTCCCAATAAGTGAATCCTCCATGTGGCCACCATACAAGGTGTCTGCCATCCATGCAAGAGATCTCCAACTCCCTAGAGAACGACATTGATCCAGTGATCATCTAAGGTCTTGCATCTTCTGAGCAATCTATCACATGTGTGCATATACATCATTGTAGATTTTCCAAAGATCACTACTCACTCTGAAAATCATTGCTCTCAACCCAGTCACAAATCTCTTCGATCCTAGATAATACACTGATACTTAACTCAATCCCAGATATAATATAAGCATATAATCAAGATCATAATAACACATGAGATCTCTACAACTTCTAACACAATAGCAATCACACTTAAAAGACACTTGTTTTTTATTAGAAGACCCTGGAAAAACCCTTGCGGGAAAACTAGTGAGAGAGATATAGAAGCTTATATTATCTTTGAACAGTTTACAATAAGAATGGATCAGTCCAACAAAAAACTTATCTAGGAATCAAGATGCTATGATACTCAATTCTAATCTATGATGGATGTGCCCTCTCAACTCATGCAAGCATTCGCCCTCCTCATGCAAGGATACACCCTCCTCTCTGCAGTTGCTCTCTAACTGGGCCTTACGCCCCTCTGCCTCTATGGATCATTGTCTCGGTGATGCCGTCTCTCAACTCTAGAAGAATCCTCTCAGGACTCGCCCCTCACCAGTGAACTGCACCCCTGCTACTCTGAAATGCACCCCTACTACTCTGAAATGCACCCCCACTACTCTGAAATGCGCCCCCACTGTCTAGTGAATCAACTCTGTGCTCTGAGCCCAATCAATCTAATGTAGAAGCAGTCTCTGCCTCGGATCTGATCTCCCTCCGCCTCAAATAAGATATGCCTAATCAATCTCAAATCCAAGCTCTCTCTCTACAAGATTGCGTTGTCCCTTCTCTGGAATTCTTCCTCTTGCATGCACTGATTGCCCTCTTCTCTGGATACTTGAATCTCACAAGTGATCAATGACTAATTCCTTCTGAATGCCTTTTTCTATTTTGTCGGTGAGATTAGGGCTTAAAAACCCTAATTCGACTTTCATGCATTACACTAGTGCATTAAAAATGATGTAAATTGCATGCATGCACATGCATCATGCAACCTCCATGCACATGCACACATCCATGCACATGCAACCACCATGCATACCTGCTCCTCCATGCACATGCACATGCATCATGCATCTCACCTAACATCCTCATAAACTTGTCCATCTCTGCACTTTTCAAATCCAACTGAAAGAAGTCACTGAACCTATGCATGTCTTCAATGATTGAATCCACGACTTGTTGATTTTTGTACCTAGGCAGATGTTCCCTAGGTGACTTTAATTTTTGCCTAAAGTCACTTTAAGAGGGAAAAAGGTGACCCTCACATTAATTGTCACTTAATGAGACTTTATGACAATAAAGTCACTTTTTGATAAATTTAAGTGGGTGAGTGATTTTATTTATGAGAAATAAATAAAAGTGATTTTCACTCTCAGTCAATCTCATCCATTGGATTGATTCTTTCTCCACCATTGGATTAAGAAACTCACTTAGGGTAAACAAAAAGCATGAGGGAGGCAAAAGGGCACTCACTTTTCATTTTCAGGAGAAGAGAAGAGCTGAAGGAGAGGAGGTCGAGTTTGCTTGAAGAGGCCACGATTTTTCCAGATTGATTGCTGAAGAGTTTTTCAGTGAGCAAGGAGGTCGAGACTGGTTCAGTATTTTGCTGGCACGAATCCCAAGAAGGAGTACGGTCTGCTGTACGGCTGCTTCATTTTTGCACAGTTTTCGAGGGTGTACGGCCGAGTTTACTTCTGCTGTACGGTGCATTAAATTTGGCATAGTTTTCGAGGGATGTACCGACTGCTGGTTCTTGCTGTACGGTGCATTTAATTCCTGCACAGATTTCGAGGAAGGTACAGGGTTATTTAATGCTGGTACGGACTGCTGTACGGCCTGCTGTACGGTCTGTTGTACGGCCTGGTTTTTGGCACTGTTTTCGAGGGAGGTGTACGGCCTGCTGGTGCTGTACATTTGCATCTGTTTTTGCACAGAAAACGAAAAAGAGTGTTGGCTGGTTTGCTGAGCATTATTTTTCCAGACTTTGTGAAGAAGTTTGCCGGTGGAGATAAGTTGTATTTTCCACTATTTTTCTGTCCTGTACATTGCTGAAGAAATTAATTAAAATCTCTCCTCTCTGACTGGTTTTCCCCGTGGGGGTTTTTCCAGGGCTGATTAGCCAAAAATCTCTGAGTAAATTTTTATGGTGTGCATGCATTTGTTTTCAGCCTGTTAGTAATTTTTACTGTGTGTTTAAAATTGTTAGGCAAATTTTAAGTAACTTCAAGCCTATGCAAAACCGGCTGAAGTGAAAAACACAAATTGTTCATTTAAACCAGCAAGTAGTAAATCTCAGTTTTTTTCAACACGACTACTGCAGAATGTCTCTCACACTCCACACTACTTCCTATACTAACAATGTACCTCCATGCTAGGCAGAACCACATGGAGGACATCCTAAGATACACATCTATCTTAAATCCATCTCGAACCATCTAGGGGTTGAACATACATCATGTACCTCAAATAACATGAGTCATGATGCACCCTAAACATGGTGTAAACACTTTCAGAGTCACCCAAAAGTCTAGCATATATTGGATTGCCTTTTTTCAAAAGTTGTTTTTGTAGAGCTTACCATTTATTTTGCATTCCAAAAACATTTACAAAACTTACATCAAATGCACTTCGTGATCCTCAATTATTTTATAAATTTGAATATCATCCAAGGACATAGACAAAATTCCCAAAATATCATCCAAAAATATTAGTCATCGATCACATAGAGTAGCCAGTGCATTAGTCAAACCAATAGGTATCACCAATAATTCATAATTGCCATCCCTACTAGTAAAAGTCATTTCCTAAAATCTTTTCATAAATTCTAACCTAACAAATGCTAAGAGTGGAACCTTTATAAAATATAATTACTAGGGTTTATCAAGGAAAAAGTATTATGTTTGTCATAAATTGTGTACTTTCTTTTTATATGTACTTGTTAAGGTCATTAATGAGAAAAGAGAAAAATAGCACCTAACATAAGTGTGCTTGCCCTTAATGCCTTGGTGAGTTCTGAAAGAAAATATCAGTGTGACATGATCTTATGGTCTATCAACAAAGAAAATAATACATCGAACGTGAGACTCAAGTTTCATCCTCACTAGAAACAATGACACTCTTGGGATAGGCGTTCACCAGGCCAACAATCATTTGAATCTTGCGCTCAAGGGGTGGTAGTGATTATCCAAACTAATATACCATTGGATTGTTGTGCCTATGCAACTAGCAATGCCTACTTAATACCATTGCACGTGTGAAGTTGTACCTAGTAGTGAATACTAGATACTCTTGTAATCGCACCTACTAATGCCTAGTGATAAGAAAATGTTGTTAATTTCCACAACAATTGTGACTGCCTCATTAGTTGCCAAAGGAATTATTCATAACTTCAATACCTTTGACAAATTCCAAATGTAACCTAATTCTTACAAATTAATGAAATGGTTTGATTTGGGCAATGTTAAACATGATCAATTATCCTAGTAACCATACTTCAATGATGCAAACAATCTCTATAATTGTCTATACCCATGTATTCATCTCTTCATGACTCATATATTTATTATTTTAAGATCAACAAAAACATTTGAGCTTTCTTGCCTCAATTCTCCTTGTGTGTGGTCTTGTTGAACATTCAATGCATCTTTCGCAATCACCCCTATCTATATTACCTTTTTTTCTTTTATTATTTTTGTTATTGTTTTCACATGATAAATTTTCAATGATCATTGCACATGAATGAATTCACATTTGTATTTCTAGTTGTGAATGTGTAAAGTCCTATGTATCTCTATCAAAACTACATAGAAATGGTGGGGTCAACTATACGTAGTAGGAAAATTGATTTATGCATGATTGTTGAATAGAAGGAATTGCAAACCAATGAAAAGAAAAGGTTAAAATTGGCCACTAGACTTAAGATGAGGTCTACGGTGAAAAATGGACTACAAGCAAAATGACCTTTGAGGTAGAGCACAAATAATTGACTACAAATGGCAAAGTGGTTGTAGGTAATCTCTGATAACACGACACTTGACAATAACCTTGGATTGTGTTAAAATACACTGTAAAACACTAACAGTCAGCTGGCAGACTCAGCTAGACATTCTGTCAAACGCTCAGCAAACTCTGATTGCTACCTTCAAATTTTTAATTATCTTCAACAGTTCTGCATTAAAATCAAACACATGCTACTGTAATTTAAGAGCAGAAATACACCAGGTAAGTAAATCTGGAAAATAACAGCGGAAATAAAATGAACAGTAGGGTCTAGACAGCCTTCAACACATTTGACACAGTATATTTTTGGTCAAATGACCCTGGAAAAACCCCAAAGGGGAAAACTAGGCAGAATGAGGAATTTTTCATTAAAGAGCTCCCAGCAAAACTCAGAAATTTACAGCAAGTACGTTCAGCATTTAATGCACCAGAATCACCTTGTTTTCCATGCCAAATACACAGGAAAAATACCAGCAGCAAGTACATTCCATACATACTTGTACGGCCTTCTGTACAGCCCACAAAACTCTGATTTTTCTCCTCAAAAACTGTGCACAGCTGCTGCCTAGAAATCTGTTCTGGAAATCGTTGTACCTTCAGCAATAAATGCTCCTTGATTTCTGTGCCAACTCTCAGCTGTACAGTCTTCTTGATTTCTGTGCTAAATCAGCTGTACGGCCTTCTTGCCTTGAAAAACATGCTGCACTTCTTTGCCTTGAAATTTGTGCCTCCCTCCAAGCTTGGGTATCTTTCCCTTCTTGGTAAATGCACCCTCTCTCGCTGCTCTAAACTTCTTCTCCTTCAGCTCTTCACTTTCCTCATTCTACTCTCCAAAGACTCTTGGAATGTGTGTCCATGAGTCTCACTCAAGCTTCTTTTATATTTCATTTTAGGGTAACTGCCCTAACTCTTCATCTTCTACAGTCAAGATCGAATCTTGGCCCACAAGATCGATGGACGTGATTTAATCTCAAGTTTACATGACTCAAGTCACTTGAGTCATGAGACTATAAAAATCACTTCTCTCAAAAAAGTCACTTTACCCCAAAATAATAAAAGACCCTAACGTTAACCTTATAAAAATCACTTTTATAAAGCCACTTTATAAAGTCACTTAAGTGCGATATCTTGCTCAGACCCATGCACCTAGGTACAATAAGTACAGAAGTACCTCCGAGCTACAAAATCTAACAGATTGGATTGGTCTACGTGGACAGAATCCCTAATCCTCTTTCAAAGGAGTACTTTATAATTGTTTTTCTATCAAATGAGTATATAATCCAAACATTATACAATCTGCAGACCTTGAAGCATTTAAATTAAAGGTTTGTGCCTACGTCTGTTGGCAAAAAATGTACAAAATAGTCTAACTAGTTGAGACAAAGGATATTTTGGCATCCAAAACAAAAAACGATATCCATCATAAGTTATCTATTCCAACTGAATCTAGCAGGATTACCAACTGCTATTGCAGTTGGCAGTTAATGCCACCCTCCATCCAAAAATACCAGGAAGAGTCTGACAAATCTGCAGAATGGCACTAGCAAGGTACTAGCTTCCTCATTCTTCTCTCAAGTGCAGATGGGTGGAGAGAATTCTTTCTCCATTAAAAAAGATATTTTGGCATCTAGAAGGACCAACTATGAATGTATATGGATCAATTATAAATTACAAAATACATAATCCCAATTGAGAGTGATTAGGACTAAAATTGTTAACTTATGAAGTGTTGGTCTTTGTACTAATCATCTGGTGTCTCTATGTAAAGTTTTTCAACACTAATATGTTCATTTTTTTAAATATTCCATATACTACATTAAGAATCAAGATACAAGTACAACAAGATCACTACATCTAGCAGCCAAAGAGCAATAACACAAGATCCTTGTGACTTCATAAACAAGGGAAAGCATATCCACTTTCGCTCTGACTTGAAGGCTATCTACGTTTTTTCCAAAAATGGCAATCTCCAAATGTGGTTTCAATGAAATGTTTTTCCACAATGTTGTTTATAACTTTATATAAGAAAGCAATCCTTAGTAGACAAATGACAACCCATATAGTTATACTGCATTTGCCTCAAAACATAATGCCTTTCCAATGTAGAGGAGAAAGAAAGAGAACATTATAGTTGGAAACAACCCAAGCCCAAAATATGTTGGCAACTTTATAATTCTAGAAAAAAATACTTAATAGTCTCAACTTTCAAGCTTGTGACAAACCACAGAACACTGAATTGTAATCCTAGTGCAATGCAATTGATAGTTTACCGTAAATTTCTTTTGAAGAACCACTCCTAGTACTTGAGAATTCAACAAAATGCAAGACTTCCAAATATTGTGACACCTTTAAAGCTACCTTGCTTCAAGATCTTGAACATTCCACTTGATGCTAATTAGGCATTCAACACGTTGGTTGGATCCGATCATAGAGTTCATTGGTTCAATCCTTCCACAAGGGTTCATGAATATACAAAGCTTCACTTTGAACAAAAAGTCTTTTGAAATCATATGACAAAGCAACAAAAATTGGGTCAATCAAATGCCCAATTGGAAATAATTTAGAGCTCACCATGTGATCCAGTAGCCTGTACTCTTGTCCCACCAATCACCCCACAAGTGAGAGCGTTTATTTGCCAATCGTTTTGCTACATATGAAGGAATTATCCCAAGCTCCATCACAAAAGTCCAAATGATCGTGCAACCAGATCCTGACCTTGTTGAGCTATTTTGAGGAGACCAACTACCACACTTGCCATACACATTTTGAGGATGCATGGACTATAGATCTTAAAGGCATTCACCATACCAACTATTTCATAAAGACCAAAAGGGCCAAGTACGCCATTGTTATGTGCAACACTCTTTAAGCCATGTAATATCCGTATCCGGATATTTATGAAGGATTACTCAAGTGAATAATCAACCAATGAAAAATAACTCCATATTGAAAATATAGAGTGAATATTGAAGATGAATGATGATGATTTACAATTACATTGGTAGGGCTTTATATAAGCCTTATCGTGCCTTTTCAAATGAAAGGGTGCATCTCTTTACTTTTTTCTAATTAATTAATTAATCATTTCTATTTATTGATTATTAATTATTATATTAATATATATTAATATTAATAATTAATATTGATATTTAATGTTTATATATATATAACATTGTATTCTGATTCATGATGCTTTGTCCTCGAAGCATACTGTATAAAACTCATTTATAATTTAAATATCGTAAGTAAAACCATGGGCTATTTCATAAAACCATGTGTGGTTTTATGAATTATATTCTTTCACCTTTTTCCCTTTTTTTTCTTTCTCTTGCGGATAATTCTTTTATTTTTTTTGTTTTTTTACTTCTTGATTTTTCCCTCTTGGTCTTTGCTTCATATTTGAAGTGGAATTAATACTTCTTCAATGAAATTCAAATGGCCAAGACCAATTTTTACCAGAGAAACTCTGAATATCGAAGGCTAAAAGCCACTGTGAGGTCAAAGACCTAAATTCAAGGAAACCTAGACAATTTTGGCCACAAGCCGGAATCGGATTCGCTCTGATACCAATGGATATCTGTATCCGGATATTATCAAGGATTACTCAAGTGAATAATCAACCAATGGAAAATAACTCCATATTGAAAATATAAAACGAATATTGATGATGATTTACAATTACATTGGTAGGGATTTATATAAGCCTTATCGTGCCTTTTCAAATGAAAGAGTGCATCTCTTTACTTTTTTTCTAATTAATTCTATTTATTTATTATTAATTGTTAATATTAATATATATTAATATTAATTAATGTTGATATTTAATGTTTATATATATTTATATATATTATTATGTTATATATATATATATAACAAGCCACGTTGAACAAGTTGCTTCCAAAGCACATTTTCACTCATGACTCCTGCGACCCATTTTTCGCTAAGCACAATCCCTTGAGCATGTATATCATCAAGACAAGCCCTCCCACTTATCTTAGTTTAGTACAAACATCCCAAGAAAACAATAACGAACCCCTTTACACAATCTTTATTTGTTATAAACTAAAAGGAAAGATGCATGAAGAGTAAAAAAACATGTGGGCAAATCAAATTTGCAAACCCTAGTTCCATAGATGTTGAGACCACAAAATAATGAGGGGATTGAATGAAACCCCAAACCTACCAATAAATGAGAAAATCAATGCTAAAACAGTGTTCTTGAGGTACTAGAAAGAGAAAGGTCAAGTGCACAAGTGAGAAAAGCCAGTGAAAGAAAAAGAATGTGTTGATACTAGAAATGGGTGCTCACAGGCTTAAAACACTTTATATTAGATAGCCTTAGCTCAATGATCAAAAAGTTGATATACAAATGGAGACACATAAGTAAGCGCACATTCCCAAAGAGGGTTATTGATCCTACATATCAAAGTTGACAAGGTCAGCCTTAACCACTCCTAGTAATACAATAAAAGAATAAAGTATGGCCTTAGCCATGATTATAAGCAATGTTACAAATATCGTGTCCATGAATATATCACTGAGGATCCAAAAAGAAATTATCAGATTTATTGGCGAAAGTGTCGGCAAACATCAGCAATATATCAGCAAAACAAAAAATACAAAAAATCACAATACATTAGAAAAAATTGGCAAATATCGCGAAAAAATCGGCAAATATCGCGAAAAAATCGAGAAAAATCACCAAAAAATCGGGGAAAATATCGAGGTGATATACTATCGATATATCACCAGTGAGTTAACATCACAATGTTATCGATATATCGATGATGTTTGTAACACTGATTACAAGTACACTAATGATATGTAATGTTCCGTTTTTTATAAAAGGGAATAACTGAGGACTAATAGCACTAGGAGCAGAAAGGTACACCAATTCAGTATTATTAAGTCATCAGTGTAGAAAGAAGGCCATCGGAGTTCATATCCTAAAGCATGCAGAGCATGCAGGCCTTGTTTAGTCAGTATTAAAGTCAACATCAAATTAGAATTGTATGCATGCAAAAGTGAAGCATAAACCCTAAAAGCATATGAAGATCTATTTAAGAAGGGTTATGGGACTAAAGGACATATCTATTGTTATTGTTGATTGATTTTAGAGTTTCAAGCAGCAACGCAGCATGCAGCCGCGGTAGTTGGGGTTGGAGACGGTGTCTTCAGCTAGCGAGGGTTTGGCAGTGAGATATCTGCCCTAGTCTCTTATTGGGATAGATCATCCAGGTTTATCCATTGCATTCATCATATACTACAGTATTCGGAGATCCAGCACATTTTGAAGGGTTATTAGCAAATCCACGTTTTGCAGCCGGAAGTAGAAGAGAAAACATAGAAGGATTCATTGGGACCACACAACCCAATCTTTCCTCTGCATGTCAGCTTCCTCTTTCGCAGCAGGCCTATCCTACGGTATGCAATGATTATCAGCAATCAATTTGCTCACCTGGAGCAGCTATTAGCCAAACAGATCAGTTGGGGGCGTGAGCAACAGAACTGCCAATCAATTCGCTAGGGCACTTAGAGGTAGCCAAACCTCCGCATGTGCCAAGCCATCTCTTCGGCATCAATAGACAGACAAGCTCATAAAGTTTCAGCCCGAAAGGACCTCTCCTCCTACAAAAACATCACCTTCAGTCTAGAGGGTTTTTACGGTATTGCGGAGCGGTAACACCAGAGGAAAAGAGCATTATTAGACCACCCATCCAGATCCTTATGCATGCAGCTATCTCTGGAGTCATTATCAGCCAAAATATCAGTGGTAAGTGTTAATTTATCTCTGCAAAACCCTAACCCTATATCAGCTATATTTTAGGGCATTTTTGCATAACGAGTTTGTATTCACAGTTATTTTGCAAATTTGTATGAGATTGAGTGTGCGAGTCAGCACTATCATAGAACATTAGAGAATATCAGCATTTGGGATATTACAATGGTATCAGAGCATGTTCCTGGCCAGCTGTGGGCATGCAAAAGTATAAATGAATTCAAAAGACTCATACAACATTACTTACCAGACACAGAGGTGTAGAGACAGTGATAGAGGAGAAGAGGAGTTAAAGAGCATAGAGTGGGGGATAGAGAGTATCAGTTTGGAAAGGGAAAAGAAACAATGGCCGAGGATGATAAAACAGCTTTCAATAGTCTCATATCAGCCATAAAAGAAATCACTGCTGGGCAAAAAGAAATGATGAGTACCTTCAGGCAAATGACAGAGAAAAATGGGCCCACCCCACATAGTCCCTTGTTTCCCAATAGTGATAGGGTATCCATTAGTAGTAGTGGGGAGCACTTACATACCAACATGCAGAGTCATCCCCATATATACAACAAGCCTTCCCAACCTACCATGCCTCAATTCTTAAATAGTCCAGCTGCAGTGCCTCTAGCATAAGTAGAACCAGAAGAATCCATGAGTTCCTATCTAAGAGAGTATAGAGCTTTAGGAGATGACTTCCATTCAGCCATGACCTTCACTGACTTCTGTCACTTTAAAAGTAAGAACAAACCCAGAGCTTACAATAGGGCATTCACCCAGAACTATGAGTTACAACGCACCGTAGGGAAACTGACTATCCCTACCTTTGCGGGTACCCAAGGTGGCCCAGCTCGGAGTTGGGCCACCCTGGGTACATACTTCCAACTCAACCCCATGATTGAGACAGATGCCATTAAATTGGCTACTTTGCATTTGGATGGAGAAGCCCATGAGTGGTGGTACCACGGGTTAGTGACACTGGGTCACAATACCATCACATCGTACACAGATTTTACACAGAGGCTCATTGAGCGGTTTGATCGGAAGGACCCCGAGGTACACTTTAGAGAGTTGGCACAACTCAAGCAGACAGGTAGTGCAGATGCATTTATTTCAAAGTTTCAAAGTATAGCAGTACATGATGAGGATGTGCACAAGGAGATAGCATTAGAGCCATCTTGTGAGTCTAGCGACACAAGCACATTCGCTAGTCGGATTGTGGACAAGCCATGTGATGAGTTGGAGTTGGTACACTCTTCATCACCTACAGCAGGGGCCTAGACAGATATGACATGCAAAATACATGAGGTACAAGGCAATGAGCAAGGCAGTCGAGATAGTGAGCAGTCACACATGGAGGTTAGGGAGAGTTTATACAGTCATGAGATAGAGCTTCCAGATGATAGTCACCGAGAGAAGAATGAACGTGTTAAAGAAAGCATTCTAGCAATGAAAGAGACGACCAAGATACTTCAGAACACCATATTACAGCGAGATGTTGAGCTTATAGCTCTTCGAGTTGTATGTACCGAGTCAGCGGTCAGGCTTTCTAGTATTGAAGAGCAGTTGGATTACTTGATGGGGCAGCAAAAGAAACATACTATTGCATTTCAAAACAGTCTTCTTCAGGAGTACATAGACAAGGCTTGCGGTAGCTTGAGTCCACATTTGCATAATGGCGGATGGTTTTTACAGGTTGGCCAGGATCGAGAAATTGGGCAGAAGTATATGAGCATTCCAGTTGAAATCAGAAGGGCAGAATGTCAGCTTGGTAAGATTATTCCTTGTGATGGTGCTTATGGACAAGGTCCTTTTCGGGGGTTGGATTGGAGAGAGATTGAGAGTTGGTGTCTTATTGAGTGGGTGATTCTTGGGAAGACATTCCTAGCCAAGGGTATAGTCCCACAAGAGCCTTCGGATATTTGGGATGAAAGATGCACAAGCTTGCATTGGGATCCAGGTGGGAGACCTTATGAGGGATGGATATAGTGTTTGCTGATGGAGTTACTTGGGAGTCCACAAAATGCTCCTAGTGTCGATATTACGCAGGGTAGTGGTGGATGCATTTTGACCTCTGCAATTCTTAGATTGATTTGGGACCCTGGTATTATAGTGACTAGCAGTTTAGTGATTGCTAGAGGATGCTTTCAGGAGGTCTCTTGTGATGGTATCTCGTTTTCACCGTGGTTAGTCACTCTACTTATAGGAGGCTTCCGGGGACATTTTTGTGATGGTACCGTGCAGTGCAGTGCTTTGAGCATAGGGTGCTATAGATCTCCTAGGATAATTTGGGACCCTAGGATCATCCCCAGATTCAGTTGGTTCAGTTTGATTGATTGTGGAGTTGCGTTGGCATTGCTTGAGGACAAGCAATCTTTGGCGAGGGAGGGCTGTAATGTTTCGTTTTTTATAAAAGGGAATAACTGAGGACTAATAGCACTAGGTGCAGAAAGGTACATCAATTCAATATTATTAAGTCATCAGTGTAGAAAGAAGGCCATCGGAGTTCATATCCTAAAGCATGCGGAGCATGCAGGCCTTGTTTAGTCAGTATCAAAGTCAACATCAAATAAGAATTGCATACATGCAAAAGTGAAGCATAAACCCTAAAAGTGACATGCAAACCCTAAAAGCATATGAAGATCTATTTCAAAAGGGTTATGGGACTAAAGGACATATCTATTGTTATTGTTGATTGATTTTGGAGTTTCGAGCAGCAGCACAGCGTGCAACCGCGGGAATTGGGGTTGGAGACAGTGTCTTCAGCTAGCGAGGGTTCGATAGTGAGATATCTACCCTAGTCTCTTATTGGGATAGATCATCCAGGTTTATCCATTGCATCCATCATATACTATAGTATTCGGAGATCCAGCACATTTCAAAGGGTTATTAGCAGATCCACGTTTTGCAACCGGAAGTAGCAGGGAAAACATAGAAGGATTCGCGAGGACCACACAACCCAGTCTTTCCTAAACTCAATATCATAAAAAAATAACTAGGTTCATGAAGCTCAAAGTTGGCTAATGCCGATTCAACACCATTATTCAAACCCACATCAACAGAAAACACTTTTTTTCAGGCTTGGTGTCCCACACATCTAAGGCATGTATTGGGCACATGTCCTATTTTAGAACACACACTAAACACATGTCCTAGCTTGTTCGATGTCTAACATGCAAGATAATAACACGATGTCCCTAATGACGTGTCTTGTTTCTTATCATATTCAACTAGGTAGGGAAATCTCCCTACCCTATAAGGGAAACCCCCTTTCTCTAGCATTATTTGGGTTCATATTGATAAGCTTGAAGAGATCTTCAACGATAACATGCATGTTGATGGTTATGCCCTATGCCATTTTCTAATTTCATCGCCCCTCTTTGTAGACAATGTGGTTCTACCAACATCATTTCCCTGTAGCAAAGACATTACACTACATTGGCTCACTTTTGTGATCATCTATAGCTTGAAGTTGAGTTTAACAAGACTAAAGTCGTGGTCTTGAACACCTCAAAGAATTTCTTTATCCAAGCTCCATTTCTTCTACAAGAGAATCCAATTGAGATCAATGTACGATTTATACCTAGTTGGGTGTATAGTTAATAGGCCCTTATTCAATATGAGGTCAACATCTCAATCATAATTGTGTAAGGGATACATGGCCTTATCAATGCTTGAACATCGATGCTTCTAAACCATTTTCAAGATATCTTATCTCAAATGTAACCCTTTAATGCCATTATTAATCCCATTATTCTTTGTGGCCATAACTTAGCGTCGCCAATTGAGCGGGTGCACCTACAAGGAGTCCAAACTATTATGCATTAGTGGATGACCTAGTTGCAACCAGATTGTTCCTCAATGCATTATCTAAGTCAAGTTCGGTTCCCATCTACTATGTATTGATAGCATCTTCAAACCAATATCTTATCTTCATTTCTTTTGGTCTTTGGGGGATTCAAATTTAGGTCTAAAGAGGTAACCCTAATTGCCCCTCTCCTCTTTAGAGAAGGTTTCTTCCTAGAACAACTTAGGATAGGATGGAGATGGATTTGGTGCTCTAAAGTCTCTTTGTTCCTACAATATGTTAATACCTCCATTGATCGTCTTCCCCTTGCATGTTTTCTTTAGACACATTCTCATCTCCTCCCACTAAAAGGAAGATTAACAAGGAAATCAAGGAGGACATCTATTGACAATATAATTAGGTTACTTGGGTCTCTCCTTCCTTGTTGAATATTGTAACTTCAAAGGATATTCTAAATGTATTTTTCTGATGTAACCCAAGGGAGATGTTATTATTCCTCCGACGGGGTGTTACTATTGTAATTGGTCATCATAGAGTCATGAGGTAAAGCCTCCATTGTAAGTCAGGTCAATAGTACCCTAATGAATATAATAAAATATTGTATTGAGTCTTCCTAAGTGAAGTCGTCCCACTTACTTAAGTGGGGCCGACTTGTTAGGTTAAAAGTCAAGTGAAGAAAAGAGTATAAATAGAGGAGATGTGTTCCTCATTTGAACACACGCTCATTTATGTATAGCGCATAGGAGAGAGAGAGAGAGATATCTGTTGGAGGGAGGCGCACCTGTCTGGGGTCTTTTCTTGTACTTTTTATACATCTTATACAGAGGAAGTTTTGTTGGGTTTTCTTCCCCATGGGGGTTTCCCAGGATAAATCTTTGTGTTCTTTTGTGTGGTTGTGCTTGTCTATCTTTCAGTGATCCTTTTGCTTATGGTTATGTTGTTATGATGCTAAATGTTATAAGATCTGATATAACCATTAAAAACTTAACACTCCCAACCTCTCAACTCCAAGCTATCCTTCTACAAGACACATTTTTTTGCAAAATGAGGTTGGCCTTAGTGTTCTTCCCAATATTGCACAACTCAGACTCAACAAAGAGTTAGTCGGCATGTGACTCGTCAACTCAGGAAAGACACAAGACAGACTCGGCAAGACTCGACAAATAGGATAAAAACTTAAAATGTGGTAAATTTTGGGCACAAAAAAAGAGGTTAATTGCATTTTCAATCCATATAAGTTATAAAACTACAATCTATGCAATAATTCATAATATCAACTCATAAACTATGATAATACAACATAACACAATCGATTTCTACCATAATGGCATTATCGATTTCTATCGAGGTTAATGGCGTTATTGTTGTCGATAGTAATAGGAAGACTTCAAACCATAGTCCAAAGAAAAGAAGCTCATATAGCAAAAGCGCCAAAGGATTGATACGTGAATGGTTCTACAAAGCATAATGGAGGTAGACTGTGAGAACTATGCCACAATCCAGGCGAGCAAATCAAGGTTATATCATTGACTTTGGACTCGCAAAGAAGTATAGAAATACAGTCACCACCCTTGTTGAGGTTTCGTGTAGGTCTTACCATCAAGTTTTGCATCTTATTGCTGACCATTAGACCTTAAATATAGCTAGATTATGGTTTCTTCAAAAGGATGTTGTTGATTTTTCCTAAGCAGCATCAAGAGCCATTCTCTAGGAGAATGGAGGCACCTGGTCAGTTACCAGGAAATTAACCCAGTCTGGGACTGGGCCCTCAGCCTGGGGCTGAGGGCCATTCTCTGGGATAATGGAGGCACCTGGTCAATTACCAGGAAATTAACCCAGTCTGGGACTAGGGCCTCATCCTGGGCCTAAGGGCACCTAGACAGTTACCAGGAAATTAACCAAGTCTGGAACTAGGACCTCGGCCCGAGGCTGAGGGCCATTCTCTGGGAGAATGGAGGCACTTGGTCAGTCACCAAGTATTTGAGATTGAGTCATCTGATGCAGCCTGGGGCTGAGGCACCTGGTCAGTTACCAGGTCATCACCATAAGCCCTAGACTGGGTCTGGGCAAGTGATGCACTCCTCTCCTTGATATATGGGTTATGAGACCTTCACCAGGGACTAGCTACCCTTGGTTGAGAGACCTAGCACCTGATCTTGGTGGCAACGAGGAGATCAAGATAAAGCATTTAATAATTCTCCTTATTTATGAAGATGCACTTTGAGTGGGCATGAATGAATCATGAGGACCCTGAAGAACTCTTGAGACAACTTGTTGTGGTCACAAAAACACTTGAAGGACCATGAAACTTTTGCCTTGTTCCAAGTGACCATCAAATGAAAGACCAAGTGGCACAAGACAAACATCAAAAAGACCTTTAAACCACAAAACATAAAAAGTCAAGGGTCAAAGATGAAAAATAATTGAAGCCCTAATTCAACGTCCTAATTACATGGAAGCATATTATTGTTTGATAGAATATAAATAAAGAAGCATTCAACTCATTTCATCATCATCCAAGACCACTTGACTGATCCAAAACAACTCGTTGACTGAGGACTTCTCCATCGCAGCTGTGTTTGACTGAGGAAAATTCGTGGCTGGGTTTTTATTCTTTATCTCTTCCCTAGTGTGGCAGCACCAAGCCTTCTAGGGCTTCTTCCTTCATGGCACATCAACAGCTCACAGTGGAAGGTACTCTCAGTGGTGAGGAGCAGTAGCAGCAAAGCTGCTACAGCTCTTGGTGAAGGTAGTAACAACTCACAGTGGTGGCAGCAGAGTTCACCGTGAGGAGTTTGGAGGTAGCGGCAGTGGGTGATGAAGTAACTAGGGTCTTCCCTAGCTGCCCTACAGAACCCGGAGCCCTACTAGGGCTGTTCTCCCTTGCTCCCAAACCCTATTAGGGCTGATACACTACAGCATCAGCATCCGTGAGGTGGCAGCAGCCTTCGCTGAGGTGGCAGCAGGTACAGGAAATGTACAGTCACAGCAGCAGGGAAGGTACAGTCAACGCAGCAGGTACAGTTAACAGTCCACGTGGCAACAACAACAGCAGCAGTAAAGTATAAGCCTGCTAGGGCTTATCCAGTTTGGAAAAAAATTTATATACATTCATCTCAGAGTTATGTGAATAAATTCTCTGCTCATGTACATACTCAGTCATCTCATTTAGAGGATGAATTATTAATGCTTTGGGGTTTTTGTCCTTAAAAGATTTTCCCGTGAAAAATCTTGTGTTATATTGTGTGAATGATTGTCTTACTGCTGCACATGTTCTACTGCTGTTAAAATCTCAAGTACTATCTCTATTACAGTCTGCAATTTTTATAATTATCATGCACATGTCAAATTTCAACAGATGTTTCGCTTGTGAAGGCTTTCCATTCGGCTATATGTTCGATCAGACCATTTTGAAATGCCAAAAGACTCATGTTGGAAATAGGGTTTACTCATGAGGATCAAAATCAACCATTTTATCCCTCAAAAGGACAAGATCTATTAACTATGTTCCCTTCAAGAGGTTGAGACCAAGCAACACTTCAATTTTAGGTGCTCCATTTACTTTGAGATCTTATCCTTATAGAGACTCAAGCGGATGCTTGCCTAGTTTCTTCCACTATCCAAATTAGATATGCTTGGCCTTACGCCTTAGAGAGGAAGTTTCCCTTACATATCATGCCTTGCAGGGATCTTTCAGACCTATTAAGTTGATCACCTTTTTTTTCTACCTATCCCTGTTAGTGGGGGCAATAAGCACCATCCAAATGCCAACATACTAACACAGTTAGCAGCAGAACAATCAAACAAGGCCCCCTCACATTTTATTACGACAGGAAAAGCATAAAGGGTTTCTTCTTTATCTGGCCTATCCAATTATCATAAGTATCCACATGTAATTGGGTAAACATCCACTTCAAATACATTATGTTCAAAGATGGTGCAAATATGTCTGCAAAAGCCACCTTGATTAAACCCAGAGAAGGATGAAAAAGTACCAGCTTCTTACAAAAACCTAACAGTGTACTGAATCTGCACTAAGATAGTGCAAGCCTTATCTGAAGAATAAATTCCTAGATAAAGGAAATCTTGCTGCAAATTGAATAAGATGGCGCTGGCTTTGAAAGAGGATTTTAAACCCAAATAGAAGAGATGATCCAGGAACCCTAGTTCCGCAGCACTTAGGGCAATGCCACTTGCTAAAAATCTTTAGAAGAACTGCTGAAAGAGTCAGATATGAAAACCCTAGTTCTGCAGTCCTTAGGACAATGCAACTAGCCAAATAACTATGGATTAGTTGCTGGAACAAAAAAAATCAAATCTAGAAACCCTAGTTCTGCAGCCAAGGCAAATGCCACTACCCAAAAATCTTTGGATCACCTGCTGAAAAAATCAGATCTGGAAACCCTAGTTCTGCAGTCCTTTGGCAATGCCACTAGCCAAAACACTCCAGATCAGTGGCTGAAAAAGAAACAGATTCAGAAACCCTATGCTCCGCCGTTAAGTATAATGAAGCATCTTGTAATACTTTCCATTTTTTATCATTCCTTGGAAATTTGGAAGAAACTTCCTTCCATTTCAGACACCTATTCCCTCATTCCATATACTCATGCAATATAGATTATCTTAAGATCCACATTATAATCTAGGTCCACTAAAAACTATGACAAGCCATTAAAAAAAGCAGACACTAGAAGTCTTTGGGTACAATTCTAGTACCTGAAATTCAAACATCAGTATTAACAGCAGCCTCAACTGCTTTGTGCATAATCTTATCTCTTCATATTCTCCTAGATTTAGCTAGCAGTTTACTTGAGGTCCGAGGATAATCTCATCCCCTGTCCCGCCATTTGGAGCCCGACATTTCTACAGATAATATGGTAATTTTGTGTAGCTTCTTAGAACAGATAAATCATCACAATCGACCATAGAAAGAAAACCTTCTGTATGGATTAAGTCAGTTAAAGGTATCTACATATTCTATATGATTATTTTCACTCAAAAATATATCTAAATATAGTATGAATTAGCTACAGGAGACATGCCATATGTCATAGCTTGAGATGTTTCTGATCTACCATTTGTACAGTTTCCAAATTAACATTTAAACTAGGTCTGAAAATAGAAACTTAATAGAAAGATACATGCCAACCTGCAAAACATTTCTAAACGAAATACAAAAGAAAACTTAAAAAATAGTATATCAAAGGGGCAACTAGTTAGTGCCTGAAGTGCAGTTAAAATTTTTGCATAGTACCTTTATATTCTTAATCAGTCTGGCATCAACATCTGCAGTTTTAAATGTAACAGGGTGCCATCCCTTCATGTCAAGCTTGCTTGTAGACTGATTCCACAAAGTGTAGGTGAGGGTTCGGCGTTCAAGTTCTTCCTCAAGACCTCTCATCTAAATGACAAAACAAGCAAAAGAGTCAAAAAAACAGATTGAAGCCAAACAAGCAATAAAACACCAGGAACACTTCTCAAACATTCAGGCTCAACTCCACTTGAATTTCCTTGTGCCAAATAAGACTGTAGTATATTCCTAATATTACATAGAAGGCTCTAATATATTATAAATATAAATTCACTGAAATTTCCTCACTGAGCAACATAACAACTACACTGTTTCCAAAAAAAAGGGAATATTAAACAAATTTTCAAACTATGCTGAGAAAGGAAGCTAATTGCAAAGAAGAAAATGATTCCTTGATGAAGGAAAAAAACACTTACAGCTAGCAATGTTTGCACATAATGTTCATCTGGTATACAATCATGCTCTTTTTGGACCACTCTAGGCTGGATATTCACAGCAAACATACAAGGTCATAAGCAATTAGAACATGGATATCAACCTTAAAGGCTAAAACCAAAGAAAGAAAAAAAGCAGCATTTGGTTTACAGGCATCTAAATGATAGGCAAATTGATAGGAAAATCTATATTATTGAAATATTTTAGTAAATGACAAGCATCTAAATGCTGGAGAGTGGTTTAACATCAAATATGATGACACAAATAAGTGTATTTTAAGAAGGATTTGACAGATAGGGGAAGATCAGTTCACAGAATGCATAGTGAGAATGCTGGAAATAATTGTCATTGTAACGTTCAAAGTTATTGTAAATAAATAAATAGTGGATGTATGTGTATCAATGTAGAGGTAAATAAATTAGTAACTCAACACATAGGTATGTGAGGTGTCAAGTGAAAATGAAGCAAACGATAACTGCAACTTTATATTTACATGTAACTGAAATTGATGTTGTAATTCTTCCCATTAATGCATGTAGCATTTTGATTGTGCTATTTCTTTATGCTCGCATATTTCTATCACAAATTGGCACTTGGACAGCATATTAATAGAGCTGCAGATCCTGCATTTGAAAGGAACCCATTCCATGGTAACTGCCTATCAGTTTTCATTAAATGAGAATCGAAATCAGTAACTCCTGTAAACTTTCTATTTTCATTTCCTCAACAATATGTTACCAAATCCACCCATGGATCTAGATGATCCAAGATCCTCATTTCTGCATATTGGTCCTCGATCCATTAGGGATCTGTTTTTAGTTTGGAAAGTCCAGAAGATCTGCTTGGGATCCACTTCCAGAAAAGTCACACTTATGGATCCTCCAAAAAAACAAGTTTTTCAAAAAAAGGACAACAAAAAAATAACATAAAAGGCAGAGTGTGAAGATCAAAAGCCCAGAGTGTAAGTGTTGTAGCAAGACATATGCACCAGCCACATGAGTTCCATTGGAGAGCAGCAAAAAGTATTCTTCAGTATGTCCAGGGAACCAAGAATTTCGGAGTGCACTACACAGCTAGTTCCTCACTTCAACTAGCTGGATTTTCTGATTCAGATTGGGTTGGAGATCCCACTGACAGGAAGTCAACTTCAGGTTTTGTCTTTATGTTTGATGAAGGTCCCATTTGTTGGTCAAGTAAGAAACAACACACCATTTCACTTTCATCAGTAGAGGCCGAGTACAGGGCAACAGTCAATGCTGTTGCACTGTGTGTTTGGTTGCAGGGAATTTTCCGGGAATTTGGTGTCACAATTGATTCTCCAACCAACATTTGGGTTGACAATCAAAGTGCCGTCAAAATATCTATTGATCCAATACAGAGACAAAGGACAAAACATTTTGAGATACACATGCATTACATTCAGAACTTAGTGCATGACAGGGTGATCTCACTGCAGTATTGCCCATCCACCGAGCAAACTGTTGATATTTTTACCAAGGCTTTCACAAAGAAGACCTTCACCTAACTAAGATCTTTGCTTGGGGTGAGTGAAGGATGGTACTTTATTGTTATTTATTGCAGATCCAGCCCCATGTCCATTTTTGAGGTAAGGTTTTGTCCCATGAGGTTTTCCTTCTTTTCCTTGGTTCATATGGACAAATAAATTGTAATTTCTGAATTATGTATTTGAGGTGACTTGAGCCATTGTTGCCAAGGCCTCCATCATTTTGTGAGTTGTACTTAGCTGTTGGATTAAGGGAGGGTGTTAGAACAGTAATCCAACTCATTAATCCCTAATTACACTACTTAGTCAATTTTATTGCTTTTAAGCTTTAATACACTATGTAGTGGACTAGGGGGGCTTAGTTAGACAAATGCCTAGTCAAATTGGGGCTTTCACACCCACATGAGCATTCCAGCTCAGTCAACCAGCCACATGTGCACCCTCATCATTGTCGGTGCACTCCCATTCATTGAATGTGGACAGCTAGGTTGACTTGGAGTGCTAGAGTGGGATTTTGGCCAATTTTGGCTTGATTTGGTGCATTAAATGTTGCATTGAGACTCTAAACCACCCAGTTTTCCACACCCACGTTGTCCAAGGTGTAATCATTGACCCACGTCACTTCAGCCACGTCCAATCAGCAATTTGTGGTTGTTTGGGCTGATTTGGGGCTTGATTGGCCCACCTAGGGGGGTTTGATGCCAATTTGGCAATTTTGACTTGTATGCTCACAAATGGCTTCCAAAGCCTCACGAAACTCCTATGTTGTATTATATACCTGATAATAACATGTTTCATGGTTAGACAATCCAAAAATTATCTTGTTCCAGTTCACATTGTGTGTAATTTGTCTTTCAATTAATGGTTTTTTGCCAGTTTTGCAACAAATTTGAATTGTGAGCTTCACTAACGCTCCTAAATTCTCCTGTGGTTCAAATTTCTCACACCTATTACATCACTGGGGTCGACCTCTTACCCTAACAGGGTCGACTTCCCCTAGAGAGACTCCAAAAATACATTACATGATGTTTCACTAGGGAGTATTGCCCCGACTTACAACGAAGGTTGTACCTCAAGGTTAATACACAATAATGACATTCCGGAAGGAGGCAAACACATCTCCGATGGGGGTACAACAACATACAATGATAATATACATCAGAATATCTTCCTAAGTTACAAATACATCAACACTCCCTCTTAACTAGGAAAGTATTCTCTCTCTTCCACAGTCATCAACACATTTGGTCCAGCCATCATCATAGCTGCTACCATCATCATCTTCTTATCGATCATCGAATGGTACTATCTGTCATCGAAAGTTTCTTCAGAGCCAACCCTTTTTCATGCTGGGTGTAGGCCTAGTCCTCATCCAGGTCTTCATCCCATCTGCGAGCAAGCCATCGCGTAGGAACTGTCCAAGACCTTCTTTACATTGCCACGGCGATAACCTACGTCTCCTACCTTTATCTCGTCATATCCAGATCATCTCTTTTGTCCTGCACAAAACAAAACACACAAAGCACACAGAGCACAGCCCAGATGCAGACCACCTGCGTTCTATCACCATAGCAGTATGCCAGGATCTTTCACATCATCAAGACAACCTGTAACATCCACTATGCAAGAATCACCTAGGAGCACACCAAGGGCAATACATCTCTCAACGGTCAACCTGCATTCTACCAGCATAAAAGAACTGCCTAGGTGCACCTCAAGTGCCTTGTGACCTTATCATCTCCAACATGAGAACATGCACATATATAGATATACATAAGGATTGATTACGATCGAACAACCTGCTACACTAGGGCTTTTACGTTACAGGGCAACCTCAAGGACTTTTTACATCTGAACAACCTGCATCCAGGATCTTTTCCGTTCAAACAACCTTCGGGACGTATTACATCCGAGTAGCCTACGTACCACGCCAGGGCTCCCTTTTACACTTGGACAACCCACAGGACTTATTACATCTGAATAACCTGTGTACCATGCCATGGCTCATATTTACATTCAGATAACCTATCTCATGACTGATTACGTCTGAGTAACCTACGTATCACGCCAGGACTCGTATTTACACTTAGACAGCCTACAGGACTGATTACGTCCGAGCAACCTGCAACACTAGGGTCTTTTCCGCTCAGACAACCTGTCTTATTTCTCATGTGAGATATCATGCATATGCGTCTTCTGGTCTCTCCCTATTTCTAGCATAGAAACATATCAGGACTTATTACATCCAAGGATAACCTGCGAGCTTCGCCAGGACTTATTACATCCAAGGACAACCTACAGGACTAATTACGTCTGAGCAACCTACAATCTTCACCAGGATTTTATGCTCAGACAACCTATCTCTCTAGCTATGCTAGAGCTCATTACTCCCTCTTTCGAGGGGTCTCGTTCTGGATCACACCAAGTCTTTCTCTGAAGTACTCGAACTTCACTCTGGCTAGAGGCTTGGTCAACACATCGGTTATCTGCTCATCTGTTGCCACATACTGGAGCTTCACTGCTCCTCTCTGCACCATATCCCTGATATAGTGGAACTTGATCTCTATGTGCTTCAACTTGTCATGGAACATCTAGTTCTCCGATAGCTTCACACAACTTTGATTGTCACAGAAGATACAAGTCACGTCTAACTGAACATCAAACAAATCAGACAGTAGCTTCCGCAGCCATACTACCTCGCAACTAGCCAAGCAAGCGACAAAATACTCTGCCTCGGCTATACTTAGCAACACACATGACTACTTCCTGCTAAACCAAGAGATCATGCCAGATCCCAAACTAAAGCAGCAACCTTAAGTGCTCTTCCTATCAGTGGTGCTACCTTCCAAATCCGAATCAACATAATCGTGTAGGTTAATCTTACGATTCGCATCATACTTGATCCCATAATCCACTGTACCTTTTAGGTACCTCAATACATGCTTTGTAGCTATTAGGTGAACATGTCTCGGATCCGTCAAGAACTGGCTCAGGGTGTTCAACGCAAAGCATATGTCGGGTCTCATATTCGTTAGATACATCAATGAGCCAATCATCTGACAATACATTGTGGCATCAACCGACTCTGATGAAGCATCACACAAAAGCTTCAAGTTTCATGCCATAGGTGTGGCTATCGCCTTGCAGTCCAACATTCTGAATCTCTTCAATATCTCCACTGTATACTTTCCTTGACTAAGAAAAATCCCATCTGCACTCTGCCACACCTCCATGCCTAAGAAGTAGTGCATCATCCCTAGGTCTTTCATCCCAAACTCTGTAGCAAGTCTCCTCCTTGCATCTTTAATGAGTTCATCCTCGCCCGTCAGAAACAAGTCATCGACATATAGCAAGCGCATCACTGGTCTTCCGTCTTCAACCTTGAAGTAAAGGTTGGAATCCGCTTTATTCTTGGTAAATCCTTGGCTCATCAGGAAGCTATCCATCATGTCGTACCATGTCCTCGGTTCCTGTTTCAATCCATGCAAGGCCTTCTTCATTTTGCACACATGAGTCTTCCTGTCATATGTCTCGAATCCCGGTGGTTGTTCCACGTACACTTCCTCCTTGACTACACCATTCAAGAATGTTGTCTTATCATCCATCTGGTGTATCTTCCATTTCATAACTACAGCTAATGCAAGTATGGTCCTAATGGCAATCTACCTCGCCACGAGTGCAAATGTCTCTTCGTAGTCTATGCCTTCTTTCTATGAGAAGCCTCGTGCTACGAATCTTGCCTTGTATTTTTCGATGTTTCTATCTACAATATGCTTGATCTTATAGATCCACCTCAAAGTCACAACAGACTTCTTTTCCGGTCTCGAAACTATCTTCCAGACATCATTCTTCATGATCGACTGATACTCCTCAATCATGGCATCCTTCCATTCTTTCTTTTCTACGACCTCTTCATAGGTGGAAGGTTCCTTGTCAATGATGTCACACAGCAGGGCCACATAGTTGTTGTAAGGCTTTAACCTTTTCCTTTCTCTATGCATTCCTGCTGGAGTGCCATACCTTTCTGCTTCTTATATGAGCTCTCGTGCCCATGTTGGTTTCCTCTTGTGGGAGTCCTTGAAAAGTGTCTCCACTGGCTCTTGTGGTTCTATCGTGTCATGGTCTTCTGGAATTGCTTCTCCAATTTCCAAGTCTCGAACTCTCGCTTCTTCAGGTTCGTCGACCTCTTGAATAGGTAGACTCCTGGATCTGAAGTATGCTGAGTCCTCATCAAGGGTTGCATCTCTGCTGATGTCGATCTTCTTGAATCCTCTGAAGAATATCCGGTAGGCCTTTGATGTATCATTGTATCCTACGAATATACCCTTCCTCCCAGAAGGATCGCGCTTGTCCCTCTTCTCCTTTAGGATATGTATGTACACCGGGCAGCCAAATATTCTAAGATGGCTGACTTCTGGTTTCTCTCCTGAGAAAGCCTCTCTGGAGTTTTGTTGTGAAGTACTTGATGAGTACGATTCTGTACATATAGAGTTGTCCTTGCTGCTTCCGCCCAAAGGTGCAAAGGAAGATCCTAGTCATGTAGCATTGATTTTGTTGCTTCCATTATGGTTCGGTTCTTTCATTCGGTAACCCCATTCTGTTGAGGATTATATGGAGTGCTCAACTCCCTCTTAATCCCAGACTCTCTGCAAAGTTCCTTGAATTCTTCTGAGGTGAATTCTCCGCCATTATCTGACCGCAGAGTCTCGATCTTCCTTTCGGTTGGTTCTCGACCAAGGCTTTATATTCCTTGAACTTACTGAATACTTCATTTTTCCCTTTCAAGAATTATATCCAAGTCTTACGTGAGAAATCATCTATAAAGAAAACATAGTACACATACCCGCTTAATGAGCTAGAAGACATGGGTCCACATACATCCGAGTGTACTATCTCCAGTATTCCTTTAGCCTTACTTTCACTGCTGGGAAATGTCTTCTTTGCATTCTTTCCTTGTGCACATCCTTTGCAAATGCCTTCATGCTTTGCCTAGATCTCTTGAAGTCCGGAGATTGCTTTGCTTGCCATCAATAGTGCTCTATAGTGCACATGTGAAAGCCTTCGGTTCCATAGTTCACTTGGCTCTATTGACTCATGAACCAATGCTTGTTCAGACTATCCTTTTAGTTTGTACAAGCCTCCATCTTCTTCTCCAATCACTATTGCATCATCTATTGTCTTTCCTTTAGGCCACATCAGGACTTGGCCATCGACAAATGCAACACTCATTCCCTTTGCATCTAGTGCAGAGATGAAGAGAAGATTCTTCTTCAATCCTAGAACATATAGCACATCCTTCATCTTTGAAGATTTCCCGGAGTCTACCTTGTATGAAGCTTCTCTGCTCCCTTTTATGGGGTATTGATAATCATCCCCATGTTTCACCTTGTGAGGTGACTCATGCTCAAACATATTGACGAATGATTCTTTGTATCCCGTCATGTGTTTAGATGCGCCACTATGGGGTATTGATAATCATCCCCATGTTTCACCTTGTGAGGTGACTCATGCTCAAACATATTGACGAATGATTCTTTGTATCCTGTCATGTGTTTAGATGCGCCACTATCCACAAGCCAATCATTGCTCTTCATGTGAGATAGTGCCCAGAAGTGCTAAGGTTAGCACATACACTTCATCTGAATCATCCTTCTCTCTTCTGAATCTTTTGTTTGTTGGTTCATCTGCTTCAGCAATATGGGAATGGTGTCTATTTTTCCTAATGGGACACTCTCTTGCAAAGTATCCCTTTTCATCACAAGTGTAGCATCGAACATTGGAAGGATCTCTCTTGATCTTCTTTTGTTTCTTGTCCTTCTTCTTCTTGTGATGATGGTTCTCCTTCTCCTTCTTGTAGTTCCTCCTGGTGTGAATTCTAAGAGCTTGATCTTCAGTTGCTCCCATCTTCTCTTCTCTTGTTACGAGTCGAGCTTCTTCTTGTGTGCATTCTTCTCGAAGTTGGTTGAAAGAATGAGCCCATGATCTACGGAGACCATTCAAGGTAGGCATCACAATTTCTCCTTCGACGTTCTCTTCAACTGCTTAAAGTTGTTCTTTGATCTGAGCAACCCTTGTGAAGTAAGAATGTATAGTCTCTGAATTTTGTATCTTCACATTCTTCAACTGGTTCCTCAAAGTCATCTTTTGGTTGATGTTCTTCCCTTCGAACATCTTTGTTAAAGCATCAAATACTTCCTTCAATGTCTTGAATGATGACACATGGGGGATGAGGTGATCCTTAACTGAATTTGCAATGATTCTCTTGGCTTGAACCAAGTTTTTCTTATAAGTAGCCTTAGCCTCTTCTCCCTCTAGCTCTAGAACTTCTCCATTGATGTACTGATCCAAATAATTTTCTTTATGGGTTAGAGAGATTCTGCACTTCCATGCTCGGAAGTTATCAGCCCCTCCAAGCTTGTCCTCGAGCTGAGTATGGTGGGTCATCTTTTCAAATGAGAACCTCAAATGGAAATAGCAAAGATTTAGATCTTATTGATTTGAGGTGTCCGACCTGGTTCCAGAGTTGGTCGACCTAGGGTTTGTAAGAGAAACCCTAATTTTCCAAACTTGGAGTTTAGGAATTTTGTTTGGACAGAAAGATACGCCTCCTTGAGGCGATTTGCGCAGCAAGGTCCTTTCCTAAAAACTAAGGTGGGAAGCCTCCGAAACTTGATGCCCTAGTTTCTCCCGGCACTAGTGACGGGGTCAAAATTGGAACTTCTTCAAATCGGAAACTGCTTCCACCAAAAGGTGCAACCTACTAAGGCGAGTTAGCCTAGCCCTCTTTTCTTGATGATCTGTGAAGAGAAAACATTGAACTAGGAAGCCCTAGTTTATGATGTTGCACAGTGCTTCTTTCAAAGAGGCTCTAATACCATGCTAGTTTTTCTTAGATCTTATTAGCTTAGTTAGGATCTTTATCTGAAAGAAAACAAGTACAACAATATGCATAAGATAGAGCAGACACAAAAGACAGATTTTCAGCAGGGAAACCATAAAGGAGAAAACCCCGCAAACTTCCTCAGAGTAGTACAGTCAAAAAGTCTGTGTCATAAGATGAACAATCCCAGTAATAAGAAGTCTCCAGCAGCTAACTATCTCTCCTCCTTCTCTCTCTCTCTCTCTCTCTCTCTCTCTCTCTCATGCAAACTTAAGTGAGTGTGAGGTGTGTATCATAGTGGAAAAAATCAGCTTAGGCAAAAAATTGGCGAGAGTCTAGAAAACATCTTCTCGGCAACATCGGCGAAAAAATCGGCAAAAATCGGCAAGCAGTAAAAAATGCAAATTTTGTACTTCAATAGGGTCAAAATTTGCTTACCGATTTTTTCCCTTATTTGTCGATTTTTCCCGATCTTTCCCGATTTTTTGCCGATTTTTGTCGATGTTTGCCGATTTTTCACGATATCTGATTTTTTGAAAAAATCACGATCTTTTCGGGCCGAAAAATCGGCAACCAGAAAAAATCGCGATTTTTTAGGACATCGCCGAAAAATCGGCGATTTTTTCCACTATGGTGTGTATAAATGAGGATGGACGCCTCCGTATTTATACTAATCAAGTGGCTAACCTATTACATGATTGGGACCAACCTCTTACGCTAATAGGTACGACTTCTCCTAGAGAGACTCCAAAAATACATTACATGATGTTTCACTAAGGACTATTGCCCCGACTTACAACAGAGGTTATACCTCAAGGTCAATACAAATAATGACATCCCAAAAGGAGGCAAACACATCTTCGATGGGGGTACAACAACATACAATGATAATATACATCAAAATATCTTCTGAAGTTACAAATACATCAACAACTCAGTGACAGTTGTTTCCAAGAGATGACCCAATCAGTGGTAGCATTCATCAATCCTATACATAACATCTCTTCCAACACTTCTTAGATGAGTCTTTTCTTCCAACTCTGGTTGATTTTACACTGAGTTGGGTATGCCAACTCACTTTTCTCTCTTGTACTTGTGCCTCTTTTCAACACATCCTTATCAAATGGTCAGATCTATATCGCATGTTTCTAGGTGATAAGCAATTTAGTGGTGGCAATTTCCTAAAGACATGAATAGTTCTATGATGATGGTTGCATCTTCATAGACCCATCCATGCTTATATTTGAGTTGGGTAATCTCATACACACTCTCCTTTATATTCTCAACTATGATTGTATCTCTATTGAGCTAATTATGCTAAATGTTTCTTATGTACTTTGTTACGTGGTACCAAAACCAGTGCACCTTAGTTGATTGCCCAAGGAGGGGGGTCGCATTTTTCTTCACAGCCAGGATAGGGATGTTATCCACACTTTTGAGGGACCCTTTGATCCTTCCTTTAAGAGTACTATAGCTTAATGGCACTATTGACTTCCCTTTGTTGGGGTTCTTTAACCCTGGTGTTGGTGTCTGGGGCTATGCTACATGGGAGCACCCCCCACCCCCTCGCTCCCACTCCCGAAGCTCGCTCCCAAAACACTCCCAGTTTTGGGAGCATGCTCCCAAGGCGCTCCTAATGCGCGCTCCCTTCCTTTCCTATATTAAAAGCTCCTATACTAGGTTAATCATTTGATGAAAATGTTATGGTAACTCCCTTCTTTGCCAAGCTCCTATAAAAGTTTTTATGGTTGATCATTTGATGATATTGCTATAAGTTATAACCGTTAGATCATTAATGTTATATGGTTTAATCCATGTATTCTATAGCTAATTCAACATCCTACATGTTTTTTAGATATAAATCCATCAAAATATATTAAAATATATACTATACAAAAAACGCTCCCAAAACGGGAGATTTTGAAAATTTCACATTTCAATCTGTTCTCGCTCCCCACTCTTCGCTCTTGTTCCCCGCTTCCAACAGCATAGGTCTAGGGCTCCTAAGGGTAGGTCACGGGGTCACATGATCCCCTTCCTTGTTTACTACTCCGACGATAGTGTTTCAGCTTTGAGGCTTTTTCCTCCCTTCCAAGTCACCTCAGCCACCCATCCTAGCACCCTCTCAGCATAGAGCCTCCCTTCCTTGGGCCTCCTCCGGAGATTACGTCATCATCCTCAC
>LPNX010601745.1:591721-603247 GCA_001517045.1 Pseudotsuga menziesii | reverse complement strand
CCCCCCCCCCCCCCCCCTTGCCTACTACATCCTTCAGTTTGGAGTATTTTGCTCATTTTTAGCCATTTCATTTTAGTCATTTTTGGGTAAACTCTGGGAAAAATGCCCTAAGTTACCCACAGACTTGATTATTTTATATTATTTCATAGTTGACATTTTATAATTCAAATTGACATTTTGAAGACATGTCGGTCTGGTTATCTTTGTAAAGTGATGTGAGAAGGCTATAAATATTAAATAACCCTCTCCTCACTTCATTTCAAACACAAGACAATTAGGATAAAACATTATGCTACTTTTTCACCCTTGCTAGGGCTCTTGGAGTGATGCACACCTCTTGAGGACGCCTTTTTTGTGAATGTAATTTTCTGAAGTGTTCTCGGTTCATGCTCTTGCTAAGGTGAGGCTAGAAATGTTTGCTAAACACATGCACAAGGTGGTATCTAGGGTTTATTTCTTGATTTCTCTGCATAAAAAGTTGATGAATGATGCTTTTTGTGGATTGAATGGTAGCCCTAATGCTGCATTTTGTCTAAGTTAGCCTATTTTATCAGCTTTTTATCATCTTGGTATATGCTAGAGAACATCCTCTTGAAGGAGTCCTCTTAGGCTTGGGCTTTGGATCTTTGGTTTTTGCCCTTGCTAGCCTTATACTAAACAGTCCTTTGAGGCTGTTAGGGAAGGTCCTAGCTTTCCAAAACCTCGAAGACACATCTCAAGAGGGAGGTTGGTCACCTCTCTTGATGCCCTAGGGTTTAAGGCAGCAGCTTGAAAACCCTTTTGGATGGTCCCCAACCATCTTCTTCTTCAAATTCATGGATCAGCATTTGTGTATAATTGCATTTTCATGGTAGAGTAAAAGAAGTTTAGGTCTGCATTTTATTTTTAGGTAATCTTATGACATTCAGAAACTCTAAAAATTGGAAAAACATAAACCCTAAACAGTCCCCTACCTTCCCCCTTTTCCCTACATTCAGAAAAGGCTGAAGGCCCTTTCCAGCCTTAAGCCTCCTCCCAACTGCCCTCGGCCCTGCTCCCTAACCTTCTCCACACCCTCGGCCTATTCCCTTTCAGCCCCGGTCTTTCCTAAAAGGCACAGCCTACCTCAAAATGGTCTTGGGCCTCTCCTTCAAGGCATGTTTTAGCCATGGGCTCCCATAAAACATCCCTTTTATAGGTTGTAGCACCAATAGGACTACTGCCTCAGTCACATTGAGGTCTGCAATTTTTGGTAGACCTCTCCACCTCCTAACAGCCCTTAACACCTGTCACAAAATCACATAAAACATCATTTAAGGGGTTAGTAATTGATCAATGCTTACTGCAGTCGAAGAGAGGTAAAATACAGGACTGAAACGTAACTTTACAAATGTCAAACTTGGATGCATTGCTAAGAAAGTTGGAATTATTAGGATCTATATATTGAATGCATGAAATCACTATTCAAACACTGTGTTATGCTTAATAAGCTCTGTTATAAATACTGTCATAAAGGGACCGTTTGCCACTATCATTATAGTATTTACATTTCTTGGTATTCATTGGATGGTGAATGATTATACTTGTTGAATGTTTAATGTTATCATAAAGGTGTTTTTCAAAGCTTGCAATTTAATGCTTCTACCTTTTCTATTAGCTACTTGAATGACCCTTTTTGACATCACATCGATTCACTTATTACATCTACAAGCACTTAGTTTGGTTAGTATGACCTCTTCATTCCTAGAAATGATTTGTTAAAGGCACTGATCTCTAACTTGGTCATCTAGAAGGCATAAAATCTTTTGTCCTAAGTGTTTGCAGATCATTTAAGGGCTCTCCCCTTGGAGATTACGACACTCCAAAGCAGTTGGAAGCCTGACTAAGGTGACAGTAGTCACTCTTCTATACATTTGTTCATCGGAGACTAGCCCTGCTAGTTCTTCCAGTAACATACTTTATCATCCTTCTTCATGTCCCCATGCTAAGATTAAGGGGGGTATTGTTACGATGGTAACTTTCACATCTGCTCATTTATGGCTAAGCACCCTCTTTATTGTATTGCTTATATATTTGACTAGGTCGGCCTGGTCACCCTCAAGGGGTGTGTATCCCTTGAAGGGACACCTCCCTTCTTGAATGGACACCTTACTTGAGTTGTGTATAAATACACAACTCAAGCTCTCACTTGTATCATCTTATCATATTGATTCATAGTGTTTGATTCTTTAGCCTACAAGCACCATATCTTGTGTTTTTCTTGTTCATGGGTTCATATTCTCCTCTCTATGATGCTTATGGTTCATGTTCATTTAGAGATTGTCAATGGTTCTATTTGAACCTTCTCTCTCTCTCTCTCTTGTGATTTCAACATGCATGAGCAACTGATAACCTAGCGGGACTCCCCAAGAATCAATCTCGCAACATTTTCCATGAATCAAAAATTCACCAAATGAGCAATCCCATTAGGCTAACACACACACATACATACACAAGGAAAACCTCGAAACGAAACCCAAGGAATGCTTCCCCATATTTGTGGATGGCATCCCAAGTAAACCTGTCAACCTAGATTAGTGTACCTCAGCCAAGGGATTTGAACTAATCACATGTTGGCACGGAACTTGCCAAATGCCTAGTAATGCTGGTGACAACCAATTAAGCTAACTAATTGGGCTATTGTGCATGCATGCACGCACGCATGCACACACACACATGTCATATATTTTGTTTCCCCGTATTTAGATCCCAACTATTCAAAAACACTGGCAAATCTATAATCCCGCGTCCATGCAATGAAGTTGAACATTTTACGCCCATATCTTGAGGGTTTAGTTTTGACAAATTTTGAGGATTCCCTCTCTAATAATTCATCCACCGTTTTGCCTAAAGTATATGAACTAATCACATGTTGGCACTGCTAGTTTTTCCGGTAACATACTTTATCATCCTTCTTCATGTCCCCATGCTAAGATTAAGGGGGGTATTATTACGATGGTAACTTTCACATCTGCTCATTAATGGCTAAGCACCCTCTTTATCGTATTGCTTATATATTTGACTAGGTCGGCCTGGTCACCCTCTTGGGATGTGTATCCCTTGAAGGGACATCTCCCTTCTTGAATGGACACCTTACTTGAGTTGTGTATAAATACACAACTCAAGCTTTCACTTGTATCATCTTATCATATTGATTCATAGTATTTGATTCTTTAGCCTACAAGCACCATATCTTGTGTTTTTCTTGTTCATGGGTTCATATTCTCCTCTTTATGATGCTTATGGTTCATGTTGATTTAGGGATTGTCGATGGTTCCATTTGAATCTTCTCTCTCTCTCTTGTGATTTCAACATGCATGAGCAACTGATAACCTAACAGGATTCCCCAAGAATCAATCTCGCAACATTTTCCATGAATCAAAAATTCACCAAATGAGCAATCCCATTAGGCTAACACACACACATACACACAAGGAAAACCTCACAACGAAACCCAAGGAATGCTTCCCCATATTTGTGGATGGCATCCCAATTAAACCTATTAACCTAGATTAGTGCACCTCAACCAAGGGATTTGAACTAATCACATGTTGGCACGGAACTTGCCAAATGCCTAGTAATGTTGTTGACAACCAATTAAGCTAACTAATTGGGCTATTGTGCATGCATGCACACACGCACACGCACACACACCCTTGTCATATATTTTGTTTCCCCATATTTAGATCCCAACTATTCAAAAACACTGGCAAATCTATAATCCCGGGTCCATGCAACGAAGTTGAACATTTTACGCCCCTATCTTGAGGGTTTAGTTTTGACAAATTTTGAGGATTCCCTCTCTAATAATTCATCCACCGTCTTGCCTAATGTATATGAAGATCTGCAAATTCAAATCCTCTGTGACTAAGTATGATAACGTTTTCAAGTGTCCTCTACAATGTGGCATTTTTCAAGAAGGATAAAACATTGTTTATCCCCATACACCAACCTGGTATTGTACTTAAAGGCATTTGTGGTATTGGGTGTGAACGTTCAATTTGGAAATTTTTTCCTTATTCAATGGCACTAGTCACTTAACCATTCAAATAACAATTGTAATTGTGTGTACCAATAAACCAATATGTTCTTCAATGTGGTCATGGCATCAAGTCCATTCTTCTACAGTTGACAATAATTTCAATCTCCTTCATGTTTACGATGGCTCCATTTACCTATAATTGCACCTTTGGTGCTATTCGCTTGTTTAGACGGATTATAGTTCTGGATCTAGAGGATTGCCAATTACGAATCCGTTGATGCATGAGCCATCAACAAGTTCAAACGATTAATTTAGGCATTATGCATTGTGTATACACTATGAAGGTAAGACCTATCAAGGCATACTAAATTCTCTATGAAGCAACAACATTAGTTGTTCAAGGAAAATCATCATTGCAAGCAATTTGAACCCACATTCCACGAGGTAAAAACATGTCATGCATTTGTTATATTCTTTTTGCAAGCAATGGCATTGTGTAGGGCTCATCAAATTGTGACTCTCATTCTTAGTCATGGAACTAACTCATCAAATCATGGCAATGCGTTAATTCACAAGCGGCTAAGTTTTTAGCCTAAGTTTTTATGCCCTAATTGTTAATAAATTAAACTATTTCCTAAGTGTTTTTAAATCTTCCCTTGCCCATTTAATTGTTTGGTCATGTTATTTCGCAAACTAGCAGGTGTAGTTAAATCCGCAAAGATCGCTACTAGTCCACGAAAACAAAGAGGTGTTACCCATTGTCACCATGATAACTGCCTCTATGTACTTCCAGTTGGCTCTTCTCCAACTCGAGGGGGCATCCCTAGGATAGGATTGCTAGGATAGAACAATGAGGCACGATGTGATTTGGAAGAGATAGCCTTAGCAAAATGGGGTTTGGAGTTTTTAGGATGGAAAGATCAAATATCAATGCCAATATCCAACTAGGGCAATGGAGTCAAGGTGTACCAAAAGGCAAATAAGGTCAAGAAGAATGCCCTTCAAGAATTTGTCTACTTCCTTCTAAGTTAGGGGTCAAGACTATGTCACTAAGCCAATGAGGATAAACAATGGACTTCAAGATCTACAAGAAAGAGCTCCAATGGAGGAAAGTCCCTAGCCACCCAAGATCAACTATGGAGAAGGTAAATACCCTAAGACCCTTGCCAAGGACCCAAATGTGTATTAAGACAAGGTCTAAATTGCTCACCCAAACCAACAAAAAAGAATGTGCAAGCCAAGAGCTCAAGACATCCCGCTTTCCAAGAGTTAATCAACAGCTATTCTTTGAATCAATCTTGAGAAGTTTGTAGAATAATTGAACATTCCAACATTAACCCTTATACATAAACATAGAACCAAGAAGAAAAAGCTTCAAGAATTGACAACACTTCACCACATAGAAAGAAACCTTAACACCATAAATGCACAAAGAAAAGATATGTCAATCAAGCCCAAAATGTAGAGAACTCTCCCAATCCAACCATGAGTTCAAAAGTGGCTCTATTTATATAAGAGTAGATCAAACTTTCCTTTACGATAAAATATTCATTATTTCCTTAGATATAGCCAAGGATAGGGTGAAATAATACAAATCCCCATTTAGCAACTAACTACTAACAAGTAACAATAAAATAAGGTTGTAAATGCCACTTGTACAATGATGAGATACATGGGGCCCCTAACAAAGGGGAAGTCTCCATCAAGCAAGGATCAAATGGTTGGTGATGATGCCACATGGCATTCAAAGGCCCCTCCAAGAGAATATGCTCCAAGCAACACCTACAAGACCATCTCAAGGCCTTCTCCAAAGCGGGGTCTTCAACCCACCAAACTTCTCAAGCAACCCAAGGTGCCTGCATCAATCTCCGAAGGATTCCTTCAAGGTAACCTATCCATCAAGCAACATTTTCAAGGAGCTTCAAACCATTCATGTTGTCCACTTGGCAACTTGACCAAAAGCCTAGAAGCCACCAAGTGCAAGATGTCCAAGGAATGCCCACGTCTAGAATGTCTCAAAAACTTCCACTTTCGATAGGGGACAAAAAATCAAGTCTATCATCCTTGATGATGAATGGTAGGGAAAGGTCCAATACCTTCTATAGTTTACAAAACCAATCTTGACCATGTTTAGCACCTTTGATACAAATATACCTTGCTTGGGGGAAGCCTATGAAAACATAGATAGTATGCTAGAGAGATAGGGGAAATTATCGAGGGAACTAAAAGTTACCCCTTTCAAGTATTTTACAATGAAATGGGCATAGCTACCAAAAGGTGGAACAAAATAACCACACCACTACACCTTTTGGCCTATTCACTACACCACAAATATTATCATTCCAAAATTTTGTCTCTACTTGGTAGAATAGTGCCAACCAAAGATTTTGAAGTGATACAAGGATATTAAACACCTTTGAGAAAGATATATAGAGATGTGGGAATTGCAGTTGAAGTCTGTAAAGAATTCAGAGAATTTGTACAATCCACTAGTGACTTTTCAGATCCACCAACCATGGATCTGAAACATTAATCGAGGGGCATCTTGATCCTATTACTTTCATGGTGAGGCTTCCATGGTGGGGATAGTATTCATCTCTCGACTTTGGCCACCAGGATGCTTTCATAGATTGTCAGTTCCTCACCTGCTAAGAGGAAATGGAGTACATATGACTTTATACATTCAATGAAGAAAAACAAAGTGGGAGCAACGAAGACTAAGAACCTTGTGTGCGTTCATTCCAACCTCCACCTTCTATTGCATTCCAATCTAAGGTCCAAGCAAGATGTGCGATGTGGAGCGCGTTCACAATTAAGTTGCACTAAGTTGGATTTCTAAATGAGCAGCCAAAGATGAACAATCACTTGTTCAAATTCCAAGTTCAGAAGTCCTTGCAGGCCTTCATAGGCCCTTTTTTTTTTTTAACATGTTCATGCCCCATGGGGAATTGTAATAAAATGAGTTAGCATGATGACTTTATGTAAAAGGTTTGGTTTCCTAAGACTTATTCATTAATGCATTATTCCACGGTGTTTTTTCCTTATTAATTATTTATTATTTTTATGCGATAAATAATTTTCGAGTTTTCACCCAATCCTCCAAAGTTGGAATAATTGCCTTAGTAATTATTAATTAAGCCTTAGGAGGTTATTAAAACCTATGTGTCGATGTATATTACCATGCTAATCATTATTTTCAGTCATTATGAACATGTCCTAAGTCCCCCATAAGTTTTTTTTAAATTCCGAAGAAAAAAAATATTTTTTCCGTTTTTTCAGGCTTATTTTTAATAAGTTAATTGTAAAAATGTAAAAAGTCATAAAAGTATGGCTAGGAGGTTGTTTTTGCCATCGGGGTGCTCATTTTCTAACTCAGAGCACCCAATTAACCCCCAGACCAACTTTCCTAAGTTTTCGAGTAATTATTTAACCCCAAAATTAATAATAACTCGAAAAACCCAAAAAAATGAAATATTTAAAAAATTCGGCAATTAAAAAAATAAAAGATAATTGCCAAAAGTGAATTTTATGACTTGGCAAATTAATTTGGCAAGTACCCGAGCAAGGGGCACAAGGCAGATGTTGCCATTTCAGAGAGATTTGAGAGTTTGGATGTTTCCTCATGAAGAGAGAGGTGCACTTCTTCAAGTGGGGGCGCAAATCCCAAGAAAGGATAGAAGGTGGGATGAGTTGGAAGATTTTTTGTGAAGTGGCTTCCAAAGTTTTAGAAGTTGCCTCCCCTTTTGCTTTCAACCAACTCATTGCCACCTCTCCAACCCTAGCGCATCCTTGAGGAAGATGCGTCCCCCCTCTTTTGCCAATTTTGTTATTTAAGCGGGCATCCTCTCTTCATTTCAGACGGAAGAAAATTGTAAGGGACTTATGCTCCTGTATCTTGTAATCGTTTGTTGAGTTTATTGAATGAAATCAAAAGGCTTTGGAGGAATACTGGTATCAGGCATCAGTGTGTGGTGATTTATTGTGCTACATGAGGTATAACTGTATCAACTTCTTGTTACATGCTTTGTTGTTCTAACCGGTCTTTTAAGGATTAATGATAATTGGTAGAAGAGAATAAATAAGTAGTTCTTATTCTATTTCTTTGAGTTATTTATGTGGATAGATCTTAGAAATGTATGTTTTACTTGTTTGTATGCATGCTTTCTAATTTTTTGCATAGGTACTCCCGAATATAACTCTTTGGTGTAGTCATTGTTCAAGTTGTGCAGGGATATCTAGTGTGAAGGAGTGGTGGTTCTTGTTTGATTCCATCACATCTCTGTGCTTATTCGAAGAGATCTCAATCCCTCTGCTCTCCACTTGAGGACTCCATTGCCCAAAGTTTCTAAGCTTTGGGGCATTCTTTCTCTTACTTTTCCTCACAAAAGAAAAATTTTAATATTTCTTTTTGGGTTACTAGTTCTTAGTGCATATTTGAATCTCATCAATATATTAGAGAATATCTTATCAATCTGATTTACATATGCATTTGAAAGTTCAGATCTGAAATTAAAGTAATACTTTATAGATCTAGACTTGCTCAAACTACTTGTTAAAATTGCAACAACAACAACAAAAAAATTCGAAGTACTAATTTTTTATGCTAAATTTTTAATATCTTTATTCGATTGATTCATCATTTTTAGCATAATATTGCTTGCTGTTTTGCAGCATAAGTCGATAAAAGAGAGAAGCACTTTGGCCAAATTTCGAAAAAACAAGCCATCCAGAGATCCCTCTTCTCAATATTCTCTCTTTGGCCATTTTTCTAAGGCCCCAATATTGTAAAACTTGTGTTTCCTATTCTACAAAGGAACACAAGTAATTTCGTTTTCTAAATCACTGTAAAAGAGAGAAACAAGTGGGCAGCCAAGTGCACACACTCCATCCCCCCAGGGGAATTTGCACTTTTTTCTTATTTTTTCATTTTTTCATTTTTTTAAATTTCTTCCAAGTTTCTTAAGTAAAATTAACCAATCCGGGTGTGTTCTCGGTAACGAGAGTATCGGCACTGTGATTTTAAAAACTCACATTTAGTTCTTAAAAAACTTAAAATTTACAAGGCTTCATTCCCTGTATGCTCTTGTGACCACTGCAGGCCTTTGGCTAGATTGGTGGGACAATAAGAAAGGGATTGAAGTGACTAGTAATTAGTGGAACATTTCAATTAATCCCTACAAATGAAAATCCGGCACTTCATTCGATTTTACCAGGTTGCGGGGAAATTCTGCATGTGAAGCGGGAACCACTAGAAAGTGAACGTGGGGCACCGTTAGGCTACACCCTCGTTTGGTGTAGTGTTGAACATAACCCCACGACTCCATCTAGCCCACACGTCACTCTGAGAGCCACTCCTAAATCCGGACATATTCCTCATACCCCCGAGATATATCTAGAATACCATTTCCCTCATAGTAATAAGATCATTGCCACATTCTTAATAAAATTGACCAAGAATTTACCGACTCGTTAACTACTCATTTAATAATTTTAAAACTGACCAATCAAGAGAACTACAATACTTCTTGAGACTTCACTAGCAACCCCCTTACAAACACTCCATTAGCACTAGTCTATTTGGCATTTCATTTATGTTTGATGCTTAAGTTAATCAATGTGTTATTTGGAATGATATTTTAAATGCTAGTTATTTAAATTATTTGCAGATCATCTTAGTTTCGGTATTTATTGTTATCATCTCCTAGACTAGTTGTTCTATTTTTATAGATTAAAAACCTTAGCTTATTTTACTAGGGACCACCCCCTTTGGCTTCGCTAGGAGAGAGCCTAGATGGAGGAGTCAAGATCAAGTGAGAACACTTGACTCTTGTTTGCCCCCAAGGTCGCACCCAGTGGCTTGAAGATTTCTGCCACATGACCCGAGGTGCGAATTAGGTGGCAACAAAGCCTGATATCTCTGACTTAGACATGACACCGAATGCCATAAATCACCTCAAGTCCTCAGCCTACTTGAGGATGTTCCACCACTAGTCCAACCCTCTACTACAACTTACAACATTCTCGACCCCCCATTATATCCATGATGTAGAGTTGCAAAATGTAGATGACAAAGATGTTGACCCTTCAGGATATTGAGTTCGATCTACTCTACATTATCATATTAGTCGAGTGATCATTGATAAGACTCATTTTTGTATTTATTATTATCCTTTTTCTATGCGGCAAGATGTATCATTTCAGTTTTCATATTTATAACGTATCTAATGAACTCAGTTCTAATGTTGTGATTTGTGAATTGTTTTGATTATGAACTTTGAACATGTTTTTTTAATTTTTAAAAATATATTATTATTATTTTTGTACTTGGTGTATCCTAGCTTTTCAAAAATTCGGCAAATCCATATCCAGATCCTGGTAACATAGCATTTCAGGCAGATATCAGTGATGTTCCAAGCATGTCTCTTTAGATTCCATTCTGACTACTGTATAGATTCTGTTCTGATTTGCAGAAGGCTAAGTACTGCATCTCATGCATGCAAGGGAGGTTAGTGCTGATGATTTAGACAAACGTGATGAAAGCAATGTGTCTTATGCAAACTGGGACTGTTTAAAATTGAGACCGATGTTATGCTATGACTACCCTAACTCTAAATAACAAAATTCAGAATGATGTATACTAAACTTTGTCTTTTCCATGCCTTATTTTTTGTGGAGATCCAAAAGACCTTTTGCTTTAGGAAATGTACATGCCCCTATGTGTCACTATCATATAACTACATTATTCTTTTATGCCAGTCATATCTCTTGCAATTGTGTTTCAACCGGCAGAGACAAGATCGTGTCAAAAATGGATAAAAGGGTGAATGGATAACCAAAAAAATGAAAACAGGCATGCCTATTAATAGATTAATTGGCCTTCTGAAAATCAAACAATAATATTTTTTAATAGTTATTACTTTCTAAATATACCGGTTCTTGGAACGGGGAAATGGCAGGGATGGGGTACGAATGTCCTGAACAAGTAGAGCACACCCCTAAACCTACCATCCCCTGAAAAGCTTTTGGGTGTGCTCTAGCCATCTTGGACACTCATTCCCCCATCCCAGCCATTCCCCCATTCCAAAAACTAGTGTAACATAATGTAATGTCCTCTTCTGCCTGAGCAACAGGAACCAGCCCACTAACTTATTCACTTCCCATAGGTTCAAGCAAGTACTGAAAAACAAGGAATTAACTAATGACTAATGCCACATGGGATAAAAGTACAAGATTAGGAGTGATAATGAGTCATTAGCAAATAAAGAGGACCACTTAAGCAAGAGCAAGTGACATGCAAGGCCTAATGAAAAATGCATGCAACATGCGTCATTAAAGTTGCATGAATGCATAAGTTATGTTACATGTGTCATGCACAGGTCAAAAAGAATAAAAAGGAGCAAATTGACTTTCAAGGTATCTATTGTTATTATTCATTGTTGAGAATCGGTTTTGAGAGCTCCGAGAGCATATTAGGGTTGCGGGCAAGCTCCTTAGCCAACAATTGAGTTTGGTGACGAAATCTATCC
>LPNX010601745.1:559488-591480 GCA_001517045.1 Pseudotsuga menziesii | reverse complement strand
AAATATAAACATATAGATCCAATTTTTTACAAATATTGAATAGAAATCAGGATCAATGCACATTTAACATTAGTAATTACACATTTACAAATCAAATCAGTAATCACAATGAGATTATCAGACACAGATAATTCATGATACTCATGATAGTCATAGATCAAGATGTCAATACTCGAGAGTCAAAACCATATTTCTCATTAAATCATCAAAATCAAAATGTATTACATAGATGTCGGAATGCTACTAGCAAATGCCAAATAGACCAATAGTAATAGTAAATACAAAAAGGGGTAGATCAAGATGGAAGAATGAAGAATCTCATCTATCAATAGTCCTCCTCCATGCTTGAATCAACAAACTCATCACTACTCTCTTCTTCATCCTCCTCCTCTCTGCCCATCTGAGGATCAAGATCTGCTAGTGTGGCGGATGACCCCTCCAAAGGATCACTATCATCAAACGTCACTGGCTCTAGCACTGGAACATTAAGATCCAGATTGGCTAATGCCAACTCAGTACTGTTGTCCAAACCCATATCATCAGGAAAGACATCCCACATCTGTCTTTCCCTTCACCCACTCCTCCCTCTTCCTGTATATAAGACGAAGGTTGGTGTGCACATACACCATCATCTCTGCTCTGGACTGCTCAAGCATGCTCTTCTTCAAATTGTACAAGTTGCCATATGTGCTCCAATTCCTCTCACAACTAGAGGATGATGTAACTTGAGAGATGATCCTCAAGGCTAGCTTCTGTAAAAGAAGGCATGTTGCCCCATGAGTTGCCCACCAATTATAGGGCTTCTAAACTCCATGTCTCCTACCACATCATAGCCTCCAAATCTCCCAGTGGCAATGGCAAACACTACAAAGCCCTCCTCCACCTCATCAAGTAAGTCTCTATCCTGAAATAGCTGCCTAAATGCTATCTTCCACCCCTGTGAAATCTCTCCATCCATGTGAGGAGGGACTCTATGTGAGGGCCCACCATTGAGCGATTCCTGATTGTAGAACTTGGGGTTCAAGGAATGGGCCAAGCAATGCAAAGGTGTGCAATTCTTATCCCACCTGGAGATAAGAATATCATGAATAGTGGACCATAACTTCGCTGTCGATGTCTCATACTCGAAACACTCATTCTCCATAACAATGGTCCTCATGGACCCAATCATGGAATCCCACTCCTCATAAACATTCGCTAGGATGGACTGGTCCGCATCTACAAACCGCAACAAAGAAATGAGTGTCTCCATGATCTTAATGGTAAGATCCACCCTCTCCCACCAAACATCATCTAATTTGGGATATTACAAGCTTGCAATCCACCCAACAAAATCCACCCTCAATGCACTTGGAAACCCTTCCAAATCCTTCAAATCTTCTTCACCTGCACAACAAACACACTTTAGAGCCCTCTCCACACTTGCAAATGATAAAAAGAACGTGAAAATTTTGATTTAAAGCAATTCCAGGCGTCTCTTCTGCGAAAAACGTGTCCTGGAATCACGACACGTTGGTGACAGCGCAGGACAAGTGTGTCCAAAATCGGAACACACTGAAAATTCATGTCTGGCACGCTCTGTCAGCAGCATGTCCGTGTCGGACACGCAGGCCCTTTCGGACGTGTTCGATATCTTAGCACCTTAGTCAATTCCAGGGACAGATCATCAGGTCTATCGACGTACTTCAAAGATCACATCATATTTATCAATCTTTGCAGGGATTCGAGGGCATCTAGGCAGTTGAAGTATTTGTAAGGGTACATCATTCTACACATCAAGAGGAGCACATTCACTAGATCATCAAAGGATGTATTAGCTGGATTCAATTAGGTGTGTATCACTGGAGATTCCTAGAGGCATTATCTATTTGCATTACACTAGTGCCTTGAAGATCCAATTCACAAAAGATATATTGCACTATTATTTGGCAGGGGTCATATTCTCCTTACTCCTAGCACAAAGGGTGCATTCCTTCAATTTATACCATCTGGAGTGTATTGATCTAAGTAGTTTACGACTATATTATACCGCTCTCTCACTGGGTGAATTGTTATTGATCCTATTGTTGCTTCTTCAGATCCATTATGGCTTTTCAAGAGATATTTCTATTGATCTTACACAAGAGGAGGGCATAAGCAACATGGGCGAATTGGTCCAAGGAGAGACTAAAACCTTGGTGACCTAGAGTGGACGCATGATTTGCATGTCTACTTCATAAGCTTGGCCTACTTCCATACATCTCATTGGTATGTTCATGCTTTGATTTTTATCATGTTTACATTCTAGATCTGAATTACATTGTTTCTCGGAGACATGCAACAACATGCAACTTTATTATTTTCTATGCAAAGTGACTATTTGCCAAATAAGCCAACAAACACTTGAATAAAATATCAACCATCATTGCAAACCCTATACAACATCCATATACAACAATTCGGTATATTACAGTGGTATCAGAGCATGTTCCTAGCCAGTTGTGGGCTTGACATAAACATGCAATAATCAAATAGATAAATCCATAAGACATTGTATTTGTCACTTACAAGAGAAGAGGTAGGTGCACATAAGATCCAGATCTAGAGGATATAGATTTAGAGGATTGGGTTATGGACAAGACAAAATCACAGACACACAGAGGTAAAGGAACCATGGAAGACAACGACAAGATAGCATTCAATAGTCTCATCGATGCTCTGAATGATTTGGCCAAAGGACAAAAGGAGATGTTAATTGCAATAAACAGGATGGCAGAGAAACTAGGGCAAAATTAGAATAACCTACAAATCACACAGGGTGACAGAGTGTCCCCTAGCGATAGTGGGAGTCAAGTGCATACCAGCATGCAAAGTCTTCCTCACATATACAAGTCATCCTGACCCACCATGCCACAGTTTCTGGAAAAACCCACTGCAAGACAGATAGTACCAGCAGAGCAAACTGAGCCTTTTGGGGCATATCTACAAAAGTACAGGGATCTAGGAGATTATATTCACTCAGTGATGTCCTTCGCAGACTTATGCAATATGAAGAGCAAGAACAGGCCGAGAGGATTCAACAAGGTGTTCAATCAAAACTTTAAGTTATAGCATACAGTGGGGAAGTTGGCCATCCCCAACTTTGATGGACTCTAGTTGCTCAACAAGGATTTGGATACAGAAGTTGGACACCTACTTCCAACTCAACCCAATGATGGAGACAGATGCCATTAAACTCACCACATTGCACCTTGACAGGGAAGCCCATGAGTGGTGGTACCATGGGTTGGTGACATTAGGCCATCACAGTATTACATCATACTCAGACTTCACACAAAAACCCATTGATCTTTGACAAAAAGAATCTGGAGATTCACTTCATAGAGCTAGCCCAGCTCAAGCAATCAGGTAGCCCGAAGACCTTCATATCATAGTTTCAGAGGATCGCAATGATGGTGACGAATATATCTAAATCTCGGTTAATTATGTTATTTACAGAGGCTCTAGATGAGCCACTACGTGGTTGGGTGAAGGCTTACAGGTCGATCACTCCACAAGATGTTATCAATAGGACCCTTGACCTGCAAGATTCCGTCCCCAAGAACAAGCCTCCACCAACAAAGTGGACAAGGAAACACGGCAAGATTTGAGGATGAAAAACTTATGTTTCAGCTGCAAAGAGCCATGGGCACCAGGCCACCGATGCTTAGGTAAAGGGAAGGTACACCTTATCGAGGCGCTTTCAGATAGCAGTGAGGAAGATTAGTTTCAACAAAAACAAGAGGGAGAGCTACCTAGTACAGATTTGGAACAATTGGCACAGAGAGGAACTATTGCTGCCCTCATAGGACTCCCCACCTTCCACACTATCAAGACCAGCAGAAGTGTACAGGGACGACGTGCAATTGCTTTGATTAATGGTGGGGCAATCCACAATTTCATAGATGCATCTTGGGTAGAGAGGAAAAGATCCCCAACTAAGGACTTTGAGGGATTTACCGTTGCCATGGATAGCAATCACAAGATGGAATGCACGCAAAGAATACCTCAGTTACGGGTGCAACTTGGGAATTAAACCTTGGTCAATGATTTTTATGTGGTGGTTGTGCCAAACACGAGCAATGTTTTGGGAGTGCAGTGGTTATACTCAATCGGGAAAGATTCAACAAATTATCAAACATTGGAGATGGAGTTCCTAGCACCAGATGGGAGAAGGGTGGTCCTAAGGGGAATGTCCAATGAAGCTTCAAGGTTAGCCACAGCAAAGGGAATAACAACCATATTCAGGTAGGAGGACAAGGCTCACACGACAAAATTGCTAACTCCAACACAGAAGGCTTTCATGAAGGGGCCAATGGTATGAAAAGAATTCTCCGGATAGACCTCCAAACAAAGAAATTGTACGCACTAGAGAGATCAGAAGGGGAGACAAAACCAAGATGTTCATCCTCACAGGTGCCCAAGGAGGCATAGGGAAGGAATACATGGCATCAGTGAGAAGAAATGGAAATTCAAAGAAAATAAAGAGCAGCCTAGTAGGAAATGGAGTGGTTGATGAAAATGGACAGGAAGAGATAGGGACGAATTGTTCGGTATAACAGTCGGAGATTGCTTGAGGACAAGTAATTTCGAGCGGGGAGGACTGTAATGTCCTCTTCTGCTTGAGCAACAAGAACCAACCCGCTAGCCTATTCAATTCCCATAGGTTCAAGCGAGTACTATAAAACAGGGAATCAACTAATGACTAATGCCACATGGGATAAAAGTACAACATTAGTAGTGATAATGAGTCATTAGCGGATAAAGAGGACCACTTCAGCAGGAGCAAGTGACATGTGGACATGCTAGGCCTAATGCAAAACGCATGTGGCATGCGCCATTAAAGTTGCATGTATGCATAAGTTATGTTGCATGTGTCATGCACAAGTCAAAAAGAATAAAAATGAGCAAATCGACTTTCAGGATATCTATTGTTATTATTCATTGTTGAGAATCAACTTTAAGAGCTCTGAGAGGAGATTAGGGTTAAGGGTGAGTTCCTTAGCCAACAATTGAGTTAGGTGGCGAAATCTATCCACCCTAGTCAATTCCAGGGATAGACCATCTAGGTCTATCAGCGTACTTCGAAGATCACGTCATATTCATCATTATTTGCAGGGAATCAAGGGAATCCAGGCAGCTGAAGTATTTGTAAGGGCACATCATTCTAGACATCAGGAGGGGCACATTCACTAGATCATCAAAGGACTTATTAGCAAGATTCAGTCAGGGGCATATGGTTGGAGATTCCCAGAGGCATTATCCATCTGCATTGCATTGGCGCCTTGAAAATCCAATTCACATAAGATATATTGCACTATTATTTGGCAGGGGGCGTATTCTCCTTACTCCTATCACAGAGGGTGCATTCCTTCAATTTATACTATCTGGAGTGTATTGACCTGAGCAGTCTGTGACTATATTATACCTCTCTCTGACTGGGCGAATTGTTATTGATCCTATTGCTGCTTCTTGGGATCCGTTCCGGCATTTCAGGAGCTATTTCCATTAATCTTACACAAGAAGAGGGCAGGAGCTTTGCATGGGAAAATCGGTCCAAGGAGGGACTACAACCCCGGTGACCTAGAGTGGATCCATGTTCTGCATGTCTGCTCCATAAGCTTGGCCTACTTCCATACATTTCATTGGTATGTTCATGCTTTGATTTTTATCATGTTTACATAGTAGATCTGAATTACATTGTTTCTCGTGGACATGCAACAGCATGCAACTTTAATATTTTCCATGCAAACTGACTATTGGCCAAATAAGCCAACAAACACTTTAATAAAAGATCAGCTATCATTGCAAACCCTATAAAACATCTATATACAACAATTGTGTATATTACACATAGGATAAGAGTTAATATATTATCCAAAATATCCATATACAATCTCTTGCATCAAAGCGCAGGAGGATAGCACCCATATCATAATAGTGTGTGAAATTGCAAAGCAGGACTGGGATTTCTAGCACAGCTTAAGTAAAATCCCTCCATGTAATGATCTGGAACATCCTCTCTCTTTTCACCATTTGAGGCAAACGTCCTTGGAAGTCCCCCATTATTCAAACGCTATCACTCTAGGTTTCATTATCTGGTCACTATGGAAAGCTTGAAATAGAAGAATATTCAAAGAAGAATCCCCATTGTCAGAGGCTATATGGAAGAACATTAAGTCAAATTTTAAAGAGGTCTTGTCTATTCACCCACACTCTCACGCCCTCAATGGGGAATAAATTACCATTCTTCCATCATTCCCTCAAAGGAAGCAGAATGGAGCCCCTCCTGAGCAGGGATGACTAAAATTTAATTTTCATGGAGCATCAAAAGACAAATCCATGAGTAGTTGGGGTCAATAGCATCCTCAGAACACAAGAGCACAAGATAGGATGGATCATCCACAGGTTCCTGGGTACCGCTGCCTGCAACATGATCAAATAACAAAGCAGAATTCACAACAATCATGGAATGTGTAGACACGGCAGAAACGCTGGATCTGACCAACATTATTTTTGAAGGAGGCTCAAAGATTATAATAGACTCACTTAATGGAAAAGCTAAACCCTTGTCATGGAAAAGGCATCAATTAGACACTGGATCAAAGAACAAGAATTAGCATTTGGTTCAGTTAAATTCAGTCACATTCATCAGGCAGCCAACACAGAGGCGAATAGGATCACCAACAAAGCCATAGTATCCAGAAGCTCTGTTTCTTTCAATCCCGCCCTCACTTATACAAACTGTTGAACATTTACTTCTGAAATAGATCATGCATGGGATCAGGCATTATCCCAGCAGGGAAAAGTTTATATGTGTGACTGTCTCTGGCGACAGTGTCCTTCCCAGGCTCCCTCGATCACAGCACAGATCTGACCTGATCACTCAGCTTCAAGTGATTTGAAGGATGGTTGCAGCACCCAGACCATTCTTCTTGGGCAAGAGAAAGCGCACAGGACCAACCCATCTACTCCTATATCAATAACTTCTCATTTTAAATGCAATCAGTTTAGATAAATTCAGATGCATTTTCCAGGCAACCAACATTGAGGCAGATTGGGGTCATCAGAAAGGAAATACTACATATAGTCTCCAGAGGGTCTGTTTCTTTCAATCCCACCCTCACTTACATACAAACTCTCAACATTCACTTCTGAAATAGATGATGCATGGGACCAGGCATTTTCCCAGCAGAGCTAAGTTCATACAGGCAATTGTCTCAAGTGATGGCATCCTTCCCATGCCCTCTTGATCACAACATAGATCTGATCCAATCACTTAGCTCCTGACAATTTGAAGGATGGTCACAGCTCCAAGACCATACCTCTTGGGCTAGCGAAAGGACATGGACCGAACATTCTCCTACATCAATAGCTTCTCATTTGAAATGGAAACAGTTTTCCATCTGCAGCTGAGTGTGGCTAACAGAAGTGCACTCAGCCCAGAATTCTCCCCATCAGCACTCCAGTTCCTTGGATCAATTAATGGCAGAATTGTGGGAAATCATTCGACAGCTTTATCATATCAGCTGAATGTTGAGTAGGGGGCTGACCAGATGACGAAGGACAAGCTGAATTCTAGAAGCTGGTTAACGAGTCCACCAAGCTCCCTCTTGTCAAGGTTGGCAGTGAGCTCTCCCTCTTCGAGCTTCGAGGATCAATCTGAACCCTTGGACAGTTTTGGGTTCCTTCCCTGGTTTCTATAGCCTGATACAAAAGTAGTATTGCCATAGTTATAGATGCTGAGTAAATCTTGGCAGTTTTTGTATTAAGCACAGAATTGTTCATGTACCATCAGCTATGTTCCTTTGGCCCTGTAGTTTTGTTAATGGTTAGTATGCGACATGCATTCATGAGCAAGTAATGGCTTGATGTAATCACAGGATCACACCTGTGTTCTCTAATAAAGCATCTGTTTTTTTTTTCTGGCAAACAAAATATATAGGCAATCTCTTTTCCATGTCAGATTCTACTTCATAATGTGTGGAACCATATGTAATCAAGCTTACTTGAGCCTGCTTTCTCAAATGCTCTGGTAGTAGGGGGCGCCTCTGCATGAACCAAAAATAATGAAGTCCATCAGCATACATTCTTGATTTGTTTTCTACACAATGTCTCGTGAGCTTATGATTAAACTATTCTCAAAGTTCCATTTAGATTCCTTAGAGCAGTAACTGAAATAAACCAGAAGTAGGATTCATAAGCAAAGTTCTGCACATAGTGAATTAATAACAAGACTCATGAAAAAACACTACAATCTTAATACAATAGAAAAACTGTCTTACAGCTCACAAACAAATGGTGTGAGGTATTGCTATGTATTGCTACTTTCACAGGAAAATGCCATTTAGATTCCTAAGAGAAGTAACTGAAATAAACCAAAAATAGGATTCAGAAACAAAGTTCTGCACATAATGAATTTATAACAAGACTCGTGAAAAAACACCATATCATAATACAATAAAAAAACTCCATATCATAATACAATAAAAAAACTATCTTACAGTTCACAGACAAACAGTATGAGGTATTGTTATGTATTGCTACTTTCACAGGAAAATGTCAACAGTTACTGCATTGCAATTGGATATTTCTCTTCCATAAGATTAACATTACAACCCTTAAACTGCTAATTAACAACAACTTGCAAAACCATGAATTCCAAAAAAATGTTGCGACATAATAAAACATCAACATTTTATTACAAATGGTGTAAGTAATGCAGGAAGTTACCCCATGGGAGTGTAATCTAGTGCAAGCAGTGAGGTGACTGGGCCTGTATTAACACGTAGATCCGGCTTGAAACCTCCCCGAGTGGATGCAGATGAAGCCAAGTGCAAGTCCTGGGTGACTTTGATGGCATAGATACACCCCTCATAGTGCAGCAGCTTGGCCAAAGAGATTCTACAAGAAGTATTTCAGATTTCTCAAGGAAAAAAATTGCAGGGAGTGATTTTTGAGGCACAATTGCAAGGACAGGAGGAAGTGGTATCGATTTCACATATATTTTATGTCATCCTCAAACAATCAGCATTGCAGCTGTGATGAAAGTTCAAAACAGAGACCCTTGGCACGATGTATTAAATTTCTTCTCAAAAAATATGACAAAGTTTACCACTTTATTCTCAAATTATGTACCCAGTGGATGCTTTATCAATTAGAAATTAAGGAAATAATCACCATTCCATATACCCTTATGTTTTTTTACTGATGCTGATGTAAATAATTTTCTGTATATAAAAAGTATATTTTTCAAAAAGAAACATAGTTTGACCATTAAGCTGGACAAAATGTAATTGATGTCAGGTGTTTTGACCCATGACAAGTGGCAAATTCAGAGAATAAAAGATGAAGGTTCACTGTTGAGGTTAAATTTCGACACAGTTTCCGTAGAATGTTTTCCTAGCAAAAATTCATGCCAAACAAAAACTTTGTCCTGAAGAATGTGAAATACAAGAGCGCTAAATGATGAGGTAAACAATTCCAGGAATATTTACTAAGTTCTTTGCTTATGCTTACAGTCTCTCTCTTAAATGTACATTAAAAGTTATGTTCTAAGTGTGTATGTACACAGCTCTCTCTACAGCACTTAACCTAGCAACCTGCCATCTAGAATTTTTAAATGACTAGAGAACCCTATCCAAAGATATAGTATCCTTTACTGTTCAATACATATAAATACACAAACACACATACCCCAAATGGAAGCTCTGGTATGTTGAGCTCCTTATTACAGAGCAGTGAAAATAAAATCACCGATTTCCAGAAAATTCACAATTTTTTTAGCCTACCGATTTTTTTGGCCAAACAAATTGCAATTTTTTGTAAACATCGCCGCCAATTTTCGCCATGACCTAAAAGATCGCCTAGTATATTTTTCCATTGTTTTAAAAACTCGGAATTGATAAATGAAAAAAAAATTTGACCAGTTTTGTACAAGTGACATTGAAGTCAACAATATTAAATGATAATGTGACATTCTCTTTATCTTTCATTTTCTATCCTTTTACTTAAATTTTTAGCATTACCATTAATTGTTTCAAGATGTTTGAGATTGGTTCCAACCTCATAGGACTTCATATGTAAAAAGTAGAATTTAAGATCCCATTCAGAATTCAACAGACTTAATGGTTTTCAGGATTTCAGAATTGCAACATTTCCACTGGATTCTATCATGTATGAGGGTAAGGGATTGGAATTTAATCAAGCACATCAAACTCTCCATGTACCTTGATGTTGGCGGTGCTGGTGCCTGATAATTGAAGTTGATTGAACTCCTCTGTCATGACCTTAATAAAAATGTACCCTTCAGTTGAGCAAAATCACTTATTAAGCATGGAAAGCTCTTTCTAGTTTCTACCTTATTGTAACGCTTGGATTAAGAGGTTTCATCAAAATTGTTGGGTGTTGACTAATGTCCTTGGAGAATCAACTTCAAGATTCGAGGTAGAGGCAAGGGTTAGAGCCTAGAGGAGGGGGGAACATGGTGCTATTGATGAATAGGATCCTAATATAGGCAATGATTTTGATGGTTATGTATTTTCACTTTTGATTCAGATACATATCGCATATGGTGCCATTTTGATATATTCACACCTTAGATGGTATATATATGAGTAGACTCTGAATATTTTGTCTCTTTTGGAATCATAGCTTGGAATTTTTAATATATATATTTTTTCATCAAAATTGTAAAATTTTATGTATTTTTTAGTAGTCTGAGTGATTGAAATCAAACATCCCAAGTCACTTGGCATCCACTACATTTATATATCAGTGCTTTCTCCATATTTATGTGCCAAAGTGTTTATCTGATGTTGTTGCTGCTTTATATGTTTAAAATTCTAAAAAAAAGGAATATATTTTGTATTTTTTAATGTTTGGCTCGTTTGCCGATTTTTTCGCCGATGTTGCCGAGAAGTTGTATTCAGGACCCTTGCCGATTTTTTGCCAATGCCAAAATTATCTACATTGTTACAGAGAGTATGGTTACCAAGATCAAATGTAGAAGATTTGCAAATCTAGAGTGCTGGGCAATTCAGGTGCAAGTGCGTGTTCAGGTTTAGTTGCATGAGTTCAGATTTTCTTCCATTGAGTGCACGAGTGGATTTTCAGAACCATGGATACTCTTGACAACAAAAGGTCTCCAAAAAATAAAAAATAGAAAAAAAATGATAAAAACAATCTAAAGCACAACTTAAATCCTAAAAGTGGCCCTAAAAGAGCACTTTCAAGTTTGACCTCCAAAGTGACAATAAAACAAAATACAGAGAAATTTCTGAATTCTAATTAATTGAACTCAAGTTGCTAACAGATCAAAATTTAGAGCCCCCCACGGGGTAGGCCAGTTGGCCACCGCACATTCTGCTAAGGTGTGTGGGCCACTGTGCAGGTCGCTGGTTCAAACCCGGGCAGACGCGCAGGCAGGTCAAGGGGGGATTCACTGGGCTCACCTAGGGGTTGTAGTGGTAGCCACCGAGCTTCGACCCTGTGTCACGTGAGTACGATACCGGCGACATTGCCGATTCTTTTAGTATACCAAAAAAAAACAGATCAAAATTTAGGCCTTGATATTGGCTGTTCACAGATGACAAGATGGGATCAGAAGAGATTGTTTTCTTGAATTTTGGAATCCAGTCAAATGAGCAAGTTTCTTTTGTTTTTGTTTTTTTAAATCTTGGTTCCAAATCTGCCATCCCCACCAGAAAATATTGCCCCTCAAGTACACCAATCAACCAAGACTTTGAAAATGTGAATCTCAAACTGCATCCAAGCTAGTGAGAGGCAGAAACATTGCAGACGCCCAATACATGCACCTTTGATATTGGGGCCTATTACAGCTGTGTAGATGTAATCCCAGCCCTAAGATATTGAGCTCGCAGATAAGAGTTGAATGCCGTAAAGTCAATTCCTGAGAATTAAAATGCTGTGTATGGGGATAGATAGCAACGGTGAACCTAGGTCTGTATCACTGAAACTGGAATTTACTCAATACCACTGAAAGAAGATTTTGGCATTACCTTACAATGTTGCTTAAAAACTGGAAAGATCTTATTGTCTGCGACCATAACCTCCGCATGCTTTCTTATTAACGTAACCCACTGCAAAGATCATATAAATTAGATGAACACAAGTGTTCAGTCAATCTCTGATCTGATCATATAAATTAGATTGAGTTGATCCAATCTAGATATCAACTAATCCAATAGAACCCAAAAAGAACTAACTAACCTGAGATCCTTTCCGCCATTTGTCCTTTTGAATGGTTGGAGCCATTTTTGGATTGTACCGACTACCTTTTGGATCTAGGAAGCTGTTCATAAATAATAGTTAAAATACGTCAAATATTTGCAAATTTTCTGACAATAATTGAAATCAACTGATTCCCCCATTTACACCTTCAACTGAGGTTTCTAAGGACAGTGTTAATAAGATACCAGTGTCAAACCAAAACAACTAAATGAAATCTCCTGTAAATGAAAATAGTCTAAATAATAAAGATTCTTGGCTGACCTAGCACTAATACAATATAGATAAAATGGCACCCATATTTGCACATCCATGAACTTCAAATGTCATGCTCTCTCACCTGTCTACAAAACTCTTTGAAGATGATATTACATAATCATACGTATAGCTGAAGTTGTACAAAGGTACACAACTGCAAGAAAAATTTTGGAAACAGGACATTAGAATAAATGATATTAAACCAACCACATCAACAATACAAAGTTTCATCCCACTTCCCTAAAAAGAAAACTTCTTGAGCACATAAAACTTGGGAAAACAAATAAAGTAGTTAACTCATGCATCTAATCTAACAGCCAATAAACCATGTTCTCTTTTGGCTTCAATATTCTCCATGATCGCCCTTTAATTGACCACATTTACTTCTTAGTTGTCCAATGTCAATCTGCAAGAAAGCAACCTCATAACTTCTGAGTGATAATGGTTAGGTTGTCCAAACTCCTTAACCCATCCAAGATGTTATGGTTTGGAATAAGGTGTGGTTGGTACTTGGTAGTGTCAAGTCTGAAACCAAAATGTAGAGATGCAAGATTCTTCTGGTTACCATTGCCCATAATTATAGAGGCTAACTGGTCTTTGATCTACCAATTTTGGGTCAAAAGAGCCTTTTTATCATTACTTGTGTTGCCTATGGCCATCAACACTAGTAACGACACATTGATTTGTAGAAGCAGGATTGTTGACCTCTCAATCTACCTCCATGAGCCTTTTAGGTGATCTTGGTCTTTAGCATCCGACATTCATCTTCTAAGTGTCCACAATCTTTGTGGTATGAACACCAAGTTTGCTTCTTCCATGTCCCAACCATAGGTGAAAGGCTTAGAGAACCGTATTTTGGTCACTGTTGTTGAGTTTCACCTTGGAAGTGGCAAAAGAATGAGAAAGGGAAGTTGATTGCTTATGAAGTAGAGGGGTTAGGTTTTTATAGCTTGGATTCAATCTTTAAAGCTCGTTGGAAGGAATGCTCCTTCAATGTAACAAATAAGAGTTCAAGTTCCTTCTAAATCCAAGGTAATAAACAAAAAATAAACTTAACATGAAGAATGGCTTTAGACTCACTTAGCTCTAGTTTGACGGCATTTTGTTGATGACATCAATGAACTATTGGACGATTTATCCCAGAATTTTCCCATGTTAGAACAACTTCACAAACAACGCATCCTTGTAACCTAAGAGATAGAACCCATTGCAGATGACATCCTTGAAGTCCTCCCAATTGTTAATCGAAGGTTTGGTTGTTGGTTGCGACCTATAGGGTGTGGGTCTACCACGATGTGAGGGCCCAATCCTCCATGTGAGCTTCAACGATAAGAATTTGGTTGACCTCTATCATGTTTGATTGCATGTAGAGATAAGGTTCAAAATTGAGCATCGAAGAGTTAAGTTTGTCAAAGTTCAAAACCCTAAGAAACATATGCACAAACAATTTCATGTCTTTCTTGTAGATCTACTAAACAATGGGAACCAATGGTGAATAGTAGGTTGAGGTTGAGGATATGGCCAAGCATACTAAGTGGTGATGAAATGCTCAAATTAACGATGCAAAACTTTGACCCAACAAAAACTTGGCAAGGGCCATCAATTCCAGAAATCGTAAAACTTGGGAAAAAATCAACAAAAACTCGATAAAGCTTGGCAAGCATTTAAAAATGCAAAATATATTCACTTTTTTCAAATAAATTCAAATAAAAACTAACGACGACATCAAATAGTCATACTATAGCATAAACATGAAAAGAAGACAAAGATAACACGCATTAGATGTCAAATGATACATCGCACATTAATTGTAATATAAAATTACCTCTAATATAATATAAATATCACTTGTGAATCTGTGATTCATCTACAATCTACTATCAAATCCTTTTACACCTTTTACTGGAAAAGAAAATGGGTCCTCGAGTAGCAAAAGCTCATGAGCCATGTACCCGACTCACTTATCTCTAGTTTGATGGCATTTTGTTGATGACATCAATGAATTATTGGACGATTTATCCCAGAATTTGCCCATTTTAGAACAACTTCACAAACAACGCATCCTTGTAACCTAAGAGATAGAACCCATTGCAGATAGCATCCTTAGTCTTCCCAATTGTTAATCAAAGGTTGGTTGTTGGCTGCAACCTATAAGGTGTGGGTCTACCACCATGTGAGGGCCTAATCCTCCATGTGAGCTTCAACAATAAGAAATTTGGTTGGCCTCTATCATGTTTGATTGCATGTAGAGATAAGGTTCGAAATTGTGCATCGAAGAGTTAAGTTTGTCAAAGTTCAAACCCCTAAGAAACATATGCACAAGCAATTCCATGTCTTTCTTGTAGATCTACTAAACAATGGGAACCCAATGGTGAATAATAGGTTGAGGTTGAGGATATGGCCAAGCATACTAAGTGGTGATGAAATGCTCAAACTGACGATGCAAAAGTTTGACCCAACAAAAACTTGGCAAGAGTCATTAACTCCAAAAATCATAAAACTCCAGAAAAAATCAACAAAAACTTAATAAAGCTTGGCAAGCATTTAAAAATGCAAAATAAATTCACTTTTTTCAAATAAATTCAAATATAAACTAACGACGACATCAAATAGTCATACTGCAGCATAAATATGAAAAGAAGACAAAGATAACATGCATTAGATGTCAAATGATACATCACACATTAATTGTAAAATAAAATTACATCTAATATAATATAAATATCACTTATGATTCATCTACAATCTACTATCAAATCCCTTTACCCCTTTTACTGGAAAAGAAAATGGGTCCTCTAGTAGCAAAAGCACATGAGCCATGTACCCAAAATTGAACCTCTAGTGGTGGGCATAGGAATTGAGGCTAGCACTTATCTCTCTTAAAGCTCCTCCTCTTATAATGGTATATGCGGCATCCTCTTCTACCACCTACTCCTACTCATCCTCCTCGTCTAACCATCCAAGAGACTCCTCCATAACAATCCTTTCAATCTCCAAAAACCAGTTAGACATGGGGTTATTGTTATTTAAGGAAATGGACTCCACATTAGCTAGTTTCATCAACTACATCAACCATCACTAAAGATTGTAGTAAATAAAGACCATATCATTTCGACAATGATATTCCATTCTGTTGTGCTTTTGGAGTGTATTTTTTAGATACACTATGGCTCAGGACCAAAATGGAAAAAAATTGTAAAGCTAGTGTTTTTCAAAATAGCTTCTCCATCAAACATCTAGAATAAATAAAAAAATAAAATGCATTTCCATCCACTACCAAATATGGTTAAAAATGTAATTAAAATTAAAATTCCTTTTAAGTCATTGCAATTTTCCTTCCCTTGACTACTTTATCAAAACCAAAAAAAATTGATGGCCCTCTTACACAACTCCATCTCTCTCTGTATAATTACACGATCATTTGGATTAGGAACTGACCTTTGAACAAGCAAAAAATCCTTCCAAAACTTCACCATCAAAATTAAAATCACGAGGATAAGAGAAAGAGAGGATGAGGAAGAAGCCATGAATGGAGGATATTGTTCCATATACCATCAATCACATCCTAGATCATTATGTATTTGAGCTTTCCCTCCTTATCTTTGGTCCCATAGTAAGCTTGGATAGCTTCTTAGGCCTTATCCTTAGCCTTGAGCAGATAGCCCATTATGGGCTTATCACCAACAACCAAGCAAAAAAACTTTGTCAAAAGTTCGCTAATTGAACAAGCCTACTCTACTCCATCCCAGAAAGAATCAATAAACTAGTTTAGCAATAGCCTCCCTTCTTGTTTCTTGATAAACAAACTAGCATAGCACTCATCAAAAAATTTCATCCTCTTCAAGTATTGTGACTAAATGTGTCTAGCTTTGTTCATGCGGCCATACTGGATCTTGGGAAAAGGAATTTATAAGGTCCACTCAAGACAAACCCTATAAGATCGATACTTCCTTTATCCCCTCAATCTTGATAGAAGATGACCATAAGCAATGTGAAAAATCCCATGTGGAATCAACCTTTATATCAATCATCAATGAGACCTTGCATCTCTTCTAGACCTACAACCAGTGAATTGGTACCCACTTGGGATTCTATGAGGCTCCACTCACAACAGAGCTCTCAACTTGGATCTCATTAAGACAACATACATCCCGTCTCTATGAGACATAGCTAGACTGACCCCACACAAAGTACAACTCAGAGGTGTTCATTACTAGATTCTTTCCAACGATTTTGAGGGTTAGGGGAGTCTCAACAATGACCTCAATTCACAACCCAACCCCCTTGGGTCCTCTCTAGATTCTTCAAATGGCATCATCGAATTTTGTATTGGTCGATTTTCAACAACGGGTGGTGTTGCCGCCTAATTCGCACCTCGAGTCGTGTGGGAGAAATCTTCAAGCCACTGGGTGCGACCTTAGGGGCAAGCTCGAGCCAAGTGTTGTCACCTAATACTCAGCTCCTTTGTCTAGGCTAACTCCTAGCAAAGCCAAGGGGGGTGGTCCCTAGTAAAAGAAAACCTATGGTTTTTAATCTACGAAAGAAAGACTAATTCTAGGACTCAAACGTGAAATGGATTAAAACCTTAACAATGAGCTACTGCAAAATTAATTATAATAACAGCAGCATTGATAATTCAAACACCATTCATGACAATATACAAAAATTGATTTAACCATAAAAATGCAGAAGACCAGTGCCAGTGAATATGGAGTGCTTGTGTATAAGTGTTATTGTTGTAGTCTCAGTGAAAGTATTGCAGTGTCTCGTTGGTAAGTTTTAAAATTTATTAGATGAGTTGATTAAGGAGTGGGTTAATTTTGGGTTTGGCGCAATAAGGCAAGCTCTCTTGGAATGAGCGCTAAAGCGGCTTTACCAAGTGTCCAACGGGGCGAGGCATAACCTGCTTGGAGTAGCCCCCTGACTCTATGGTAATCACCCTTTGCGACCTTTTGATTTCTCAAGAAGCAGGCTTATGTGGATTTTCCTATTAAATCTAGTAACTTGTATCCCTTTTTGGTACAATTGGCTGATCAGACAAGCTAGAGCGGTGCATAGCATACAAGGAAGGAGCATTCGTTAATTTTATTAAAAGCCCAAGTGTGATGTTTATTAACTAAGTAATCACGGCTACAAGTCTCTTTCCCCCTTTCAAGATACTCGAGAGAGCACAGCCGAGTTAATTTTAAAAGCTTTAAGAAATGATAAAAATGAAATAAAAAAACAAAGCTTGTTTTTTAATAAGTCCTACCACGAATCTCTTTCCCCCCTTCGGAATTCTCAAGAGAGCGTGGGGTTAATGACTCTTTTACTTCAAAAATGAAAAGAAAACTAAAACATAAAAAGAAAAAAATAACTAAACTAATCAAGCACACCACACTGATCCCCAGATGGGGATTGCAGAAAGGCTTAACACAACCTTCCCAATCTCTTTTATTATAGTTCTTACAATTGCAAGGAAAAAACTCCTTTTTTTTGGGACACCCGTGATCTTTATAGTTCAATTCAACGGATTTACAATTTTCTTTAGAAAAGTGGAGGGAGAGAAAGGGGATGAAGAGTGGGGAAGGTAGGGAGTCTTCTCGTTTTCATGAATCTTCAAATTTTGGGCAGCAATTCTCTCTACCAAAAAACAGCCAACAACAAATGTGAGACGATGGTCCCAAACACTTTAAGAGTGTTTGGGAAAAACTACAAAACTTAGCAAAATTTTTCTAAGTTAAAAAGTCAAACAAAAATATGAAATTTAACTAAGGCAAGTTAGGAAGCTTGCCATCTTAGGATCTTCACTTGCCTCTTTAAGAGATGGCAAGCAAGTTGGAAAGCACCAAATGCTAGATAAAGAAAATGAAAGCACAAATCCTTCTTTGAGTACCTTAAGAGTTTTATAATTTAAGCTTTTGCGGAAAGAAAGATATGACAACTAGATCTAAACTTCTAGATAAACTTTGAAAAAGCAACTAGATCTAGTTATGAATTTCACTTGAAAGATAGATCTAAAGGAAAGTAACCGTGACAAATGAAAAAAAAACTTCTATGGGATCTAGAAGCAATAAGAACCAATGGTTAGCAAGAAAAGACAAGGGCAATGGAGTCGTCTTCTTGGTGAAACTGAAGGGATGAAGCTCCTTTTCAATAATGCATGAGGAAGGTGAGAACAAACAAGCTCACAAAGATCCTCCTGACTTGGGCACCTGAAACACTTCACAAACACTCGCAAGAGGGAATTAAATGCACCAGTGTTAACCAGAAAAGAAATTTCAAAATGCATACATTCAAGCAAGAATTGATAACATTTCATAGATCTCTTTTAAGACTAACAATAAGAAGCAAATTACTCAAAAATTACTTCCTATTCTACTAGAATAAAAATTCCTTTCAAAGACCGGTTCCATTCCTAACTACAAACAAGCATTGCAAAACATATAAGTTACCTCAGTGAATTATGGGGCAACCCAAGTGACCCTTTTGAAGATATTGATGAAGGTCCCAAGGTTTGACCACCAAGACGACCATTCCAGCTTTGGAGGAGCAAGTGAAAAACTCGAAAACTATGCATCGCTTACTCAGTATTGCATAATTAACAAGGGAAAAAACACTTTGGAATAATTGGCTTGAAAACCAAGTCCTAGGAAGCCAAGTATTTACAAAAAACCCGTGCGAACAAATTTTTTTACAACTTCCCTACAGGGCATGAACATGTGGTAAAAAAGTGAAGAAAGGGCCTTGGAAGACCTGAATGGACTTGTGAACTCTGAATTTGAACAAGTACTTGTTCAGCGGCTCACTGGAAAGTCCAATTGAGTGCAACTCAGGTGGTAACAGGTGGTTACAGGAGTTCTCCTCCCTTACCCTACCCGTATTCCCATCTATGATATTGAAATTTTGAGCTAGGGCCTCAATAATATATCTAGCCCATGCTCCTTTTCTTTCTTTATTTTTTTCGACATTGCTTGATCATGTCTTTTATACATTTCTCATGTATTAGTCACTTTAGCTTACTTTATGCTCTCTAAGTAGACTTAGGTACTCTTGCAAGTGTTTATTGATGATTGTACCTTTTTTCTTTAGTCCAAATGACCTACCTTTTTGGTCACTGGTTGGACATTAATATATTTATCTTATCTGTATCTTGATTCTTATCTTCAACTCCAACATAGAAGTGAGGATGGCTTGAAGAGAAATGAAGCTATTAACAAAACACGTGATGGCAGGAGTTAGGACATACCAATACTAAACAAGTGTACTTCAATGGAACAAGGTTCCAGCACATGGGCAAACTTTCCAAGCATATAACAGATCTGAAAATGACTAATAACAGCAGATTTATTACAGCAGTAAATCTGCTCCTTTAGCTTATATATGTTTGTTAAATCATTTAACAAAATCTGCTCAATGTTATGTCAAATCAGCGTGTATAACCAACACTAAAAACAACTCAAACATCAAGATAATAATATAAGCTGAAAATCAAATCTGCAAGTACACAAAGTTTGGATAGTTGTAACACTTCATATACATAGATACCAGTATAGACCCATCTAACTCCGGTTCTACAAAGCGCCGAGAGAGATCAAATCTGCAAACCTTTCACCACTAAACTACAACACACATCTCTCTCACCACTATGCTACAACACACTAATGCATGCATTCTTTTTTTTTACTTTTTTTTTCTATTTTTATGCATGCATTCTTTTTTTTACATGGGACAGACGAATGCTTTCCCCCACCCGAGCTCCAATATGCTATAGTACATTGATGCATACATTCTATTTTTTTTATGGGACAAATGGACACTCCAAGTAGTACTAGAGTTTCCAAATGCCACAAACCCTAGTCTTCTTCACTCACAAGAACTACAAGAACAAATGGTCCCTTTGCTTCTCTAAGGTTTCTCCCAAACCCTAGCTTCCCTTGTCCTTGAGACAAACTCTAACCCTAGTCTTCATGCATCTCCTCAAAACCCCAATGCTCAAGACAAAGGAAAAGGACAATGAAGAAGAGTAAAATGAAAGAGACAAGGTCACTTTGTTCTCACATCTCTAACACAAGCATGTGATCGATAAGATGAATAAAAGGACTCTCTCCTTTATTTATATGAAAGGTAAGGGAGGCCAACAATAATAAAGTGGACCATGTCCATAAGAAGCAACCTAACCGAACACAAGATAGGTCCACGTGTAAAGTGCTCCAACTCTAAGTGGCACATGTCAAGTTCCAAGGTATGCAAATCCACCAAGCGAGGGTCCCAAGGTGAGCACCCCTTAAGAAAGGTCCAATGCTCCTCCTCCAAAGGCCTCCAATGCTCCAATGCTCCTCTAAAGGCCTCCAATGCTCTAATGCTCCCTCCTGAGCTATGTGTACCTTCGGGTCCACCACACCTACATGATGTTGGGTTAACCTTGACAAGGTTATAGAGTAATTAAGATAACCTTGATTCAGTCAACGATGTGTTTATCATTCATGGTACCCATGGTATTACCCTATTAGGTAACCCATAGTATTTGCCCATGGTATTACCCTATTAGGTAACCCATAGTATTTGCCCATGGTATTAGATATGATGAAGCATATTTAAGGGGATGAAGAACTCCATTATATGATGCCTCATGTGGCCTGTGTTGGCTGGATTGGTCAAGGATAATGAAAGATCGATTTTTGAGGCTGGTTTTTCTGATAAAGGGTTTCCAGGATAAAGCATTGGTGCATATTTATGAGTTGCTTTATATTTCTACTTGTTAGACACTGAGAGGGGGGCTGAATCAGTGTAAAGCCAATTTTACAACTTTTTTTTAACTTGTCACAATTAACTACCAATTCATCATTCCATTATTCTACCAATCTCATAATCATTTCATAAACATCTTTCACTTCATCATTCACATATCATAAGCATTTGAATCATCAAGAACCATAACACAAAAGAACACAACACCATATAATTTTGTAATCTTTTTGTATTAGATTTGGTCCAGCTACAACCGTAAGGTAAAATCAACACCTACTGATACAAAAAGCACCTACTCTTCATCCAGGACCCTGCCTGGTTTTCTTAGACCATGCTAAGAAGGGTTTGAGGTATCCTAACCTCAAATGCAAGACAAGCTTGCTTTTACAATTAAAGCTCACTGTCAAATCAACATCATCTGTTTCTTCAATCGGTTCTGCTGCTGCTCATCCTGTTTTGCTCATCACTCTCATCTTCTTCTTCACTGTCACATCATAGCAATCATTGTCAAGCTACTATCACTGATCATCAGCTATACTGTTTAAGGTTCATGTCAAGCACAAGGGTCTGTCCATCATCTAGTCTGCTCTTATGTTGTTCAAGCATCAAGCTCATCATCATCATCAAATAAGTGTACATCATCATATGGCCTATATCATCTTAATCAGACTTCAACTATGCATACTATAGCAGACTTTCAACATCACTTCAAGGTATGCAACTTCATCATCATACAGTGCATGATATCAACATATCATCATCACCATAGGACTTACCTCAGTATTCAAGGTTCACTTGGCTAAGTATTACATCTTCTGTAGATGACTTCAATCTAAATGGGTTTGCAAGTAGAGTACATCATCATACCTTACTCAAAATTGTGCTTGTCAATACTGTAGACTTGTTTATGCTGCAGCAGACTCCAAGGGCATTACTACCATCAAAGCTCTGTCAGTTTGTGGAAGACTCCATCACTTGTTCAAGCATCAAAAGTTCAGTCTGAGAGAGGGCAGCAACATAGAACTAGGGCTGTGTACATGCTTCAAAGGACTGTCATCATACACCATCAATCTCTTTCACATCAACATTCTGCCCATGTTCATTAGCATTCTGTTTATCCACATATTTCTTCAAACTGTCCATCAAGTACATCAGTCTGCATCCTTAATCAATTGCCTTCCATCCAACTTCTTTGAAAAAACAATTCTTCAACAACCCAGTTCTCAAGCAACTAATGTTTATAAGTGGATCTATAACTGCCCAGTCTCTTGTCAATCATCTTTGTTCTAATTCGAGAATTCTATCATAGTCATTCTTGCACACATTCACAAACATTTCTTGCATACCACTGAGCACATTACTTCGAGAACTGTTCATCATTGCAATACACATTTGTATATCCTTGTGTATCAAAACTTTACCATGTATAACATCGTTTTACTGATCTTACCTTTGCTTAGCAACTTACCATAGATGTATTGCATTCAATACTTCACTTTGTCATCTCTGCTCAATGTACTATTCATACCATGTCACTCATCATAAGAGTTGTGTGTGCTTTTAGGACAGAATGCACACATCAGTACTGTATTGTGTACTTCACGTTTGCACATCACTCTTCGCAATACATACCTTGTAAAAGGTCATCAAACTTGCACTGTGTGTATAATCCAACACAGTCAACTGTGTGCACTGTGAACTGTGGACTGTGGAAGCCACATCACCTTCAGCCACTTCAAATTACTTAATCAATTCTTTACTGTATGCTCTTATTACTGTACTGTATACTTCGCAAGAAATGCATGTCAAAACTCATACCTTGATTGTGAAAAACTTCAAAACACAGACTGTTGATAAGCTAATCCGAAATTGCAAAGCTAATCCGAAAATTTTGTGTGTATAAAATGAAGTTTGGATGGGTTATTAATACTAGTTTTTCATTGAGCCAACATGTAATAAAAAATAATTTTATTTTTAATTTAATTTTTATTAAAAAAAATTGACTGAGCCGACTTCTACTTGAATTATTTTTAATTTGTGTTGACACACAACTTTACCATTTTAATGGTCATCATAAGGTCAAAACGTTTTGTCATTTTATTTGTTCCACAACCACTCCTTACCACAAGTAAGGGTGTCCTTCGTACATTACCATCAAAAGGGTGCCATTAAGCCACTAGGGCTTCCATACACATTCAATCCACCATGGTGTGTGGGTTCAAGACCCAAACCATCACATGCAATGGTGTAACCATATTATCTCCTTCAAGGGTTCAAGGACCATTAACCCAACAAATGTGGGTCCAAAGGCTTCTTTATGTCAACCAAGACTTCTCCAAGGGTTTCAAGAGCTTCTTCATTAAGCAAGGGGCTTCATGGTCTTCTTTAACCGCCTCAACCACATGATCCAGCATGATATCACCTATGGGGTAGCTTGGTTTCTCCTGGGGTACCATGACATCAGCATAGCATGAATGACCACAGAATGGGTCATTAATGCTTCTCCAACCCATCTAGGGTTTCTCCAACGTCTACCAAGGCTTCAAGACCATCTCCAGGGTCTTCAATGTCTTCAGCAAGGTGGCGGCTTCAAGATTCATCCTTGTGGGTACAAGGACCTTGTCAACTGGGTACAAGGTGCTTCAAGGCACAAACCCACTCTGTGAGGGATCTAGGCACTGCAGGTGGGACTTGGTGGCATCAATGACATCTTGTGGGGCCACTGCAAGTCCATGTTGGCATCAATGACAATTTCATCAACAATCTCCCCCTTTGTCATTGATGAAAACAACTCATGCTCTCCCTATGAGCATGCTCCTCTTTTGTCTGCATCTCTCCCTTTGTCTTCATCTCTCCCCCTTCGGCGTCAATGGCAAAGGGTGTCCACATACCTCTGTCTAAAATATATGATCAATACTCACTGCTCCCCCTGTCAATATGCACAATCCTAGGACCTGTCTGTATGCCTAGTGTAACCATCTTTTCTCCTTTAAATTCATTCTCCAGCCTCATGAACTCAAGGTGTGTTAAGGTCTTTGAGAGACCTTACACTTGGCTTGTTGTATGGCAGCCATCCTCCTTGCTTTGATCAACCTCTCCTATCTGCAACTGCTCGATCTTCCTTATCCAGACTTGCTTCTTGGCATTCGTGCTTTGAGCATTTGATCCTTCATCTGTACTGTCTTTCCTTGATGAGCTGTATAGGAAGTTTCTCAAGGGTTATTTCCGTGTACTCCAACAATCTTTAGCTTTGTGCCCAAGGCCACTGCAGCTATAACACCTCATCGTACGACAATGTGCAGCAATGTGACCAACATTGTTGCATGTCCAACATCTAACTGAGCTGTTGGAACTTCCAACACTTCTTTTATCAACTTCATTTCTCCATGCTTGAAAGTGTCCTTGACTGTAGGCATTTGATTTCTAATCTTCAAATCTTCTTGCTGATGTATATGAAGGACTCCTTGGTTGACTTCTTTGACTTGCACATTCTTAGGCTTTGTGGCCAAACCCACTGCAAGCGTAGCATCTCAATGTGTGACATGTGGCAGCAACATGTCCGACTTGATTACATGTCCAACACCTAACTGAGTCATTGGGGCTTCCAGCCCTTCTTCTTCCATAGAATCTACAATCCATAGCCTTATGACCAAAGTTAGAACAAAAATAACAATAACCATTGAAGCCACTTTCATACCTGGGTCTTGGAGTTGTTTCCTTTATGAAGTTGCTTTGAGGAATAGACCTAACTCCTTGTTTCATCTTTGAACCTCCAAAATCCTTGTTGTCATGTGCAGGTGCATGGAGAGCAGCTTTGGACGTTGATGGACCTACTTCTGGAGTCTTCAAAGACCAAGTGTCATCTTCAGATTTTTCTTTGTTCTTGTTGTAACCAAGACCAGTTTTGTCGAGTGGAGATTTTTGGCAATCTAAGATCTTATCTAGGACAATTGAACTGTCCTGGAACTTGACAGAGCTGCTGTTGAACTTCTCATGATAATTTGGTTTTTCAATCTTCTTTCTGAGATTGACAATCTCAAACTCATGCTTCTGATTTGTCACTTCTTTTTCTTCCAATTGATCTCTTAATGCTTCTTCTATTCTCTTGGCTTCTTCTAGCTGAGTTTTCAGATCAAGGTTTGCCTCTCTTGCTTCTTCAAGTATTTTTGAATCTTTAACATGGTTCTTTTGTTCTAGGGTTAGATCAATCAAATCAATCTTTAGCTTTTCTTTTTCTTCTTCCTTTTCCTTCAGTAATTTCAGCCAACCTACTCCTTCATGCTTAAGTTTCTTAAGCAACTCCTTTAGTTCAACATTCTGCTTTTGGAGATTATCCATATAATCAAAGGTTGTCGTCCTAAACATCTTGTAATCAGATTGATTAAGATCAACTTTGTTCAAGAACCAATCAGCTCTGAGATCTATGTTGCATACATAGTTTATAATTCTCTGTTTAGCTTTCAACATTGCTTCATCATCATCTGCAAGAACCTTCTCAATTTCATCACACAAGCTATCATAATCACAAGAGTTCATACCTTTACTGGAGTCATCTTCTTGTTTGAACTCTTCTGGGGGCTTGTCTTCTGATTCCTGATCTGTCTTTTCGGGTCCTGGTCTTGCCTTCTGATACTCACTTTCCAACTTGAACCATAGGTCTTTTGCTGAAGTGTTCTCTCCTACACTTTCCTTCACTGAGCTACGAAGTCCATCCATGAGGAACTTCAAGGTTGTAGTGTTGTCCTCCTTTGCTTCCTTCTGTGCAGCTGATTTTCCTTTCTTGTTTGATGGAGCGGATGGATTGATAACAATTTCCCAAATACCAAACTTCTTCAGATAAGCCTTCATTTTGCTCCTCCAACTGAAATAATCTGTAATATCAAGTATAAGCAAGTCATTGCTTGATGACTCTTTCTTTTCCTCCATTGTGTCCAAGGATCTCCTTCAAGCTTGCTAGGCTTGTGAGGAAGGCCGGCTCTAATACCAATTGTTAGACATTGAAAGGGGGGGTGAATCAGTGTAAAGCCAATTTTACAACTTTTCTTAATTTGTCACAATTAACTACCAATTCATCATTCCATTATTCCACCAATCTCATAATCATTTCATAAACATCTTTCACTTCATCATTCACATGTCATAAGCATTTGAATCATCAAGAACCATAACACAAAAGAACACAACACCATATAATTTTGTAATCTTTTTGTATTAGTTTTGGTCCGGCTACAACTGTAAGGTAAAATCAGCACTTACTGATACAAAGAGCACCTACTCTTCATCCAGGGCCTTGCTTGGTTTTCTTAGACCCTGCTAAGAGGGGTTTGAGGTATCATAACCTCAAATGTAAGACAAGCTTGCTTTTACAATTAAAGCTCACAGTCAAATCAACATCATCTGTTTCTTCAATCGTTTCTGCTGCTGCTCATCCTGTTTTGCTCATCACTCTCATCTTCTTCTTCACTGTCACATCATAGCAATCATTGTCAAGCTGCTATCACTGATCATCAGCTGTACTGTTCAAGGTTCATGTCAAGCACAAGGGTATGCCCATCATCTAGTCTGCTCTTATGTTGTTCAAGCATCAAGCTCATCATCATCATCAAATAAGTGTACATCATCATAGGGCCTATATCATCTTAATCAAACTTCAACTATGCATACTATAGCAGACTTTCAACATCACTTCAAGGTATGCAACTTCATCATCATACAGTGCATGATATCAACATATCATCATCACCATAGGACTTACCTCAGTGTTCAAGGTTCACTTGGCTAAGTATTACATCTTCAGTAGATGACTTCAATCTAAATGGGTTTGCAAGTAGAGTACATCATCATACCTTACTCAAAACTGTGCTTGTCAATACTGTAGACTTGTTTATGCTACATACCTTCATCATACCTTCATACCTTCATCATACCTTCATCATACATAGAACTCAAGTGTTCACACAAAATCACCGTACACGGGACTCAAGAGTTCACACAGAATCACAGTCACAATCCACAAATGTTCACACAGAATCACCATCCACAAGTGTTCACCCATAACTCAGGTGTTCACACAAAATCACCATCACCGTCCACAGTTGTTCACATAGAATCACTATCCACAAGTGTTCACCTAGAACTCAAGTGAGACATAGAATCACCGTCACCATCCACAGGTGTTCACATAGAATCATTGTCCACAAGTGTTCGCCCAGAACTCGGGTGTTCACACAGAATCACCGTCACCATCCACGGGTGTTCACATAAAATCATTGTTCACAAGTGTTCACCCAGAACTCAGGTGTTCACAAAGAATCACCATCGCTGTCCACAGGTGTTCACATAGGACTCAACCTTCCCTCTTAGTGAGGGTATAATCATGGATCCAACCATAGTCCACACACATGTACCATTGTGCACCAGCCTCTCCATCCTTTTCAAGATGTCCGACAGATCTCCTCACTCCTCACGAAGTGATAAAGAGAATGCATGGTATATGTATAATCATCCTTCCCTCTTAGCGAGGGATATAATCATGGAACCTAATCTCCCCACTCCATCACAAAGTGCTAGGGAGTAAAGTATGGTCTCGTCCTGTATCATACAAATACTAGTGTGCTCTCATAGAATCCTCTGAGAAACTATAGTCCTACACACGTCAGCTAACAGAGGCATCAAATATATCGAGGGTAGACATTTTTGTCCTGCCCTATTCTAGATATGAAATGCAAATACATAATAACAAATCACATGACTAAATTCATGTACCTATATGAGAGTGTATCAAGACACTATTCTCCCCACCCCATCACAAGGTGTCCAAGAGTCCTCCCTCTGTACTGGAGCGTTTTGCTCCCTCTGCATCTGAGCATCCTGCTCCTGGTGACATTCAAGTACATCAAGGATCCTCTCAACAATCTATAGTGGGATCTTCTTGTCCTGCAAGAATATCATACTTGATACATCTATCATGACTTGTAATATCCCAAACTGATATAATAGGAAAGCAAACCCCGAAGTTGGCATGCATGCAGTTGCATGCAAATATGTGCCCTAGAGAAATACGGAGATGCTATAAAATAGGATAAATCAATGCATGTACATACCCATATATAGCTCAAATAAATAAACTGCTGCTGGGAGCCCGGATGATGTGCTTGCTTTGTTTCTGATCACGATGACACGGTGTGACAATGAAACCCTCTGGCTAGATGAATAATCACCCTCCTGGAATAACTACTGAATGTAACCTGATGATGAACTAGTGCTAGACCTGTATGATCCAACCTGATGATGAACTAGGGCAGATAGTTTTCACTGCGAAAATACACCAGTTAGCTAAGCATGCGCTCAACCCCAACTTAGCTCGTTGAGCTCTCCAATTTGACTCCACAAATCAATTATCACATAAGTGTCTTCTCCATTCACTTTATCTTTCTTTTATAACCTTCAACTACGAAAACCCTAACTTTTGACCTAATTAGGTCAGTTTAACTTCTAATTTGCAGTTGACTTGCATGCATGCGCATGGAGACTTAATCGGGTGCATGCATCATGTCATACATGCAGGTGGCCTTTGGCTCTGGTGGCCCTCTTCAACCCAATGGTGATATAATATTGATGCCCTAGATCTTCTGTAGATGGCATCAGTCTTCAGTTGATTCCCTGACTGTCAATATCCGCTCGACCCCACAGGAATCACATAGATTAGCGGGTTGGTCCTTAATGCCTAGGCAAAAGAGGACATTACATGACTCTAACTGGATATTGAAGTAGTGAATACATGCAGTAGAGAGACTGACATCCGTTGGAGCTTTATGGTCCCAATTAAATCTCTATATGAGATCCTCTGGGCTTGTAGGTCCTATGTCCTTATATATCTAGACGTATTTGGTCCTCATCTATCTATTGTTATTGCTTGAACACTCATTACTTCCATTTAACCATTTTGTCTCGAAGTCATCCTTCTTTCTGGTTTGTAGCTTGGGTTGAGAGTCATGTTCCTAGAAGTTTCCTACTTCTGATCAATCTGCTTGTTCTCGACAACGAGATCTACATGTTCATTTCTTGTTCTTTAGAACAAGTGTCATCATCCTTTCCTTGTTGGCCATAGCATATGGAGTTTTCCCTACAAGTCAAATCCCATCAGATGATTAGTAAAAATTACATAATCAAATTCATCCAATGGAATGGCAATAGTTCAAACAAGTATGTAGGCATCTTAGCCAATGCTTCAGCGCAACACACACATGGTTACTATATGGATGCTTGCTATCTCCATTATAATATACCATCAAGAGTGTGCACTATTCTAAGCATATTAGAAGGAGATGTCATCCTAGATGGATTCATGGAGTGTTGTGCAGCATTACAGGCTATTATAACAAATACTACATGAGCCTACTGTTCATCAATAAAAGAACTATATGGCATGCTCAACAAACTTCAAGATTCTAGGAAATATAAATCTGTATACAACTTGTTATGGAAAACATATTCAGAACAAAGAGATCTAATCTATAAGAGCAATAAATCCAGATACTTATCTTTTATTATTTTGTGGGTGGGCTCCCACTACCTCCTTGTAGGAATCATGAGAGTCCATCTTCTTGTTGGGATTCCATCACCGTCTGGATCTTCATATCATCAACTCAACATGGGGAGTACTAGAAGGACTCTGTACGATCCTCATTCTTTGGCTTCTTATGAGAGGTGTTTTCATCAACATCTGCAGTTGAAGCTTCATGCTTGCTTTTCTTTGAATCACGGCATTGTCTGGTAAGGTGTCCATATTTATGGCATCTATAACACCGGATTTGTGAAAGATCCTTCTTTTTCTGTTGTTCCGGAATAGGACTTGATCTTCCACCTTTGTCTTTCCTAACATGAAACTTTCTTCCCTTACCTTTTTCCTTTCCTCACATGAGATGTAAGGGCTTGACTTTCTTTGTGTTGTGTGCCATGTATCCTACCTCTTGTTGCAAGTCTTGTCTCTTCTTGCATGCAAACTGCCCATATATGATCAAACTTAGGCAATGCACAACGAGACTCTGAATGAATGATTCCCAGGATGGAGGGAGACCATTAAGAGTGCTCATGACAAGTTCTCTATCATTAAGTGGATCTCCAATGGTGCTTAGTTGATCTTTCAGCTCTGAGATCCTCATAAAATAAGAGGCAATTGATTCTAACCTTAACATCTTGAGATTTGATAGTTGATTCCTCAAGGCAAGACCACGGTTGATATTGTTATCTTTGAATAGCTTCCTCAAGGCTCTAAACATATTTTTGGCAGTTATCTTCTGAGAGATCTGAGGAACCAAATGGTCCTTTACTGAATCTACCAAGATTTACCTTGCCCTAGCATCATTCTTTCTCCATTGAGCATTCTCGGTTTCATCGTTTGATTATGGAACATTCTCATTCACAAACTTCAAAAGATCATTTTCTTCTAAGATGAGAACCCTAGACTTCCATGAGCTGAAATTGGAAGTCCCACCAAATCTATCTTCAACTTTCATGCCAATCATCTTGACTGCAGAACTAAACCAGAAACCCTAGCAAGAGCTAGGGCAATCTTGAAGTATGGAGACTTGTAAATCTGAGACATTAGGTAGATGCTCCCTATTGAGGTGAGTTGGAGCAAGGTAAAGTTGTGCCAAAACTGTGGAGAGAAGGGATAGATCCAAGGAGCCCTAGGTCTTGACCCCAAGAGTTTTAGGTCAAAAATTGAACTTCCACCAAACTAAATTTGGCATCCACAGAAAGATGCACCCTCCTTGGACGAGTTTTAAGATAATCTGTGGTAGTCCAAAATGTGGATCCCTAGTTTCCAGCAATGGCTTCTTTTAGCACTGCTCTGATCCCATGTTAGATTTTGATAGCAATGTTGTTGAAAAATGATAACTCTGAAGGCCCTTTCTCATATTTTTGGTGTGAGTGTGATGAGAAGGATTTGTAAAGGCTTTGTCCTTTGTATTTATGTCAAAAGTGTCTTATATAAATAAAGTGATTTGTGTCTTGTACTTTATGAAGTGGGTCACTTTAAGTGATGTATTTAATAATTAATGTATTTAATTATTAAAAGTAAGTTTTAAATGATGACCCTTGATCTTGTAATTAATTCTCAACCCTAGATTGGGGTAGTTAGGGAAAGTAGTTGCAATAATTAAAGTATAAGACAAAGAGAAAGGACATTGAAGGATACACTCACCATCAGAGAAGAAGAAGATGAATGTGAAGTAAAAAGAAGAGATACCCTAACAAAGGTGGCACGAATCTCTAAGAGAAGGACAATAGCACCTTTCCCTAGGCATCCTACAGAGACCATACAGCAGTATTTGCGCATTAATTGCAGCCACATGTGTGGGCACAAATCCTAAGAAAGTGACCGCAACATTAATTGCAAAATGTACCAGTCGTATAGCATTTATTGCAAAGACGTAAGGGCACGAATTTCAAGGGTAAAAGTACAGCAGTTCCGTACAGCACGTGTGGTCAGCCATACAGCTGCTAGTTGGCACGATTTTCGAGGTAGAGTGCTGCTGAAATTAATGTTTGGAATTTTGTTAGTGAGGGTTGAAAGAAAAATTCAGTGTATTGAAGTTTTTTTTAAGTATTCTTCTTTAATAAGAAAAATCTTCTTCCGGAGCTCTGATCACGCAGCAGGCTTTGGGCTGGAGCAGCGATTTGACTGGGGCGACCCGATCTGAAGACTGGAAGCACGCAGCAGGCTGCAAG
>LPNX010601745.1:466813-539826 GCA_001517045.1 Pseudotsuga menziesii | reverse complement strand
GCAAAATTTTAAGTAGCTTCAAGCCTATGCAAATCCGGCTGAAGTGAAAAACACAAATTGTTCATTTAAACCAGCAAGCAGTAAAACTCAGTTTTTCTACATGTCAAGAGTGGTGGACTACAGTTATAGGGCTATAAAGACTCAGATTGGGAAGGGAGTGAAGTGGACAGGAAAAGCACCTTAGGGTGTTGCTTCAGCTTGGGATCAACAATGATTTCATGGCTTAGTAGGAAGCAAACGTTAGTAGCACTTAGTTCAACAAAAGTCGAGTACATGGCATCGAGTTTGGAAAATTGCAAGACCATTTAGCTTTGTAAGATGCTCACAAGTTTATTTGGTCTAGAGTTGGAGCCTACGATGATCCAGTGTGACAACCAAAGTTGTATAAAACTCTCAAAGAAGCAAATGTTTCATGACAAGGCCAAACATATAGAGATTAGATATCACGTCATCAAGGACAGAGTAGAGGGGTGCAATGAAGCTTCAGTATATTCCTACAGATGAGCATGTTGCAGATATTCTCATTAAGATTTTGATGAAGGGAAAGTTTGAGTTCTTCAAAGATAAGCTGGGAATGGTGCAGAGCTCCTTCCTTGCTAGGAGGGAGTGTTGATGATTATAGCTTAGATAGGAGCTTCTGCATAGGCTAGGTGTCAAGCATGCAAAAGTTATCCATTTACTCTCTAGATACTTGCGTAATTATTGAGTAAGTGACTTTTATGTCCCTTTCCTAAGTTTAACTTAAGAAAAATGCATTATTAACTTAATGTTGACTAATGACTAAAAAGTGAACTTAAGATTAAGTAATTGTCGTTGATCTTAAGTGAGAGACAAGATCTAATCTTGGCCATCCATCAGTTTGGAGATTGAGGGTTAGGGTTTTGGCCATTGAGATGCTATACAAGAAAGCCTAAGGAGAGGAGAAAGACACACAAGATCAAGAGATCATTTGAGAGAGAGACTCTCTCACGTGAAGAGTGAGAGACTCTGTGCCTAAGGAGGAAGAGTAAGAAGAGATTTTTGCAGGGAAGGAAGAGAAGTTGATTTGATAAGGGGTTGATCCAACTGAGAGGGAGAGAGAGAGGCCAAAATCCAGCCGAACCAAGCAACAGCCAAACCGTACAGCCGCAGGGAGAATCTATACAGATCCGTACGTGTGATGCAAGGGGTGATGCATGGCAATTTGTTGAGGCTGATTTCATCTTCAGTGGGACGACTTTCTCTTGGTGCCAATTTGGCCAAATAAGTTGATTTTCCAATGGATTATGGGACTGAGTTACAAGTTCCATGATTGTAAAAAATTTTATTTTCCTCTGTGAGCTAATAAAAGAAGAACATTGAATGTTGGTTTTTCCCCTTTGGAATTTTCAAGGTAAAATAACTATGTCAAATGTGTGAATGATTTCCTATGTTTATTTATGGTGCACCATTGGTTAAAAATATCAGTATTCCTGTTTATAATTTCGAAGTTTACAAATTATTGAGAACAGAAATCAGAATTCATATTGAGTAAAATAGTTAACACATCCCACCCACTCCCCCTATAATTGTTGATAGCATGCCTAAGGACTATCATTTCGTTAGAGATCCTCCCCTTAAATGGTATTTGGCCAAACAAAACCTAGAAAAAATGAAGAAGAAGAAATTTTTTCTAGTTATCCTTTCCATATCACAAACCCCTGTTGGCACCCTAACAAAGCCTACATGCCTCTAGAGTCTAGAAAACACCATTAGAAAACGTGTTGCCATTCTTAAGAAAGGATAGCCTTCAGTGTCTTCAGTAATCATCCTATGATGCCAACAAGGTTGTTTAAATCCATTAGAAGCATTAGAAGAGCTACCAACATCATCATGAAGCATGCAAACAAAAACCTATGGCTCATCATCCTCAACAAATCTTGGAATGTAGCTAAAGAATGTCTGAAATTTGTCTCGCTTCCAGGGTGCTGCAAACCGTCGCCGAGATCTGGAAAAGGAATCCTGACTGCTGATGTGGCTTGAACTATCTCTGGATGGAGAAATCATGTTCGTAAGAAGAGAAGCAAGAGAGAATTTGCTACAGGTGAAAAAGGTATAAAACCAGGCATGAGTCATGACAAGCATTGCACATCAGGTATAGTTTCATTTGCCAAAAGAAATATTTAAAGATTGTCTATGAGTTGAAACCTATGAGATACAAGCCATTGCAGATCTTATTTACAAAAAAACAAGTTCATCAGTATACTTAGAAACCCACCAACCTTAGATATGAAGGGACTAAACCATCAATTCTGGACAAATAGAACAACCAGAAAACTATTGTGCCTCTTATTGGACATTTAATCCAAGATATTTATGACGTTCTCAACACATACATGATTCTCCAAATGGAAGGAAAACAAACCAGTAAAAGGTGCCTTGGAATTGTACAAAGTGAGAATGCAATGACAAGTACAACCACAAGCCAAAAAACAATTCATGGTAGAACAACTCCAGCAAGGGTTTACACATCTTAAGGATCAATTAATGGAAGCTACCATCCAAAAAAGGGAGGTTTGATCTACCATTTGTTGTCAGCAAAATGTTAAATTACACCATTGAAAAACCCAGCAACATGTAAGTCTTATGCTCAACATTACCAAGATATAAGATATTAATAAATAGGGAAAATCCAATAACACAAGTAATTTTTAAACACAGGCTGCCATTTTTGGGGCCAGAATGAGGTTAATATCCGTGGTAGATGTCACTCCCGGGGGCTAGGATCCTCAAGTAGAACCCATCTCTATAGAATGAACTAAGAATTGAACCTGGTCTAACAGTAAGTAAAACCATGGGCTATTTCATAAAACCATGTGTGGTTTTATGAATCATATTCTTTAACTTTTTTGTTTTTTCTTTCTCTTGTGGATAATTCCTTTTTCCCACTTCTTCATTGTAATATTTTTTTTCTTACGTCTTGGTCTCTTCTTCATATTTGGAGTGGAATGAATACTTCTTTAATGAAATCCGAATGGCCAAGGCCAATATTTGATCATCAAAGCATACCTTATAAAACTCTTTTAAAATTTTAAAATAGTAAGTAAAACCATGTGTGGTTTTATGAATTATATTCTTTAACTTTTTCTTTTTTTTTCTCTTTCTCTTGCAGATAATTTTTTTTTCCCACTTCTTCTTTGTAATATTTTTTTTCTTACTACTTGGTCTCTTCTTCATATTTGGAGGGGAATGAATACTTATTTAATGAAATCCGAATGGCCAAGGCCAATTTTTGGTCAAAAACCAATTTTACCAGAGAGACTCTGAATATGGATGGCTAAAAGCCACTGTGAGGTCAAAGACCTAAATTCAAGGAAACCTTCACAATTTTGGCCACAAGCCAGAATCAGATTCGCTCTTATACCAATGTAATATATGTATTCAGATATTCTCAACCAATAAAAAATAACTCCATTGGAAAGAGTAAATAATATTGAATATGAATTAACGAGATATGATTACATTACAATTCGATGGACCATTTAAATATGGTCTTATGTGCATTTTCAATGGAAAGGTATAAGTCTCTATCTTTTCAATTAATTACATATCAAATTTATTTAATATTTGTTTAATTACTTTTCTTTTATTATTTCATTATTTGTTTATTGATATATTTATATATTATTTTGTTTGTTACAAGTAAACTCCCACAGATTTATCCCTAAACCACAGCCCAACCAACACAGACTTATTAACACATTAAAAAAAATCCAACCATTTCAAGTTTTTGTTGAAAGTAGGTGATGGCTGGAAAAGCTTGAGAGCTTAAGTCTCTTACACTTCTTTTCTCCAGATCTTGTGAGTTGTTAAGATGGCAATGCCCCACCTGTAACTGTGACCAGAGTAGACTAAAGCCCTTCATAGCATGATACCAAAGCGATTTGCTAATTTTTTTATTGTAAGTTACAGTATACCTGAACACATGTTGTGACTACCATTTTTAAAAAGCAAACAAATAGTTACCTATCTGACACCAAAATGAATCTCTGGTTAGCTGGATCCTCGAGTGCTTTCCTAAGTAGAATACGCTCTGCTCCTATCATACTGGCTTCTCCCCAAAGTACCTGCAACGAAATTTCCATTGATCAACCGAATGCAGATAAACATACTAGTGTGAGCAATTTTCAATAACCTTTGCAGTGCTTTGTTCGCAGTTTCTCTGCTGGCCATGCCCTTCAAAAATAATTATCAGATTGATCTGATCTGAATATGCGACCATGTGCACTGCTGCTAAGATTTGCTATGCAAGAAACATGGCCACTGTAGGGACTGAACTACACCTACAACAAAAGTGCATGCTAATGCGATCCTCTGAAGTGCGATTTGCAGATGGCTAAATCGGTTGTCCAACTCATTAGAAGAGCCCAATATCTATCATGCAACATATGGATAAATGGCATACCTGTATGCTGTCACTAAGCTGCCGGCCGTAACAAAATGTACATACTGTTGTGATCTCATTGAACACAAACCCTGGTCTTGAATGAATATAGATCGAAAAACTATGCTCCTCTGCTTCCTGCAAAATCCACCATACAAATCATAATTTCCCCGCTGAAAAACATCGTAATTGAAATGCCCTTTAATTTCTTCCAGTGTGAACTATAAAATTAGACTCCTCTACTGACCCTCACCAGCATATTACATTAAAAATATTAAAAAAATCAAGCTGGAACTAGTCAGCATTTGTCAATTTAAACCAAAACAAAATAGGTCATCATTTAGTTATCCTCCGTTTGTATGCATGATTGGTGCTGTTACATACTCGAAATCTTTACAACGGTTTTTTAGTGCAATGCTCTGTTCTTAATTAAAAATAACAGAAGAATATGTTCTACTTTTATGCGTTTCTTACATACAGTTGATCTAAATTTCAGTTATAGCGCAGGAATTAAAGAGTCTTCTGCCTTCATCGAAATATATGAGCTATTTTACCGTTAAACACGATGAAAAACGTACTAAAACAGTAATTCCTTAAAATTTTGGGGACAGGCGTAAGGTTAAAATTTAAACCTTGAAAAAGTGTTGCCACATGAAATCCAGAGGAAGACGATTCCGCGCAAGAAAAAGAAAGGCAACCTTTGGCTTAATGGAGAGAGATTTGATTACATGCGCGTGATTTGAAGTCAATTGGTACGTAAATTGCGCCTGCAGCTTAAACATGAAGAAAACAAAAACGACGGACATGAATAGGATCCCGAGCTTGCACATCCATCGATGATGTCGTTGGAGTTGATTGCCGGGCGCCTTCTTCTTCATCGCTGCTCAACGCCGAGTCTCTTCTTCTGCTACTGCAACGCCTAAAATTAACATACACACATGCGATAAAATATGACAGAGTTGAGACAGATGCTCTTTCCGGACTGTCGCAGGGAATGGTCTGGAAAAGTATCAAATCCATTCAGAAAAAAATGCATGAATTACTTCATAATAACACTTAAGCGAGATAGTCCGGGTTCGAGTCTCCGTCCGCGCCCGCCATGAGATCGCTCCTAGTTACCGGGAAACCGAGGGTTTGTTGCCGGCGGAAGCGAAGCCGTTAAATACAGCGATGGCGGTGCAAATTTCTTTCCCCCTGGACGGAAGTCTTACGGCAGACAGCCCAATCAGTTCTCTCCCCCTCGTCAGACGTTTTACGCCACCTCGAGGGATTACCGAATCACCCCATGACACCTGTGCACCTAACGCTCCTAAAACACCGGCATTAACTGAACAAATACCGGACGGTAAACCACTTTAAGGGGGCGGGTCCCGGTTATAGCGCCTATTTTCGCCGGCTTTGCATGTGCCGGCCGGTTTGGCGACAACGTTGATACGAGAAAGAGTGATCTGTTAGAACACGACGTAAAGTCTTCCTCGTGACAAAAGGAAAATAGGGGTCGGCAAATTCGCGTGTGACAGAAGGAAAAACGTGACGCTGCCTCGCAGGCAGCGTGGCCGTCCGTCCACGGTGTCGGCTTTTCATTCTTGTGTTAGTCTTCACTTAAATAAATAAATTTATTTACTTCCCTCTTCCTTCTCGTATCACTTTGTGCTTTTTAGACCGTTATAGCGGAGAAATAGAATATATTTCCACGTGGACAATACCAAATTGCTTTTCATGCTATATCTTTCCCAGATGGAATTGTCAAGCTGACTCTTATTCTCTTTGCTGTCCACGTGTACAACAAAGTCTAATCCGTGTTTTCGGTCAAGGTGTTCGTGAGCATCAGACACGTTCAAATTCTAGACTCTTCTAACTATATTTTATTTAAATGTTCGGTTTCATGATATCATTTTAATTGAAAGTGTACGGAGTTTAAACATGCTAGGGTATCATTTTAAGGTTTTCATAATATCATTTTTATTTGAAAGTTTAGTAGTTTAAACATGTTAGGATATCATTTTAATTGAAAGTGTTAGTATATGGTTTTTAAAGTGATAAATTTAAAATGAAATAGTATATGGTTTTTAAAGTGATAAATTTAAAATTTAAAATGAAATAGTAGTAGTTTAAATGTGTTAAGTTTTGGATTTTTAAGTTATTTTTGAAAATTATTTTAAACGAATTGTAAAAAATAATTATAGAGTATAAATGAGATATATTATTAAAAGTATTTGAGGATGTTGATTTTAATTGTTTAAAAGAATCGCATTCTTAGAAGTGTCAGTTTGTGTAATGATTGGTTTAGTATATCACTCTCATATTAACAAATTTGTGTATTTTGATTATAGTCTAACTTACAAATTAATTCTATATTTTAATTTGTTTTTTTAATTAGGTGCTGAAGGTATAAATAAATTATTTCAAATGAAAAATTGTTTCACTTGTCCATAGTTTACATGTATACGAAGGCTTGCAAATTACGAAGCTAAGAGGTACTTGCATTGTGATTCTAAAGTTTAATGGGAACCAAATCATCGTGGCTTATGTTCAAATGATCGATTCATTGAATTTACACATATTTTTATTTTCTAAATTAATTATATTTTTCTCGGGAAAAAAAAAGTAATTTTATTTCATTCAATGAGAAAATACACTTAAATGTGTATTTATGTTTAGCTGATAAGTTAATTGGAAAAAGACTTTGTAAATTTTATGTAAGTCTCACAAAATAACAAATAAGCAAAAAGACCGGTTACATTGTTATTGTAAGTACGCTGCCATGTTCAAACAAAACTTTAGCAACCAATTCAAAAATATAAAGATCTGCAAACTGTTCTATAATAGTCCTCTAAGCAAAATATATCATGTTTTGTGTACAGAAAATATAAGAAAGATTTTTGTATAGCTGTAATAAAAGATAGAATGTTGCTCATACTATAAATGGCATGTGGTAGAATTCATGAGTGTTGCCCTCTCGATGTTCTCTTATCTTCCAAGGCCCCATGGCCATCTACAAACTCTCCTTTGAGGCTTTGTCTGCCTCTTTGTTGTTATCCCTGTAAACATGTCGCCATGAAAAGGAAACAAAAGAGTTTAGAACCTCTTTAATCAAAGTTAAGATGTTGGCAATGTAATGTGCCCATTTTAAAATAATTGCATAGTGGGAAAATTCCATCAATCCTACTAGTTCCCTAGGTTGGGTGGAAACATTGGGAAGTTAATAAGGGAGCTAATAAATGATGTTTAGACATTAGAAAGAATAAAATATTTATTTAATAAGGTCAATTAAATGAATGCAAGTGAAGAATGAAATGGCTAGGAAAAATGGAGACTTATGGAGACTATGGGTCCCACTCAAGCTATAATTCCTATGTTAAATGGCATCCACCTCTTGCAATCTCAAATCTATGGAAAGCCTAATGTTTTGGATGGATTATAAGGTCAATATACTTGTCCATATACTTCATAGGTCGAATTTTGGATGAAGTGTAACTTACATGAGCAAGAAATAACCAAATGGGGAGTTTCATGGACACTTTGCTAGATTCCCCTTACACTTATGACATCTATGACACCAATGATGGAGATTCTGTGATAGTTATGACACACAAGTCAGATCTGAAGGTTGACATCTGACATCTCTGACATATTAGGTTGAAATAGAGCATCCAATAGAGCTCTCATGTGATCTGGAGAAGTTTAATGGGTTCCTACTCAATTTGGGAGAAGATGGAAGGTGAAGAGAGAGGCCACATGGCATAGCATGAGCAGCCACACCAATTCGACTTGGCTTTTGGTTTATGGATGTATTTGGAAGCTAAGGAGACCATTAATGTTTATAAAATATAGGGAGCATCCATGAGAAGGGGCTTTTTGATCAGTTGTGAAATTTGTTGTTGTGAAGAGAAAGAGCTAGTGAGTGACTAGTTCATGCTTGAGCCAATTTCGAGGGTGAAAGATTCCCATCGTAAATGGTGATTGGAGATGCCACTCGAGTCTTTCAAGAAGCTTCAATGGAGTTATAATATACAGGTGCAGCTACAACAACTCGTGGACACTTCAGGATTCAGCTCATTCCCCCTCCCATCTCACATTCTTTCACCATATTTCAGCCTGGTGGAGTGAGGCGCACTTGGTGAGCCATTTATCTTTTTAAGGGAGCTCCTCTTGCTCCAGCAATTTGTATTCTGATGTAAATACTTTGATCTCTTTGTTCATAAAGTTATCAGGTCGAAAGGCCAAGAGATTTTATGTATTATTGATCAGTAATAAAGAAACAGTGCCATTTCCCACTTCTGTGTTGCAAACTCTTATAATATTGGTAGATTTTAATGGCTATGTAAACTATTGATTATTCATGAATGAATGGACGGTCACTGAATCATATTTGAGGTTTAATTTTCATTATCTAAGAGTTTGTGGCCATTGGGTTGAATTCCATAACCATTGGATTAAATTTCATCGCATTTCCCCAACGATTCAAAACTAGTTTTTATATATCTGATTGAAGGAAGTGATAATAACCATGGGAGTTCGATTGGTTTAGCATATGAATCCCTCTTAATGTCCTCTACACATCCCCTACCTCAATTTGAGAATTTGAGTGGGTTCTTGTACATTTGGGAGGCCATTCCGGCAATTACCCGTGGGGGATTTAAGCCCCAAAATTGCTAATAAAATCAACTATCTTATTCATCATTTAGTACAAACTTGTAGAAGTGATTGGAGGGCCATAATACATCCTTGAACATAATAATTAAGTTATTATATCATTCATACACCTTTTCTAAAGATTTGGGAACAATTGGGCCAATTTGGAGACCAAGACGCTAAGATTAGTCAAAAGCAAAAATTGTGAAAAATTGGAAAATTGAGCATTTTAGTATAAATTAAAAAAAGGAACATTACAGGCAAGTCTTAGATTTATGCATTGTTGAGTCCCTTTTGTCCAATTTATAACATTCACTGAGTCTCCAAAAAAAGTTAGGTTTCTACACCCTTTCTCTGTTGTTAAGATAAGGAGGAATTTGAGGCTCAAAAGTTCAACAAAATTGTTACTACCTTCCCCAAATCCCACTACTAGTTCAAAGAAATGGTTCTCATAAAGGAAAAGAAGTGCCCCTCCCCCACAAGAATTATTTTGTGTTGCTCCATCAAAAAAAACCTATGGCACCGACTTGTCAAGTTCCACTTCCAAAGCCTCCCTCTGTATTGATGTTTTGATATGTTGTGGAAAGGCAGAAAGAATGCCACAAGAGAGGCATGATGTAATTTCAGGTGTGCAATCTTTATCAGCAAAAATTAAACTATTTCTAGCAATCCATACTCCCCAAATTACTAACAGAGGTAGAGCTTTCAATTTTTCCCGAGTTGCCACCATCCTCCAATTCTCCCAAGCTTGGAGAATCGTAAACCCACCCAACTGCAAGGCAAGCCTATAGACCTTGAACACTCTTTTCATACTTTTTTGATATGAGGACATTGCAAAAAAAGATGGGAAACCGACTCTCTGTAAGACTTGCATAGCATACATCATCTAGGCCCCTGAAAGCTCCTTTTTTGCAGATTGTCCCAAGTTGGAGCCTTGTTCTCCAGCACACACCACATAAAGAACCTAGTTTTTGGTGAACTCTTGATTTTCCACCGTTTCTTCCACCACCAGGCTGGTCCCTTTGTAGGCCATCTGCACTAAGTTTTATATAACCAACCTTAGGGGCTGTAAATGCCAAGTGGGTCTAAATCCTAGATAAGTTCATCCTCCTTGTCCCTTAATTGGATTTGTGCTCTAATCAATTCTCCAATGAATCATGCCAAATCCCTTTAATCTAGCTCAAATAACCCATAAAAAGAAGCTGACCTCCATGACTGGAACCAGGGATTCTCCTAAACAGGTGCAGGAAGTTGAAAGAGGTAAAATAACCCTCTCTGTCTCAGAGCCTCCACCGTGTGGCCTCGGAGTCTATGTTGTTGCGTACATCCGACCCACGGGTCCTCACCAACCCTTAATTTTCTACCATTCCCCACATTCCATGCCAGATTGGATTCAAGGACATGGAAGGATAAAACCATTGCTTTCCAAATCACTGAACCTCTTGCATGGGATTTCCTAGGATTCCTTATCTAGTCTTCAACAGAATTAGGGACAATGTATTTCTGTGAAATCACTTGGGTCCAAAGACTTTCTGACTTTAGCAATATCCATCCCCCCTTAGCCGCTAGCAACTTTGCAAGCATAAATATATTTTTAAGACCCCAACCCCCCATCCCTTTAGGTACAACAATCTTCTCCCGGCACACCCAAGAGGTCACCTGGGTTTCCTTCTTTCCACTCTAGAGAAACCTAAAACAAACTCTTCTTGCCTCTTCCAAAATTCCTTTAGGGATCCAAGCAAGAGACATCCAGTAAATGGGAATTGCTTCCAACATTACTTTTACCAACACCAACCTCCTTGCTCTAGAGAGCCATTTATGGCTCCACAACTTCAAGCATTTTTCCAGCTTGTCCATTAGCCACTTCCAATCCTATTTTTGATAATCATTAGGTTTTAAACATAACCCTAGATACTTCAAACCTGCATCTAGCCTTGCCAAATTGAAGGGAAAAAACCTGTTGAGTTCATGTATCTCTTCGACCTTCAAAAGGTGAATAGACAAAGTTGATTCCCTTGAATTTATCTCCATCCCTGTGGCTTTTGAGAAAATTTCCAAGATTTCTCAAAGATTGTTTGAGTCCCTCACCATTCCTATGCAGAAAATTAGGACATCATCCACAAACAGGAGATGATTTCTATGCAAATTATGGGATATTTGTATGCCCTTCAAAGAACCTTATCTCTTTGCTTCCCTTAAAGCCCTACTCAATCCTTCAACTACCAGCAAGAAAAGCAAAGGTGATAATGGACATCCCTGGAGAAGGCCTCTCTTAGCATGGAAGAAAGGAGAGGCAAACCCATTAATTAGAACTGAAAAAAAGTGACTATAGTAATACAACTCATGATCCACCTGATAAAATCAATGCCAAAGCCAAGATGAGTCAGAAGCATACGAATGTATAACTAACTTACTTTATCATAGGCTTTGGACAAGTCAATTTTTAGTATAGCCCCTTTGAGTTTTTTTGTTTTGATGCTATGTAGCCCTTCTTAGGCAACCCTAATGGCTTCGTGGATCTGTCTCCCTTCCATGAAACCAAATTGTTCTTCTGTGATATGCTTTGATAGATTGTCCTTTAATATTCTTACTATAACCTTAGAGACCACCTTGTAGATACAGTTGCAGAGTGAGATGGGCCTAAATTTATTCAAAGAGGAAGGATTGTCAATTTTAGGGATTAAAGCAATAAAGGTTGAGTTGAAAACTGGCAGGTATCCTTCCTGATTGTCTGGTATCTTCCACTACTTTTAATAAATCTTCTCCCAGGAGATCATAAAGATCTAGAAGGAATTCTATCATCCACCCATCAGGTCTAGGTCTTTTATCCTTCTCAAAACTATGAAGAGATTCCTTTAGCTCTTCTTCAGTAACTTCCTCCATAAGTAATCTGTTGTCTTCCTCCTCAACAAACCTTGGGAAAAGTTGAGCTAGTCTAATAACTTATGCAATAGAATCTTGGTTTGCAGCTTTCAAAAGGTTCTTGAAATGTTCAACCCCAATTCTAGCCTTTCCTTAAAAAGAGGAATGAGCTTCATCGTGTTTATCTAGTAGACTCCAAATTGCGTTTGTAGCTTTCCTCCCTCTTGAAAAAGCATGAAAGAATTTTGCATTATCATCCCCACATTCCAGTCATGTGGCCTTGCTCTTCAATCTCTAGGTCTCCTCCTTCTCTAACAACAAAATATTCCTTCTCCCTTCAAGTCTGATTAAAGTATCTTTGGCGTCCTGGTTCAATATACCCCCCCCATCCTCCTCAAGGATCTTTGAGAGTTCCTCTTCTACTTGCTTTAGTTCTCTATCCTCACGAAGTCTCTTTGCCACAGACCAATCTTTTATAGCTTCCTTTAATCTTTTGATGTTTCTTGCAAATTGAAAAGTTGCAATTCTCAGGCTTCTTGGATTAAAAGGAAGCCATCTAGAAGAGATCAACAATTTAAAGGAATCATCATTTAACCAAGTCTTATTGAACTTTAATGGACTTGGAGGTTTTGTTGGTCCATTTTTTAGTTCCAAAAAGATAGTTAGATGATCTGAATGTTCTCCACTTCCCACTCACTATCTGATTTGATGAATCATATCCACCACATGTTCATCCACCAAGAATATATCCAACCTATTTGTGACTCTCCCTTCTCCACATCTATTGTTTTTCCATGTAGGATTGAGTTTGATAGGTTAAATGTCTAACAAGTTCCTCTCTACCAGTTTCTAAGTGAAATCATCCGTCAACAAATCAGCCCGAGCATGAGTCCCCATACCTTAGCCTACCCCAAATAAAAGTTTAAATCTCCCCCTAAAATCACCAAATCTCCTCTTAAGAGAGGATTGATAAATAGGGCATCTCAGAAGGGGATCCTATTTAGATACGGATCATAAATATTAAAAATAGTAAAAGAGACCTCTAGATCCAGTGCCAAAAAGTTCAAGCCAAGAACCGATTCCATACCCCACAGATTCAAAGCCTTGAGAATTCTTTCATTCCACCCAATTGCCAGTCCCCCAGAATGACCCCTAACATCCAAAGTCTCAAACATCCACCCTAGAAACCAACTTTCCAGCCTTGCTTTAACCACTTCTCCTACTCCTAAAGTTTCTTGTAGCAACAAAATATCAGGGTGTTCCAAGCCTACCACCCTCTTGAGTGTTGATCTTTTATGGGCACCAGCCAAACCCCAGCAATTGAAGGACATAAGTTTCATCTACGACCCTTCTTTTAGGCACGCACCACTCTAAGCACCCTCTGAATTGACTGTTGTTTCCCTTCCAAAAGATCATTTTTAGCTTTGGATTGTGCCTTAGCAATAAAGTATTTCCTACCTCTCCCCTTAGAAACCAGGTTCGTATCTTTTCCCCTGAGGTCGCCTTGGAGAAAGACCGGAGGAAATAACCTAAATTCAATGAGCCGAGAGGGGAAAGTGGAGTCTTAACGTCACCAATGAAGGGTTCAGGTTCAGCAGGCGGGGGATACTCCTCCCATGTAGCAGCAGAGATGGGAAATGAGGCCGGTGTGATCCGAGATGATATAGTCAATTTTTTTAAACCCTCCACCCAATCCAATACAGAAAGAGTAACATTATTTGCAAATAAATTTAAGGAAGAGGAAAGTGAGAAAGATGAAGTACTAGGGAAGGGAATCCCCTTCAAGATCTGGACATCGACCAATCTTCCCCCCTTCCACTACCGGCAAGGGCACTGACGCTTCCTCCTCTTGGCTGCTTTCTTCCACCTCATCGCTAACAGGGTCCATTGGCATCGAGGGCTGAGACGAAAGCGGTCCTGAAAAACCCTCTGCCACACTAGCCTCCTTTTCACCCTTCTAATGTCGATGACCATTGATATTTCGAATTGAGAGCTTGCAATATGAGATCGGGTGCCCATAAGCATGACAACACTTGCAACTAAAATGGACATTTTCACAGTCCAAATTCTGCTTTATAATAAAGGGGCCCCAACTCAAATTCATGTCTTCTGCTAACCCTTCCTAAACATTTATGCTGACCAAGATTATGGAAACCTTCTGTTATTTATTTTCCAGGAAGGAGAGGTCTACTTCTAAAAAAGTCCCCAGAATGTTCCCAATGTTTTTAAGATGATCCTCCCTCCAGTAATGAAGTGGGAGCCCAGGAAGTCAAACCCGCAATGGCACAATGTCAACTCGTTCCTTCTGGCATCGAAAAGGGGGTGCCATGGTTTGAGAAGCACAAGCGTATGATCCATAGCCCAATTGCGAGTTAATACCCACTGAAGATGCTTCGGTTGCAGAAAGTTGAACGTGAACCACCCTATAGTAAGGGCCACCACTTCTAGAACAAAACACAAGGGCTCCAACCAACTATCTGCCACCCACTGCACCACAGTCTGCACAAAGAAATCTCTACCCAAGACTCACCCCACCAAGGTCAGGTTTGCCATTTGTAAAACTTGATGCCAACCAATGTCCTCACCCAATGCGTAGTTGTATCCAACCCTCTTAGATTTAATCTAGTTTTTACGGTTCCTCTTATATACACCCTTGCCTCCAAACCTACCTTCGACCTCATTATTCGAACCTAAAACAAAAGTCCCTTCCCATCCTAGACTAGGGCAGCCCCACTATTCAAGAGGTCTAATGAATCAGGTAAGGGAACCTTGCTCCTCCTACAAAGACCCACAACCTGTAAACCCCAAAGGTTTCAAGCTTCTTCTTAAGTCCACCGCTGAGCCTGGTCCAAAGACCGCACTCTCCACCACCCCACCATGTTTGATCTGTCGACCAACAACTCCAACCCTCGCCGACAAAGGAGTGAAAAATTCAGCCTCACTTTACCACTGTCTGTTTAGGGCATCTCCGGCAGAGCTGTCTCCTACAAACAACTGAGAACCCTCGGGAAATTGAAAGGGTGGTGGGGATGGAAGCAAAAAGTCTAAAGGGAAAAATCTCTCCTCATGGTGCACAGGTGAATAAACAACCGTAACAAATCCTTTAGCCCAAGGAGGAGGGGGAGCCTCCACCTCATCAAATACTCTTCCACCTATCAAAACCCATATGTCGCCTTCTTCTAAATGGTCATTGGAGTAGTCAGTATGCTCACCTCCTTCCATCCTGTCAGTAAAAGGTTAAAAAAATAGTAAATCGTGGAAATTACCTGTAGGTAAAAACCCCAACCATTGCTTGGGAACTTAACCACACGAAAAAATGTGAAAGGGACCTTCTTCCAGGGTAAGGTGATCTGCCCTCCCCACGTCGGCTTAGCAGATGACCGAGCCATTGTCAGCAAGCCGTACGGGCTCGCTGCCACCTTCGAAACCCTACCCTCCCAACTCCATCAAACCCCTATTCCAAGCACCTCACTCTAGCGTTATTATATCCTAAATTAATTATCTTATAAACCTTATATTTTATAATTTCATTAAAATTTATGTTCAAATTTTAGCTAATAAAATTTTATTAAAATTTATGTTTAAATGTTAGATAACACTATTAAATAACTGTTTTTAAAATTTGAATTTAAAAAATTATTTATATCAAATTGAATATTATCTCTATTCATATAGACTTGTAGGTTTTGACATTAAATTGAGTATCCTCGAATATGGGCGATCCACCTGCGATGACGTCTGGATAGCTCACGGTGTAGCCATCAACGCGTACACTTGGACAACGCATATCGCATGAGGAGGCGGACAGGGCGTGTGGCTCTTGGTTTACGTGGGGGTTAATTTCCCAGGACGTAGGGCATTAAGTCACCCCCTTCTACAGCTGGAATGCCATTTCGTTGGTATTGTTTACAGGGCCAAGGTATGATGGATTATGTGCAGGAGATAATGAGCGGAACCCTCTCACGTGTGATCATGCTTGGCTGAGGGAGGATAACCATGGAGGAGGGGGAGCCTCTCAACCTTAATGAAGCCAGACGGTTAGTTATCCCCATGTTGTTGGTTTACTCCTCTGTCAACGAAGTTGTTAACCATGACTGCGACATGCCAAGGCAGAGGTGCACCCCGAGACGGGGAAACATAGGGCACAGAGGTGCCAAGAGAAAGGTCAACCTGGGTGCAATGGATGATTATGCTGTGCATGTTTCTATGTCGTGTGGGGTATGATTGATGACTATGAATCTCGTGTGGTCTTTGATCACATGGATTCTGAGAGGAACTAGGGCAGGATAAACCATTACTAGATGGTGAAAAATATGATGGGCATGTTAATGGAGGACATGACGACCAAATGGAGCAGGTCCCAAGATACGGTGTTGGGTATCAGGGTAATCCTAACACAACATGATGAGAAGTTGAACAGTTTGGAAGCCAATTTCGACTAGAAGCACTATGACATTGCTCCTTGTGTTGAGGAGATTGAAGGTGGTGGAAATGCGGATAGACGAGGCGTGGTTGGTGAAACTTCATGTGCGACCCAGAGGTATGTTGCTCCAGCTGAGGAGAGATTGGAAATCAGTCGGCTCATGACGCCGTCGACGACTAGCCCTATGCTAACAAAAGAATCTGTGAGGAACCCGAGAGCAACACTTCTTCAAGACCTCATCCGGAGCCTCAACTAGTTAACCAACCCTCTCAGGAATGGGACGATAAATATGGTGCCTACCCAATTCTGGAGGAGAAGTCAGATTTTACGCATGCGGACACAACCACCTAAGATGGCCAACCTAATCTGAAAGTGGTGGCTGCAACTTTCAACTTTTTTGGTTTTCTTTGCTCAACAATGACTTTATGTTCATGTCAATTAGTAGTTTAATTTGTCAAAATTGTAATAAGTCAGATGGGTGGCTCAATTTTGGACATGGTTTCCTGATAGTTTTGAATAGAAATTTTAGTTTTTTTGAACAATTGGGTGGGTGGCTAAACAGTCTATTTGAACAATTTGGTGGGTGACTAAACAATTTAAGGCCCCCGTAGGATGTCAACAATACTTTTCTTTGTATTTTGTTACCTGTATGGAAAAATAAAAACTACAATTTTACAAAAAAAACATTAAATTAAGTATATATTTTTATTTATTTCATGTTAAATATGGAAGAAATTAGATATCTCTTACTTTATTTAAAAAGTGAAATCAAGAGCAAAGTTGTCATGCCTTCAAAATAAATGGAAAAAGAGAAGGCAATAATAGAGAAGAAAAACAATTTATGTTAATAATAAATACAATTATAAAATATAAAAATAAAAACACAAAATAAAAATTAAAAAACAATAATACATAGCTGAAAATTATGTAGGAAGTAATAATGCATTGAAAATCAAATCTGACTTGCAATATTGACTAATTAAATTTTTTTTGACAAAATAGTTTTGTAACATTCTTATTATTAATAGTTATTCATATAGAAATTATTAACAATAATTGAATTGCTTTTAAAAATACCTATGAAATAAAAAGTAACTTAAAAGTCATTGAATATTAAAGCATGTAAAAACATAACATATCTTATACTATTCTAAAGATTATATAATTTAAAAAAAACAATACTACATTAATAAATAAATAAATAAAGTGCTTTAAAAATGTTTATAAAATAAAAATAATAATTTAAATAACATTGTGAAATAAAGTAAATAAACATATAACATAACATATATAATTTTAAACGGGCGGGGTAATTCTTTCCCTGGATGGAAACCATGAATTTTCCTTCTCTTGGAGACTGGGTATCGAATCCAATAACATGGCGGAAGCACTAGTGCTTTGGCAGGGCCTAAATCTTGCCAAAACTTGGGGATTAAAGGATATTGTGGTGATTGGGGACTCTTGACTTGTTATTCAAGCCCTAAACTCAGGTAAGCTCCCCGAAGACATTAAGATCTGGCAGCTGATAAAAAAAATCCAAAGCATCAACTCCTTTTTTCAAAAGTTTGAAGCCTTCCATGTGCTAAGGAATAAAAATGCTCGGGATAACTTAACAGTCAATGCGGCCTCCTCATTGGCCCGGGGAACTCTTGATCTCCATGGTCGCAAATCATGGAGCCCTGTCCCTTAGAGATGGGCGCCCATATGACCATTCTCCTGTTGGCCATCCTGATGCTTCGTGCATGGATGAATGTGGACGCGGTCAACCGTCCCATCACTCCTTATGGAAAGTCGTGGTGTCGAAAATTGACACGTGAAGGCAGGAGGTTGCCACGCATTGGTTTATTGCAGTTTAAAGGGAGGCCAACTAGTTGTGTACCTCCCTGCGTTCACTTTACATCGCTCTGATCTCGCCCATCGCCTGCATTAAAACATATGAGGATTTCCAGTACAACCGCATCAGTTCGTATGATGTTCTAGATCGACCCTGGAACAATTAAAGGTGGTGGTTGGATGTTGATTTCTAAACGCTGGATAATCTGCGAAGTTGATGCTTCCTCTGGCACTGGATGTCTGTTGCTGCTTGGTGTTTTCATGGATTCCCCTCCTGAATCCTCCGCTTCCTCTCCGAATAGGAATTTGGAAGAGGAACCGTGGGTTATCAAAAGGATGATGAAAAATTGGATCGTCTGTTACAATGCATGGATTTCGAAGGGGGACGTAGAATGGAAAATGTGGACCAAGACTTAATCCACCTCAGGAAAGAATTCGAACTAGGGATTTCGAAGACTGAGCAGGTACTTATTTGGTTCTTGGCAGAGCTGGAAGTCAAGATTGAAAGGCTGGAGCTGAAGGTGGCAAGGTTGGAAATGTAAGGAAGCGTTGGACCCTCTTCACACCCTGAAGGAACTGACAGTGGACGCTTGTAGTCTCTTTTCGCTTTTCTAAATTTTGAATGTCCCTTTCTGTTAGTATCTATGCTAATACTTCTGCTTGTATAAACTCTGTTAGTAGTACTGAATTATGGTTTATTTTAGAACAGTTTATTTGCCGCTTCCGCAAGGGCTGAATTTTATCACTGCTACAAGGGCTCCTAGTTGTATTAAGGCTTTATGTTGCTACTATGTTGGCATTTGAATTTTGTGGTTCTTCTCAGTGGTTAGACCACTGTCGCTTAATATAACCGTTCCTGTTTCAAAAAAAACATATATAATTTTAAAGACTACTTATAATTAAAAAAAATACAATGCTATGTTGATAAATAAATTAATAAAAAGAGTTAATAGTGTATTATTAGAAATGTTAATATTTTAAAAAAAGAAAACAACTTTGAAATAGCAGACTAGAAAATCGCTCCAAGAAGATTTTGAACTTCTTTGCTGCTTCGTGCCTGGGAGGGTTTTGCAGGATCGTGATTCATCTCCCTTCTGGTTAACAAAAAAATTTTGTTGAAGAGAAAAGAACTTTGCCTTTGGCTTAGTCTTTGGAGGAATTCTTGAGTTGGAAGGTTCCTTTGTGTTCCCTTTCAATTAGAGATCCATCGTGGAGTTGAATGTTTGCTCCAAAAACCTTGATTCTGGCTCTCGTGGTCGCTTGTGGACCACCTGCTGGATTGCTTCTGGCTCGTTGGTGGTGATCTGCCTTCTGCCTTCCTGGATTTTAACCTCGTAAAGTGCTTGGATCTGAAGGTTCTTTGCTTGGGTGCTAGAGCGTTGCTCTGATTTTCTAGGTTTTGATTTGTTGCATTTCTTGTTTGGGACTACCCTTTTGCTCTTCCCCGAAATCTTTTCGATCCAACAGATCTTTGCATGTCCTAGAGTTGTTGTGGAGTTATATTTTCATATTTCTTTGAGCCAGCGAGGTTTTGGGTGCATAGCTTTTGGGATTTTGGAATCTTGTCTAGGGTATCCGCATGGATTTTGGTGGTGAACCTCCCCCCTTTCCTCTGGAATTGCTTACTTTCAAAAGACTGGTAGCATCCAGTGGTAAGAGGAAGGGCAGCTCTCTAGTATAGCAATTTGTGAAGAAAGTGGATATTCCAACTGTAGAATTGCCAGCTGAGAGACCTTGTCGGACGACTTTGAATCTTTCTAAACGGGGATTAATTGTTCAATTCACGGGGCTCGGGCCTTCTCCTAAGGCAATATATGGATGGGTACAACGTAATTAGAGGCCATTGGTAAATGAAGAAATTCACAGTCACTTGGTCGACAGAGGGTTTTTTGTCTTTGTATTTGATTTAGATAAAGACTGAGACCTCATTTTTAGAAATGGCCCCTATTTTATGGGTCCCCAAGGACTTTATTTAAACAAATGGACTCGCGACTTCGATCCTACTCAGGATGTTCCTTCAGTTGTTCTATTTTGGGTTCAGGTTCCTCACCTACCACTCCACTGTTGGAATTCAGAATCCCTGTTAAAAATCGAGAACAAATTAGGAAAATATATTGATAGGGAAGAAAGCAAAGACCAATACTCGTGTGCACGAATTTGTGTAGAAGTTGATCTAGAGACCGGGTTGCTTGAAGTGATCAATTTAACTATGGCATATTGGTCCCATGTTCAGGAGCTTGATTATGAGAAGCTTCCTTTCAAATTTCGCCATTGTCATGGTTATGGCCATTTTGCTAGGAACTGTAAGAAGAAAGCGGAAGAAACCCCTATTCTTGAGAAGGATGAGCAATGGAATCATATTCAGAAAGCTGGTTCTTCTAAGAAAGTTAACAAATTGAAAGGAAAAGAACCCCAAACAGGGACTAGAGCCAATTTCGGTGAGAAGAGGAAAGATGCAAGAAATTGAGTATCTTCTAATCGATTTGTTTCCTTGTGTTCTTTGGAAGATCAGACTCCTTCTTCCCTTGAAGAAGGTGAGGTGCTCCCTTCAGAGGTGCTATTAATTGAAAGCGAAGAAAATATTGGGAATACAGAGATCCATGTTCCTAGTCAATCTCCTAGTGTTGCCCCAATCCTCCAGGAAAATCCCAAATCCCTTTCAAGACTCTCTTCCTCTCCTACCTATGCTGAAATTATTCAAAAACGTTGGTTGACTCATCTGGTTCCTCTAATGAAGATTCAATTGAGCAGTCTTCTGAAAAGGCTGGTAGAAAGTCTCGTAAAGATATTAGAGAAGAATAAGCGAAGCATTTGAAAATGTAGGGATCTCAAGCTACCATTGAGATGTCTATGGGCAGAAGTAAGCGGAACATACATCAAAAGGGTGGAGAAACTCCCTCTTGCACAAGTAAATAATGCAGATTACTTCGTGGAATTGTAGGGGCTTGGGGAATCCCAAAAAACTAGAATACGTGAAAGATCTTATGAGAATGGAATCTACAGAAATTTTCTTATTGCAAGAGACAAAAATTGATAAGGATACGCTTTTATTTATAAGAAAGACTAAGTGGAAATTGGATAATGGTATTGTTGTCAGTGCTCGGGGCACCTGTGAGGGCCTAGCAACTATGTGGTCAGAGGATAAATTCACCCTGCTCTCCTCTTTTGCTTCTCAACATTGGATCTATTCAAAGCTTCTTTGTACTGCAAGTAAGATTACTATTGGCCTTTTTAATTTGTATGTTCCTGTAAACCATGTTGAGAAGAAGGACTGCTGGACCACCCTCTCTAATTTTCTGGAAACAAAGTCTCACCATCATGGCAAGGGATTTAAATATGATCTTTGATCCTAGTGAAGAAAAAGGAGGTTTGCTGGGTAAAGACCCTCTGCAGGATTTTGTGGAGTCTATTCTTTGTTGATGTATTTGTAACTTCAGAATGTCTTCACCTATGTATCTTATGTCTTGTACCCCGATGTTTATTCTAGGATGTGTCTGTAATGTAATTGAGTCATGTCATGCCCCAATGTTTCGATCGGGAGGATATATAATGTAAACAAGTCATGTCAAGTCATTGTGGGTAACCCTCGTATTGATAAAGGGTAAAGTCCCCTCAGCTCCAGGGCACATGGGTTATTAGACTCACTTAGTGAAGTCGGCCCTAGTTGGGTTTAGTCAAGTCAAGAATTAGTATAAATAGATAGTTAGCCTCTCTATTTGATACACACTCACTCACACTCAGTTGTAGCGCATAGCTGAGGAAGAAGAAGACACTGGGGCTAGGAAGAAAGAGGTTAGTGTTGTCGGGAGATCATCTTACTGTTTTGGGATTTTTCTATTTGGTGCTAATTCTATCTCTGAGGAAGTTGAAGGGTTTTCTCCATTTATGGTTTCCCAGAGGAAAAAAACTGTGTTCATTGTCTCTTGTGTTTGATTGTTGTGCTTACTATTTTCTCAGTTAAAGATCCTAATATAATGCTAGCTTAATGTTAAAAATCTAACATGGTATCAGAGCTAACCTGAGAAGAAGACACTGTGTAGCTACGGGAACTAGGGATTCTTACTTTTTGGATCTGTCTCCATAGATTTTCAGCAAAATAAGGTTGGAATAACTCTCCTCCCTAGGGCGCATCTTTCTGTTGAAGCAGAATCCAATTCTGAGGTTTTTCAATTTCGTACCCGACACTGTTGCTGAAAATTAGGGCTTTTCATGGAAGAGGAAGTTTTTAGTGAGCCCAAGCCTGGATTGATCTCCTCCCCAAAATCAAAGTTAGGGATCAAATTCAAAGCATTTGGTTGGACAGAACTCCGGAAAAGAAAAACCCTAATCTGCTTCTAAACCAGCCCTACAGAATTTCAGCTCCATATCCAGATCCGACATCTTGACCTGGTAAGATCTAAATCTTTTGTATTTCTATTTGAGGTTCTTAGTTAAGATGTCTCATCATACCAAGCTTGATGAAAAGCTTGAGGGAGCTGATAACTTCCGAGCCTGGAAGTATAGGATCTCCTTGGTCATGGAAGAGAATGAGTTGGACTCCTACATCAATGAGGAGGTTCCAGTTCCAGAGGGAGATGAGGCTAAGGCCTTACGCAAGAAGAAGTTGGTTATGGCAAAGAGGATCATTGTTGATTCTATCAAGGATCACCTCATACCACAGGTGTCCTCCCTAAAGACACCTAAAGCTATGTTTGATGCCCTAACCAAATTGTTTGAAGGAAAGAACATAAACCAGAAGATGACCTTGAGGAACCAATTGAAGAATGTGAAGATCCAGAATGCAGAAACCATCCAGTCTTACTTTACAAGGGTTTCTTAGATCAAGGAACAATTGGAAGCAGTAGATGAAGAAGTGGAGAATACAGAGATTGTAATGACCACCTTGAATGGTCTCCCTAGGACACGAGACTCTTTCATTCAAGGGATCTGTGCCAGAAAGAAGTTAGTCAAGTTCAATAGACTATGGGAAGAATGCTCTCAAGAAGAAGCTCAGATAGCAGCTCAAGAAGAGAAGATGGGAAGTGAAGATCAAGCTCTCACAGTACAATCCAAGAAAACCAGATCTAGCCACCACAGAAGTAAGTACTCTCATTAAAGGAATAACTTTAGAAAGCCTAGAGATAAGTCTAAGTTCATTTGCTATACATGTGATGAAAGAGGACCCTTTGCTAGATATTGTCCTAAGAACAAGAGTAGGTCTCACAAGAAGAAGGGAAACAAGAGAAGACATCATGCTCATGCTGTAGAGGATGATGAACCTTCCACAAAGAGAAACAGACAAGTCAGTGATGATTCTTCAAGTGATGAAGAATATGTTTTGATTTCTGTTCTCACGGGAACTATCACACATTGGTAGCAATGATTGGCTTATAGATAGTGGTGCTTCCAAGCACATGACAAGATTCAAGGAATCCTTTGTGAAATTATCTGAACATGAATCACCTCACAAGGTGAAACTTGTAGATGACTACCAGTATCCAATAAAAGGTAGTGGGGAATCCACCTATAAGCTAGACACTGGAAAGTCTATCAATATGAAAGATGTATTGTTTGTACCTGGACTAAAGAAGGACCTTCTCTCCATATCTGCATTAGATGCAAAAGGAATGAGGGTTGCATTTGTAGATGGCCAAGTCCTCATGTGGCCAAAGGGAAAGTCTTTTGATGATGCAGTAGTGATTGGAGAACAAGAAGGAGGACTATACAAATTGAAGGGCCAACCAAAACAAGCTTTGGTTCATGACTCGGTAGAACCAAATGATTTTTGGCATAGAAGGCTTGCACATGTGCATTAAAGAGCACTATCACTGGCAAGCAAAGTTGTTGAAGGTCTCCTAGAAATGCAAACAAAACACGAAGGTGTATGGAAAGGATGTGCCAAAAGGAAAGAACACAAAGAAGACATTTCCAAGAAGCGAGAGCAAGGCAAAAGGAATCTTGGAAATCATCCACTCTGATGTATGCGGTCCAATGTCATCCAGTTCATTAAGCGGGTACGCATACTATGTTTCTTTTATTGATGATTTTCCTAGGAAGACATGAATCTACTTCATGAAGAACAAAGATGAAGTATTTAGCAAGTTCAAAGAATTCAAAGCCTTGATCGAGAACCACACTAAAAAGAAGATCAAGACTTTTCGATCAGATAATGGCGGAGAATTCACATCAAATGAATTCAAGGAGTTGTGCGAATAATCAGGGATTAAGAGGGAGTTGTCCACTCCATATAATCCACAACAAAATGGGATTGCAGAAAGGAAGAATAGAACTATCATGGAAGCTGCAAGAGCAATGCTTCATGATCAAGATCTTCCTATGCATCTTTGGGCAGAAGCTGCCAGAACAATGGTGTATGTACAGAACCGTACTCCACACAGAGTACTCGAGAACAAGACTCCTGAAGAAGTCTTCTCCGGTAAGAAACCAAAAGTCAGCCATCTCAGAATATTCGGTTGTCCTGTGTACATACACATTCTTAAAGAAAAGAGGACGAAGTTAGATCCTTCAGGAAAGAAGGGTATATTTGTGGGATATTCTGAAAGCTCGAAGGCTTACAGAATATAATTCCCATGGTTCAAGAAGATTGACATCAGCAGAGATGTAACATTTGACGAAGATTCAGCTTACATCAAATCCAGGAAGAAATCGACTGAAGAACCTGAAGAAACAAGAGAACCAGAATTCATGACACAATCATGAACGAATAAATTCAAGAACAAGATCGAGAATTTGAAGAACCTCAAGAACCTGTAGATCCAACTCTGGAGAAGAATCCTCATAAGAGGAAACCTGCTTGGGTACGTGAAATTATCCAAGGTGCAGAAAGATATGGAGCTTCAGAAGAAACTCCCAGAGGAAGAAAGAGAACCAGATCTTGCTTTAGTTACGTAGCCTTACTATGTGACATTATTGATAAAGAACCTTCCAACTATGAAGAAGCAGCACAACAGAAAGAATGGAAGGATGCTATGATCGAAGAGTATCAATCGATCATGAAGAATGATGTTTGGGATGTTGTCCCAAGACCAAAAGGGAAGTCCATTGTAACTTCCAAATGGATCCACAAGATCAAGCATGTTGCAGATGGTAGCATTGAGAAATATAAAGCAAGATTCATGGCTCGTGGTTTCTCCCAGAAAGAAGGAATAGATTATGAAGAAACCTTTGCACCTGTAGCCAAATACACTTCCATCAGATCAGTACTTGCTTTGGCTGCAGTGATGAAATGGAAGATACACCAGATGGATGTCAAGACTGCTTTCTTGAATGGTGTAGTAGAAGAGGAAGTGTATGTAGAACAACCACTCAGTTTTGAGACACATGACATGGAGTCTCATGTGTGCAGATTGAAGAAAGCCTTGTACGGTTTGAAACAGGCACCCAGGACATGGTACGGTAGAATTGGTGGTTTCCTATCCAGTTTGGGCTTTACCAAGAGTAAAGTAGATTCCAACCTTTACTACAAGGTTGAAGATGGCAACCCAGTGATACTCCTATTGTATGTGGATGATCTGTTTGTAACAAGTATGGATGGGTTGATTGCCGATACGAAGAGGAAACTTGCTACTGATTTTGAAATGAAGGATTTGGGTATGATGCACTATTTCTTAGGCATGGAGGTGTGGCAGAATGCGGATGGAGTCTTCCTTGGACAAGGGAAGTATGCAATAGAGATTATGAAGAGCACTTCAGGATGTTGCTTCAATATGGGATTAGGTGTGATCTCTTTGTTTAGCAGGAAGCAATCCTGTGTGGCACTGAGTACAGCTGAAGCAGAGTATGTTGCAGCTTGTTCAACTAGTTATGAGGCAGTATGGCTGAGGAAGCTACTGTCTGATTTATTTGATCTCCAGATGGATGTTACTTGTATATATTGCGACAACCAGAGTTGTGTGAAGTTGTCAGAGAACCCAGTGTTCCATGACAAGTCAAAGCATATCGAGATCAAGTATCACTATGTCAGGGATATGGTGTAGAGAGGAGCAGTGAAGCTCCAGTATGTTGCGACAGACGAACGTATAGCTGATGTATTAACGAAGCCATTGGCTAGTGTGAAGTTTGAGTACTTCAAGGAGAAGCTTGGTGTTCTCCAGATCGAGGTTCCCTCCAAGGGGAAATGATGAGACCTAGAGCCATTCTGACATGGGAGAGGATTAAGTTCCTTCCATGGTCAGATGTAAGGGTTGAGCCATTCTGTCATGGTGAGAGGATTTAGGTTCCTTCCATGTCATATATGAGTGCTGAGCCAGTTTGATATGACTGTAGGATTGGTTCCTACATGATCAGATGTAAGGGATGATTGCCATTCTTGGAATGGAGGCGCCTAGTTAGTTACTAGAAATTCTCAATCTGGGACTGAGGGCCATTCTAATATGACTATAGGATGTAGTCTTACATGATCAGATGTGAGCGGATGGCCATTATGATGTGATTGAGGGATGTATCCCACTTAATCAGATATAAGGGTTGATGCCATTCTTTATGAGAATGGAGGCACTTGATCAGTTACCAGGAATCCTTAGTCTAGGACTAAGAGCCCTTTCGATGCGATGTGTTTACACATGGTCGAATGTAAGTGCAGAGCCTTTCTGACAGGATGAGGTCGAATATAAGTGCTAAGCCATTCTGGTGCGATGTGCTTACACATGGTCAGATGTGAGTGACGTGCCTTTCTGACAAGATGGGGTCGGATGTAAGTGCAGAGCTTTTTCGACAAGATGAGGTTAGATGTAAGCGCTGAGCCATTCTGGCGTGACGTGTTTACACATGGTCAGATGTGAGTGCTAGGCCTTTCTGACAAGATGAGGTCAGATGTGAGTGCCTTTCTGACAAGATGAGGCCAGATGTGAGTGCTGGGCGTGCCTTTCTAACAATATGAGGTCAGATGTAAGAGCTGGGTGGGCCTTTCTGACTTAGGGTCAGATATAAGCGCTGAAGACCTACATGAAGGGTAGGCCTACAACCAGCATGAAAAAGGCCAGCTCTGTAGAACTTCCTGTGACGAGAAGAATCGAGATAGCACCATTATGAGATAACATGTGATGATGATCCAGATGTGATGATGATCCAGACTTGATGACGATCCAAATCAAGTGATGATCCAGATGTGATGATGATCCAGTAGTCGTGATGATCTAGATCCCGAGACGAAGAAGACTTGAAGAAGAAGATGACTTAGAAGAAGACTTGAAGACGAAGAAGACTTGAAGACGAAGAAGACAAAGAAGACAAAGAAGATGAAGATGACGAGATGATCCAGTCGATACAGAGAAGAAGACCTATGCTGAAAATTGTGTCGAAAGAATACCTTCCTAGTTAAGAGGGAGTGTTGATGTATTTGTAACTTCAGAATGTATTCACCTATGTATCTTATGTCTTGTACCCAGATGTTTATTCCTGGATGTGTTTGTAATGCAATTGAATCATGTCATGCCCCGATGTTTCGATCGGGAGGATCTATAATGTAAACAGGTCATGTCAAGTCATTGTGGGTAACCCTCCTATTGATCAAGGGTTAAAGTCCCCGCAGTTCCGGGGCACTAGGGTTATTAGACTCACCTAGTGAAGTCGGCCCTAGTTGGGTTTAGTCAAGTCGGGAATTAGTATAAATAGAGAGCCAGCGTCTCTATTTGATACACAGTCACTCACACTCAGTTGTAGCGTATAGCTGAGGAAGAAGAAGACAACGGGGCTAGGAAGAAAGAGGTTACTGTTGTCAGGAGAGCATCTTATTGTTTTGGGATTTTTCTATTTGGTGATGATTCTATCTCTGAGGAAGTTGCAGGGTTTTCTCCATTTATGGTTTCCCCAAGGAAAAACACTGTGTTCATTGTCTCTTGTGTTTGATTGTTGTGCTTGTTATTATCTTAGTTAAAGATCCTAATATAATGCTAGCCTAATGTTAAAAATCTAACATTCTTCATACCTGGGATCTTCTTGATTTCAAACCAAAGAGGGGTTGATTTACTTGAACCAATAACAAGGTTGGATCAAATAGCATTCTAGCTCGTCTGGACTGCTTCTTGGTGCAAAGCTCTCTGTTAGATAAAAAATTTCTTATTTCTTCCAAAATTTTGCCCAATATTTCCTCCGATCATCATCCCATTTCCTTGTTGGTGAAAGAAGAAGAAGACTTCGGACCAATTTCGTTTCGTTTCAACCCATTATGGATTGAGTGTGATGGATTTTTGGATACTGTGAGTGAAGTTTGGTCTCAGTAAGTGGATGGCTCTCCCAGCTACGTTTGGGAGAAACAAATTAAAAGAACTAAGTATGCTTTGAAAGCTTGGATTAAGAAACCTTTCCCGACTCCAACCAACAGCAGAAAAGAGATTGCGAAAGTTTTAGCAGATATTCATTTTAGCATGGAGGATTCTGAAATTTCAAAACCGATTTTCATAATGGAGAAGCTTGCATAAGCAAATTCTTTTCAATCCTTCTGCCATGAAGAAGAAACTCTGCGTCTTAAGTCGAGAAGATTATGGTTGCAAGCTGGTGATAAAAATTCAGCCTATTTTCACAGACAACGCCATTTAAGAATTTCCCGTAATCATATATCAAAACTTTTTTCTAGTGAGGGAGAAGTTATCAAAGGTCAAATGGAACTTAAACAGGCTACTAACAATCATTTTCATCAGCTTTTTTCTAAGGATGGTGCTTTAGACAATGCAACCAATCATTATTTTTATCTTTTATTCCATATTTGATTTCTGCTGAGACAAATGATGGCCTTATTAAACCTTTTGCTGAACAAGATGTTGTGGAGGTTATATGGGGTATGCAGCCAAATAAATGGACCAGATGGTTTTTCCATTCACTTCTATAGAATTTGTTGGCCAGTTATAAAACATGATTTGCTTCGCATGATTTCCTCCTTTCTTAGGAAATCTAAAGTTGGTGGATGTACCAACTCTACCTTTCTAGCCTTAATTCCCAAGGAAGTTAACCCTGCATCCTTTGATATATTTCGGCCTATCTCACTTTGCAATGCCTCTTATAAAATTTTGGCTTAACTTTTAGCTAACAGACTAAATCCTTTGCCGGGATCTTTAATCTCTCCTCAGCAGGGGGGTTTTGTTAAAGGATGGCATTTAGTAGACAATGTGATCCAAGTGCAAGAGGCCATTCATCCCAGTTTTCAAAGGAAAGAGAAATGTATGATCATTAAACTTGATATGAAAATTGCATTTGATCATGTCAAGCTCTCTTTTCTCTACCAAGTTCTACTCACTTTCGGTTTTAGTGTGGAGTTTGTTAGTTTGATAAAAGCTTGTACAGACAGACCATGGATTGCTCCCCTTATCAACGGTAGACCTTCAGAATTTTTTCAAGCCTCTATAGGATTGCGACAAGGGTGTCCTCTCTCACCCTTCCTTTACATATTGATGGTTGAAGCTTTAAGCTGAAAGCTGTCTGCTGAAATGAATGTCGGTGCTATTCCTGGTATTAGGGCTGCTAGAGGAGTGGATCCCATCAATCATGTGCTCTTTGCCGATGAATCTCTTCTCCTTGGTGGGGCTTTGTTAAATATTGCTTGTGCCTTTAATGGAATTCTCCAAAAAAATTGTTCAATATCAGGAGCCTTGATTAATAAGGAAAAAAGTGTTGTATACGGGTGCAATGTGGATCATATGAAAATGTTTCAAATTGCTGATTCTTTGGGCTTCCCTGGTTATGACCAGTGGGTCAAGATCAAATATTTGGGACTACCCTTGACCTTGGGTGCCAGCCCACCTTTGCTTTGGCTTGATGTCTTGAGCAAATTAAAAGACAAAATTGTCTCTTTGGGAGGACACTGTTTGACAAAAGCCGGAAATTTGGTCTTGATAAAGTCAGTACTTTCCTTCCTTCTTATTTTTCAGTCTGCATTGCTACTTGCCCCCAAGTCCATCTCAATGCAGATAGCCAAGATTCTCAGGGATTTCCTTTGGAACGGTGGAAAAGGTAATCAAAATAAAATTCATTTGGTCAAATGGGAGACTATGAAAAGACCTCTATCTGAAGGAGGACTGCAAATAAGAGATACTGAATCAACAAACCTTGCCTTGGGAGGTAAGCTAGTTTGGTATCTTTTTGCTGATAAGAGCCATTCGGTCAACAAGATTTTTTTGATGAAATATCTTAATGGTGGATCCTTGAGAACTATAATTCCAGAAAAGCTTCCAACATGTACTAATATATGGAATTTGTGCTGGAAAAGTATAAAACTAATTCAGCAGCAGCTATTTAGAATTCTAGGTAATGGGAAAGGAATTTTTCTATGGGACAATTCAATTCTTGGGCATCCTCCTCTTTCCTCCATAAATTTTATTTCTAAGATCAAATTATGGCTGTCTAACAAAGGCTTCCTATGGTTAGCAAACATTTTCTCCTGGGACTGCGTGGGGAATTGGGTAGGCTGGAAATTTCTGGAAATGCCAGATTGGTTAACTCCTGATCAATCAATTTTGATTAATGCTCTGTCGGGTTTGGCCCCTGTCCATCGCTCCTTGAAAGATAAATGGGGTTGGGGTCCAACTGGTGTGTATTCTACTGGCCATGGATTTTTAGCAATTCAACCTTCTCAAGCTTCCTTGCTAACCCCTGCGTTGTGGAAATCAATCTGGTCTTCTTACGACCAGCCAAAGGTAAAAAAAAATCATGGCTTCTTATGCATCAAAAGGTCTTGATTGGTGAGAATTTGGTTAGACACTACTTCCTTGGTCCTTTTCATTGCTGTCTATGCAAAGAAGCTTCAGAATCATCTGATCATTTATTCGTGGATTGTGTGTTCACCCAATCTGTTTGGAATCTGGTTTTAAAAGATCTCAAGATTGCATCTCCTTCTGGCATGACAGTCACAGTTTTGTTCTCTACCTGGAAGGATAGGATTCCAGAGTCCAATGGGAAGCGCGCTGGTTGGATGAATGCATGGAATATTATTCCTAAGAACGTTTGGTGGTCGGTTTGGCTGGCCTGGAATGATTTCTTACTCAATGACAGGTCGTGGTCTTCTGCTGATGTTGCCAATAAAGTTAAATTGCAGATCATTGAAACTGTCAGGAATCAGTTTTCTAATATTCCACAAGAGCTTTTAGAGTGGTTGGGGTGCAGTGCGAAAGGCAGAGCTTCAATAATTTCCAAACCGTTAACGACTCCTCCTTGGCGAGTGCAATTACCTGCAGATAAATTTTCTCTTTGGTGGAAGAGTAAGGGAGTTGCTTGAATTTTCTTCGACGGTGGATCTAAAGGGAATCCTAGCGTTGCGGGTGACGACGGATTAATCTTCTCTCTGGTCAGTGAGAAAGTCTCTTGCTTCTGTTGGGGCTTAGGAATTTGTTCTAATAACCAGGCAGAGAGTTACAACCTTCTTATGGCTTTCCAAATTGCCAAGAATATTTGTCTCAAGGAAATACAAATTTTCGGGGATTCGGAGGTCTTGATAAAATTGTTAAACTCTGCCTCTCAGTTCAACAAGCCTTCTTTGGATAAAACCTTGCAGCGAATACGTAACATCTTGAAAGACTTTGATAAGGTCTCTTCTTTTCATATTCTAAGAGAGTTGAATAATCAAGTGGATTCTTTCACTAATAAAGCTTACCTTCTGCCTCTAGGAAGTTTCAGTCTCAACGGAGAATCTTGCACTATTCATCCGCTACCGTAATTGTCCATATGTGTGAGAGACGATGTTGAAGATGTATAATTTTTATCCTTCTTGAATATTGTTTTAATTCTTGGTCCTTTAGAAGTTATCTTCTGACCTATGTGTAACTGGTTGATCTAGCCATTGCTATTTCATTCCAAGAATTTTCTCAATAAAAAAAAAATACCCTTTTGAGTTGAAAAAAATATGTTAATATTTGAGTGTTTATGTAGTGCTATATTTCATTCTTTTGTCTTTTTATAATGCAGTACCTTAAGTTTTTAATTGCCAAAGATCCATGAAGTGCTCAAATCTATCACTAAAAGATCAATAGTGCAATTTTCACATTACAAATTAAGTATTGTTGTTTCAACCAATCTTTTAGTTTGTGTTTTTACACTATTTTGTATACACAATAACTTACCCAAGATTGGTAGAGTTTATCAACAACATTCAAAAAGTTTGAATGAGACAATAATACGAGAAGCCTGATATAATGAACAACAACTTGCCATTTAAGTTATGATTTGTATCTAAGTTGTGAATTGTTGAGAAGGCACATGTTAAGTAATGTTGTAGTCTACAACACTTGAAAGAATGTATTTGAAGTTGAGAAAAAACACTATAATTCTTTGAACAACATTAGAATCCCTTGAACAAAATGGCTATAATGATTTGTTTAAGTATACACATAACATAAACAATTTCAATGATTATATAATTTAAAAAATGTATTTGTTTAATATTAAATTAAAACATGTTTAACTTGTCATTTAAGTTATGATTTGTATCTAAGTTGTGAATTGTTGAGGAGGCATATGTTAAGTAATGTTGTAGTTTACAACACTTGAAAGAATGTATTTGAAGTTGAGAAAAAACACTATAATTATTTGAACAACATTAGAATCCATTGAACAAAATGGTNTATATATATATATATATATATATATATATATATATTCAAATTTTATGATAAAAAGTATCAACAATTAGTCTTCTTAACATCTGTGCATCTATATGTCAATTTTGCTATGCTTATAATTGACAACAATATTGAATACAAGCCAGGAATTACTCACCAGATGCTCAGACTTATTGGCTCACTGCAGAGGATTTGGATTTGGGAGGTGAGTGGAATCTTTTATGGAACTCATATGTATCTGGGCTTGAGTATGGGAGAATCAGGCTCAAGCCTTATCCTGACAGTCTTCTCTGGTCTTTCAAGAGTTATTTAGGGTCCATCTCTGCGACTATTACATATGACTGTATCACTACCCATCATTTGGACCCACTTTCTGACCTTTCATTTGTTCTTCATCTCCTATGGAAGATTAAAATCCCTACTAAAATCCGATGCTTTATTTGGCCTCTTATTATGAATAAGGTTTTAACTTGGGATAAGCTCATCAGTCGTGGTTTTCAGGGCCCTATCATTTGTTTTCTCTGCAAGAATGGAGAAGATTCGGCCCAACACTTATTTTTGGACTGTCACTTTACAAAGAGAGCCTTTGAAGTTTTATATGAGCACTATGGCATTTGCTCTTTTTACAAAGATTCTGTACAGTTGTATCTTGAGCAGTGGTTCCAGTCTCATTCAGCTGATTCTGCAGTTCTCTTTTTACCCCTATTCATCTTCTGGACTATTTGGAAACTCAGAAATGGATGTATCTTTGCGGATAAACTACCTTCTGTATATGCTATCTTCCTCTAGACATAAGCTCTCATTCACCTCTATCTAGTTCCTAAAAAGATGGAAAAAATTAGAAACATTGGTTTGCCTCCACAGATCTACTATCCATGTGGGTTTTTTGACGAAGCAGCTGCTGGAAACATCGGGGGTTCAGGATTTGTGATACATTTGAGCTGTTCTCACTGTTTGTACTTCTCTCTAGGTTGCGGAAGTAGTACAAATACAAGATCAGAACTATTGGCTTTATGGGCTCTTCTCTCAGTGACAAAACTTATGGGGATCCCATTACACTCTAAATTTGGTGATTCCCTTGTCATCATTTCATGGGCAAACGGAATGTGCTCACTGAACTTACCACATCTGAGTCACTGGTGTGATGACATCTGAAATCTGTTGCTATTCTTTCCGGATGTGACCATGAAGCACATTTATCGTGAGCGTAACCAGATGGCTGATAGTCTCTCAAAAAAGGCTCTTTCTCTTGAATCAGGATTTGCAAATTGCTTGGAATCTTTGAATGGTATGATCACTGATCATGGAAACTTTCAGCTATATTAGCATGTGCTGGGTTTTAGCCCTTTCTTTTATGCACAACATTTGTTTAGTTTTGACTCGTGAACCGAGCAGACTCTGAAGAGACTCTTAGTCTTCTTCTTATGCCCAGGATTTATTTGCTTCATGGTCATATTTGATTGTTATTGCAAAAATATGACCTGTTTTTACAGGAGTGATGATAAAAGCCTGTATCTCTACAGGCTTGGTGGCCATTCTGCTCATGTTATGGATGTGGGGGTCACACAATTGTGAATTGGAGGTCCCCATTGTTTTGTCATCTTTGCTGATGATTGCCACTTCTGGCTGATTGTATATGATGTCCTTTGATTCAATAGAATATCAAGGTCTGGTATTTTTTCCTCTGAAAAAAAACAAAACAATGCATTTAATAAACCCCAAAAATTGAAATTGTGAAAGATTTAAGGTGAACAATATTTTAAAACATACTTTTTTAAATTGAAGTTCTTTTTGCAAAAAAAGCTTTAAAGGAATTTCTCATGCTATGATATTGTGCTCTACATTTACAATTTCATTGTTTTAATTAAGTTAAAATTTATTATGAACAAAATGTTATAGAACATGTAGACGAGGTTAGATTTGTCTTTTAGATAATCTTGATATGATAATGCTATCCAATTCGGCAAGAGTTTCCTTAAGATGACATCTTTGAGAGTGCATGCTACTTTCGCATTTTATGTGTTGGGTATAACACATTTTAATTGGTGCAAATAGTTGAAGGACATTTTAACTTGACATTTGGAACAATGTAACATTGTTTTTTGTATTGATACAAAACATTATATTGCTAAATTGCAATTTGAACATACGGGCTCAAAAGAATTGAAATATAGGTTGGCTACTATAAACATGCCTTAAACTTGTTTGACATTGTTTAATGTATTTGTTAGTCAAAAAGTCTTCTTTAATAAGAAGTATGCGTGATGTAACATATTTGAATATGATTATATTGTTTTACTTGATTTGTGGAGTTGAGCAATGCTTTAACATGAGCCAATGGAATCTTTTCCCGAAGGAATGCGATGAATCTTAATTGGATAATACGTATTGTATTTGGTTGTGCTTCTTTTTGTCTTGCCACATTTCTAAATAACAATATGTGAAACTCCTTTGTAAGATTTTTTTCTATGGAAGCAAATTGTGTTCCAAATGTTGGAAATAATTGTAGCTTTTCATAAAAACACATATTAATTTTACTTTTTTATATGCGAAGTAGAAGAAAGCAAAGCATAACTTAAATGAAAGCTACATGAATTGAAAGAAATAGTATTACAATTGCCTTATAATTTTTTGAATCACCATCCTTGATTTCTAGAGTATATTGTATACCATGGTTTCTTAGTTGCAATGACAATTGCATTTATTGTTCCAAGCATATATTGGTTTGTTGTTGCTAAGAGTCTTTTGATTGATGTGTTTAGTATGAAGTTGTATTTTTGACAAATAGGTGTTATGTTTTTTATTGTAATATGTTGATCGACTAGCAGAATACAATCAGATTCACCATGATCATAATTACTATTGGGTTCAAACACCTTGATGTTGTTAAATGAAGTTGTCACAGACATTTAAGGTCACTACCATTTTACCTTTGGCATTTTCCAAATCTGCACACAAAAGTTCATTTTCCTTTTTTTATTTGTCAAGAATTGCTTTGTATGTGACAATGATATTGCCATTGAAAACTTCTTGTGCTTTGCAACTAGTCAACTCTTCAATGGTTATGAAGATTAACGACATTGGTTTATGCCTATACATGACAAACAAGTGTGAGTTAGAAAATGAACATTTGTTTGAATTTTTTTTGAACTCAAAATTTGCAATATTTATCTTTTGGTCGATTTTGTTTCTAACGCTACTTTTTCTTCTTCTCCTTCATTGTATCTTTTCATGTTTCTATGGGTGTCGTAAGATTTGTTACATTAGACCAAGATATAGAGAGATGTTTGTTGCATTAGAGCGAGTTGTCAAAAATGTAAATATATATCATAAATAAATTTGTATGTGAAGGACAAGTGAAGTAGAAGCAATACAATCATATCTAGGAAATCTTCTTTGATATTAGAAGAATCGACCAAATACAACAACTTTCCATACAAGATTTGGATATTCAGGGTTAGAAGAATCTACCAAATCTAATCTCAAAATTACAAACTATCAAATTGGTCAGTATAGCTAAATTCCATTTAAAGATGAATGTTTTCTTTTTGGATTTGTATTTAAAAATAAAATAAATAACTTATTAAGATGGCATTTTGTTGCTCAAAGATTGAACACAATAAGTAGTAGATAAATTGTAGTTAGTGTGATGGTAAAACACTAAAAATGGTAGCCCCGTGGGGTAGCTCAGTTGTTTGGAGCTTCCAAGTCCAAGACCGAAGTAGTCGAGATCGAAGATTCAAATATCTGGGTCATTCGGGGTTAGGGTACCAAACTTGGAGTAAATGGGGTGAGGCCCCTTCGGGTGGACCCCCCAGAGAATTATTACCGTGGATGTAACAAGCCATCCATCTTTCGGGCTGTGAACCACATGAAAAAAACACTAAAAACTATAACACCCTGATGTGATAAACTTCAAAGACTTTTTAGACATATCATCCTTTTCATGAGCTACAATTATCAAATGAATATTAGCGCCAATAACTAAATATAGTGCATTTTTTCAAATGAGAAGCCAATTACTGTTATTTCAAACAATCTTCTACTTTATGCTTTTACACCATTTTTTGTATAGAATAACCTACCCAGGATTGGTCAAGTTCATGAGTAGTATGTTACGGAGAAAATATTCATATGGCTTGGGGTGGACCACAACAGAAAGTATAACACGAGAAATAAAATCCATTCTCAAGTGTGCTAGATAAATTAAAGAAACTAACCACTAATGGATAAGAACCATACCTCAATCGGATGTTCGAAGACGACCACTGTTGAGCTCTCAATCAAAAGCTTGTCCCTAAAATTACCCCTCAACAATATATAGATATCCAAGCATAATATATTAAGTGTTAGCATCCAATCTAGCATATTCCATCTAAACATGTATAAAGCAATTACACCATGGATACAAATATACATAATTACACATGAAATTTGCACAAGAAATGGATATTTCTATTAATATAAAACATAGATAAAATGTGACAACCTCTATCAGCACCTCGTTGGAACCGAGAAACTAAGTTCCTCCATCTATGCCTCCACCACTTTAATCCTCCATAATAAGGAAAGCTCACAAAGACAATGGCAAGCTTGGGAGATGAACACAATTGGTATTATCAATAAGGACAAAGGGATGCAGACTCAAGCATATAACAATGGGGCAAGATTTTGATATAGTCTCTTTACTCTCCAAGTTTATCCTCCTCTAATGCTTCACAATGACTCAATATATAGCACTCCAATGGGAAATGGAGGGTTGAATCGAAGTGTTTCTCGACATATGGAGGGCTAAGGATCAAGGTATTTGTTACTTGATGGGGAAAAATCCAAATATTTTTTGTTTTTTAGCACAAAACCCAATGTACACAGGCAGTAATGATCTAAGATGCGTATACGTGAGTTGTGGAACTAGTAACTCACGTATGTATTCAAAAATGTCTTTTTAAGGGTTATACTAAAGCAGCAGGGTTGTAGTGAGTAAATGGGGTATAGTGAGTCTGTATAGGGACAAGGGAAGGCCATTAAGACATTATGCATGAGGTGTGGCAAATAACGCTATAATAGATGCCCCCTAATGTGTGAGGTCATAGGGGTGCATGATGGCCGTAATAAATTATAATGTTCCCAGGAGTGGAGTAGTGAAGATCCAAGGGGAAAAACTAGCCACTCATCAACATAATACAATGATAAACCTGTACATATGACTACAGATATGGAGTGTATGTAGTAGTCCCATATACATATAAGTATAATGGCCATGAATAGGCATAATAGACATATGTAATAAGTGGTCATAGCCACGTCTCCATATTGAATGAAGACATATTGTACATAAAAAGGTACATTGCTTTGGTATGAGAACTCAAAACCCATAAGTATTGTCGTGATCAATGTAGTAGCATACATGAAATGTCACCATACTCCGAGGTCTTCTACACAAATCGTCAATGGTACATGTCCCATCACGTGAATGAAGGTGTTGAGGTCGAACATGATGAAACATCGTCTAATTATCGGTTATTAATGTACACCATTAACAGACGTGAGACATCCCACCGGTGATGAAAATGGGTGTCAAGGTACTAAGTGCATTCAACAAGTGTGAATAGAGGTGTTGAGGTCGAACAATTGAAGAATCCATCGATCATGGCACATTGATGTATTCCCAATTCTATCGATGGTGAGAGAACCTGCTACTAATGATTGCAAGTCTTAAGGCACTCAACAAACTCTAGATCCCAATTCCATAATAAATGATCTGAATTCGATGGAAGGTGGGCATTAGGGAATACCCCATTAACCAACATGAGGTACATAGTAAGGATGGATAATTTGGAAGAACTCGAACAAATAAGATGTACATGAACCAATAACCATGTGCATCTCTCGCACATACCGGATGTAAGTAGCACGCGGAAGAGATCCTCTGAATAGTAGTTATTGATGAAAACTACTGACATAAGAGAGGAAACCACCAATAGGGTCTAATGGAATCCAATACATAGCACAAATATCAATTTGTGAATAGATTACTTGCAGTTGAACATAAGGAAAACCACTCAGTTAGTGACCAATGATGAGATGTCATCTGTTGAGTTCAAGGTCACCTACCAATGATGAAAGTATGACCAGGGTGCCAGGTAGGACCACAAATCTAAGATGTATGGGGAATAGCCGACATGCAGATTCAACATAACTCAGGAATGCTCGACTCAGGCTAAAGACTTCCTTCGAACAAGAGCATGAGGCAGATGAAGACACTTAGACACCATAGACTCTATATGCAATATGTGTGACATAGGAGGCATCAACATAGGCTCCATAGTGATTGGAAGATTAAACAATCAATGCAGAAAGCTATAAATAACAATTACAACTCCTAAGGTCATGCTAGAAACACAACCCATGATGAATAAACCCATGAACTGTGCTCTATTTGAAGGTGGCATGACGACTGCCAATATAAGACAATATCTTTTCCCATCCAACTTTTTATGTTCTTAATTTTTTTTTTTTGGTCTTTTTCATATTAGAAATCTTGAAAAAGAATAAAATATGCTTATCGTACAATAAAAAGGAAATGAGTGTTGTAGGAAATCAAACTAGTTCCAAGAAGTGGAACATACCTATGCTAAATGCTAGAAAGCACATGCAAGATAAGGACACTCAAGGGAATGTTTCCTCTCGGGTATGGGATAATCAAGCTAAAGGATAAATAAGAGGCTCTACTTGGCTAGAATTGAGACAAGCTTGGGAGAGATGGCTTATAAAAGTAAAGCGAAGAGCCGAAATTAAGCTCAATAAGACAAGCGGATGGATGTAATGCATTTATAATTTGATATAAAATGGGAGTCCCTGAGGGAGATATCTAGCATAAAATATAAGAGATAACATGGAGTTTTTATTTCAAGGCATGGCGAAACTACAAGGAACTCCCAAACCTAAGGGGGATGTTTAGAATGGGAACCAGATGGAAAAACATGATCTAACTAGGGTGCCCATGGTCGGGAAAGCTCTACCGCTTACATAATGACACTTCTAGAAGCAGCTAAAAGGTTCTGTGTCATTAAGAAGCGGGTTCGTACCTATGGTTTATGAATCACGGTCTAAGGATAATGCAATAATGTAAGTGGAGTGAAATCCTATCCTATATGCCAAAGGTGAGATATACATGCCAAATGCACGAGCATACTAGGCACAATCCCTCACCACCCGAAGAAATTATTCCACAAAAATATTCACACTGTAACATTAGTCCATGAATCTAAAAAAACTATATAGAGATGGATAAATGACTAAAGGGAAGCTACAAAATTTTGGTAGGTAAAACCAAAATATATACACTAATGTACAAAGTGTCAGCCGAGGCTGGGGGCTCAAACATAAATCATCGAGCATGAGTGAGGAACTAGAAGTATTGCCTCAACCTTTAAACGGTCAACCAATATTTCTTCCATTGAAACAATAAACTGCAATAAGTGTTTTCCTCTTTCAAAAACAAGTCGAAAGATAGATGGATAATTTATTCTCTTGTGAGAGTGCACAACGAGGTTGTCCAAATAAGTGTCAACTTCAACGACAAGAGGATCTTAAGGATTCATTGATATGGTAGTAAAATTATGTCTCGCGTTCCCTTCAACATATAGACTATACTTGTCCAAAGGTAGCATATGGAGATCAACTTCCTCACCTAAGTCCAACCAGGAGTCCTCATGCTTGGTCCTTTCAAGCTCTTGTAGGGAAAAAGGTCTATAATGTAGGTCCTCTAAAGGCCTTTCAAGACAACTCATGGTCTCGACAATCACTTCATATGGGGGGAAAGTATCATCGAGACAATCATGTGAGAAAGTTGAGTGGACCGCCAAAGAAGGTAGTAGCGAGGGCTCTCTCTCCATTGTCCTCGAAGAGGAAAGATCAGGGTATGCAGTAGTTTCATATGAAGCTTGAAAAATGACCTTTGTTGTAGACAATGCCATTTCTACGCCGGTGGGTGTAGGGCCTTCATCCAAATAACTCGAAGAAGGGAGGGTCCATGGTTCACTCAAATGCGAGGTACGAAATAGGACTGGACTCAGGCGATGAAACACCACTAGAGACATAATAAATCGATAGAATTGGTGTTGAAAAATTAAGACTTCCCATCAACGACGGATACATTTTGACACCAACATTCTCAGTTGTTGACTGAGAATTATCAATACTAGGACCGTAGGCCCCGACGATGTAAATGAACTAGAATTAGTGAATGATAATTGATTGATCATCATGATTATATCTTAGTGAGGAAAGGATACAACACAAAACACCGACGATACGATTGCCCTCATGGCATAAATCTCGTTTCGACTCAGTAAAAAGTTGTATTTAAGGGGTGTATCAACCACCTCGACCTCGACTGACATAGTCTTCCTTCCCAATTGAACCTAAAGAGAAAAAATAATACCATGCGATTTAAATGAATGTCCATAAAAATGATGTCAACATAGTCGTAGATTTAGACAATGGGGGAGATCCAACCATAACTACCTTCTGTGATTGGTGGGTTTTGACTGCCATCAAAACTACCTATAGAAACCGACGTCCTTGAAGCCATGCTTTGATGGTGTCTAAGGGGATCGATCAACATAGCTGGGCTCTACACGATAAACTTAGAGGCTTCCTCGATTCAAGGGCACAAGTACGTAAGACGGTCTCCCCCACAAAGCTTTCAAGGGAATTTGACCTTCTATTTAGTTTTCTTGTCCCCCCAATATTTTTTTCATTATTGTCATTGTTATCATTCTCTTTTTGTTCCCACCCTTCTTATTATTCCCCCCTTCTTCCTATTGCATTCAGGTTGTCGATTACCCTTTCGGTTCGACGATTGCACATAATGTACATATGTCGATTGGTTGGGGGTGAACGAAGCCATAGCCTGTCCAACTGCAGTCTGGTTAATGGAAAAACTATTCATTTGATTCGTAACCTGGTCCACAGCATTCACACTTACAGATCCTACAATGCCATTGGCCTGTGGCCCAGGTTTAAACTTGGGATCGTGATTTGATCGCGAAGCGTCAGGGATAATATCGTAAAGGAGCCTAGACCGAGCATAAATAAGGTTTAATTGCTGAGCTCTAAAAATAGATTGTTCCTCAGTTGTCACTCTAAATGTCGAAACATCCTTCACGATATAAGGTAGTAGGGACTTAAGGAACCATTCCAGTAAGAATTCTGGTGGAATGTTGGCCTTAATAAATAACTTTTGTCTATGCCACTCTTGAATGTGGTTGGAAATATGGGTGGATTTGTCCTGCCAAAAAGTCAACAAGAGTTCAGTATTGGCATCATAAGGCACCGATAACTAAAAGTGATTAAGGAAGACCAAGGCCAAGTCATTAAAGGTTTGATACGTTCCCCTAGGAAACTCTATATACCACTTCATGGATGAACCCGTGAGGATGAATTGAAATAGTCATAATCGAATGGAATCATGATTCAATGAATTTGAAGAACAACATAGACAAAAGTAGTAACATGATCACTAGGATCCTAACCATTCTTACCCTCAAATTTTGGAGCATTTGAAGGAAGCTTGGCGGGAATGGGGGGCCACGTTGGATTATGACATACTGGATTGTTCATAAGTTTGGATAGGTCAAGAAAGTTCAACGTAGCTAAAAATGGGAGCCTAGGTTGTACCATTTGATTCCTTGCTCCCTATAAATATTGGTTCTGATACGACTGATTCTGGTAAAGGCCATTACCTTGGCTAGTGGGATAGTGACCTCCTCCCATGTGACCCATGTAAGGATGCACATGCATTTGGATGTGGGGCATTCCTTGAGAAGGGGGAACCATATAACCATAATTCTTCATCTGATATACAGGATGACCTCCTAACACATGGGGAGGCATGTAACCTCCATACACAAGGACACCAGATGACGGGGGAATAATGTAACCAAAGGGATCATACATTCTAGAGGGACCATTTGGGATATGGGGAGGATGTGTAATGAGAAATGCATTCGATGAAATAGGTGCAGTGGAAGATGGGACAAAAGAAGGAATGTAAGCCATAGACCCACCGTTCACATATCGACCATCCCTCCACTAGGATGACAACTAGTGTGAAGACCGGGCAAAGGGGGTGGACACCTCCAACAAACGAAGTAGGAGGAATATAACCACCTTCGAAGTGATGTGCAATGTAAGGGGTTGACATCCCCACTAGTCCAACACTAGGATTCATACTAGGACCTTAGATGGATGATGGAATACTAGTGGATATATTTGGCATGCCAAACATAAAGGACTTGAACTAAAGGTAACTGAATGTGTCTCAATACCCAACCTTCTAGAGGAAAAGTTTGGGTTAAAGCCTGTATAGTCTAAAGAATTCGTTCTTACGGGGTGGGAAGTACAAGCCCCATGAGGGTCGCTATAGACCGGAGTCCCTAGAATCCATAAAGTAGATGAAGGAGGAGCCTCAATGACCCCTCTCCCAAATCCAGATGACAGAGATGGAGGGAACTCTGAGGTCTTGAAAGTGGTACTCATGGTAAAAATTATATAGAGACCTCGATGAGAAAGAGGCCTCCTATAATGTATAGCCCTCTTATAAAGAAGATATAAGGGGTCACAAGGTGGTAATCTTACTAAACGACGAGAATGATGAAGTGCCAAAACTCAATCCTTGATGACTCCACATAAAAGAGACTCAATTGAGTGTAATCCCTAAAGCAAACTAGTGAACATAGAGTACAACCCTAAGTAAACTAGGACAAATGCAAGCAAGTAAAGAGTTAACACAAATGAGCTCCTGAATGCAACATGTATGTCTCACCTAGTAGAGTCGTGAGACTCCCATATACTACAATTGGAGGTGTGTAACCAATTATAGTGCCCCTCAGATTCAATGCATAAAGCGACTGTGCCGTCAAACCCCTACCTGGCCAAGACACTCATAGAATACCCTTTGTAACTACCCCCTATGATACCTATGGAAATCAACTAAGGTCACCTCACAATATCCAATTCTCAAGCAGACAGTCGCAAGTGGGATCCACCATATGGGTGGGGTAACTAAGCCCAAAGCTCGAAAGCACCAAAGGTGCCTCAAGAGCCCCTGCATATGAATAAGATTTTGGAAATATCTTCAACGCTCATTGAAGGTAGTGGAGGGATATCTCCATCATCAATGTGTGCGCTGCCCCGTGATTAACCCCTATGTAAGAGGAGCTTCTTGAGAACACCAATTATAACAAGGATTTCTCCTCTCCCTAGTCAGACACCTAATTGTTTTTATTTTATAGTCTTGGAGAAGTTTACTCACAACATCCTATTCCAAGACTCTAAAACCTAAGATTGTTGGTGCACCCTATAAAATAAAATCGTTCTAATCAATTTTAAGTTAAGCACTACTTTTAAGAGGTTGTGCTTACTCAAGGGGTATGATCATGAATCTAGTGATGTTATGACTTAGCAATAAAAGAAAATATGCACACCTAAAAACAATGCCAAGTGTAACTTTGTCTTCCAAATGAAAAAATGGTATGCCACTAAATGAAATGCACAATAATTCCTTTTCTTTTCGAATGCAAATGCAATCCTTCCTGAATGAAAGCCTAAACACTAATCTCATACCAAGTAAACCAATGCAAGTAATTACTTTCATGCACATGCAAAATGCAAGTGAATATGCAACAATGCAATTAATTTTGTATTTTCAAAAAAAATGAGTGGAAAAGCAACAAGAACCATTAAGCTCTCAGTCTTTGCAACAAGCAACAAACACAAGCCAAGCAAGACACCGAGACTTAAGGACTAGTGCACTAATAGCAAAAAAAAGGCGGAAAATTGTCAAGAACAACTTTCTGACAACTTTCTAAAAAAGAACAATAAAAATAGGTTTCTAGTCACAATAGAAGCAATCATTAGACATCATAAGGATCCTGGAAGACCCAATAACACTCACAACCCACCTAACAACTTCACATATCAAGATATCAACCAAAATGGGAGATATACATGTTTGTTCAAAGAACAATAGCGTATGTATGTGACCTAATAGAGTACAACCCACGTATATACATGACTACAAACACTGTGACCCGTGTATATAAGGAAGAAGGCGGTAAAAATCAAGCCAAGGGCCAAACCACTCTAAGGAACCTATTAATGGATGAACATACCAAATATGACATATAAACACAGAGAAACATAGAGCAATTTGAGCAAAATTGCACCCAAAAACCTCAATAAAAAGGAGATACCTTAGTGAAGTTGCCAATTCTGTTACAAAGAAAATATTCCTATGGCTTGGGGTGGACCACAACAGACAATATGACACCAGAAATCAAATCCATTCTCAAGCGTGCTAGATAAATTAAAGAAACTAACCACTAAGGGATAAGAACCGTACCTCAAACGGATGTTCGAAGATGACCACCGTTGATCTCTACATCAAAAGCATGTCCCTACAATTTTCCCTCAACAACGAATATATATCCAAGCATAATATATTAAGTGTTAGCATTCAATCTAGCATATTTCATCTAAACATGTATAAAGTAATTACACCCATGGATACAAATATACATAATTACACATGAAATTTGGACGAGAAATGTATATTTCTATTAATATAAAACAAAGATACAATGTGACAACCTCTGTTGGCACCTCGTCGAAACCGAGAAACAATGTCCCTCCACTTGGGCCTCCACCATTTCAATCATCCATAATAAGGCAAGCTCACAAAGACAATGGAAAGCTTGGGAGATGAACACAAATGGTTCTATCAACAAGGACAAAGGGATGGTGACTCAAGCATATAACATCGGGGCAGGAATTTGCTATAATATCTTTACTCTCCAAGTTTTTCCTCCTCTAATGCTTCATAATGGATCAATACATATCCCTCCAATGGGAAATGGAGGGTCGAATCGAAGTGTGTCTTGGCATATGGAAGGCCAAGGATCAAGGTATTCGTTACTTGATGGGGAAAAATCCAAATAATTTTTGTTTTTGAGCACAAAATTCAATGTACACGGGCATTAATGGTGCAAGATGCGTATACGCGAGAGGTAGAATTGGTGACTTGCGTATGTCTTCAAAAATGTCTTTTTAAGGGTTATACTGAAGCATTAGGGATATAGTGAGTAAATGGGGTATAGTGAGTTTGCATAGGGACAAGGGAAGGCCATCAAGGCATGATGCATGAGGTGTGGCAAATCACGCTATAATATAATATTCAAAAAGTTTGCATATGATAGTTATAGGAGGAGCCTTGCACAGTGAACAACTTGCCATAGAAGATTTGAGTCATGTAAGAAGTGTTTATTTGATTTGCATTGAAAAATAGAGTTGGTAATATATATACACTCCTATGGTGCAATCAATGTAATTTCACCATCTTTATGATTGTTACATAAAATTAAATTCGTCCAAATTTTTGTTTGGTATATATATATATATACCAAACCAAAATTTGATTGAATTTAATTTTATGTAACACTCACAAATATGGTGAAATTACATTTATTACATCATAGGAGTAAAAATCAGATTATAATTTTATAACTACTTCCAAGAACTAGTGAAATAAGAGCTATGTGGTGGCATGCCCTTGCTTAATTGCATGGAAGGGTTTTTTGAGTTATGCAACATTGAGGACATATGGTATTGGTGTAGGCCAAACATGACGTTCTCTTTCATTATCATTGACTGTTTAGTATCCATATGCATATAAATAATTTAGAGATACTTAACAAATCGGCTCATGGAGATGGAGAAGCATGTGTAAATCGTAAAGAAATTGGATATGACACTATGACTTGCTTCTTGACACAAGAAATTACATGTTTATACAAAACCATGGATGACAAAACATAGAAGTGACCAAATTATATATGTCATGAAATATACACCGAGTATTACGCCATATACACATGGTTTATCCATACATGCCTTCACTCACTATTACCCACTTCCCAAATATATATCTAACGCTAACGTGATCTAATACTAATCCATGATACTTTTAAAAAATTTTACTGACATCAAAATTAACTATATGATAAAACATTACATGTACATTTATTTTCTAATTAAAAAAAAAGAAATTGAAAATTTATTTTTCTAATTTTAAAAATAAATTGGGTATTGTTTGAGCTCCAACGTTAGTAGCTTATAACTACAATGAGATCCCCATCTTGAAAGAGGACTCTGAATAATAATTCACTATTCATGTCCCTCTTATGGAATTTTATATGACTTCCTCCAAAACTAAAGAATATCTTATGTGCTCTAAAAGGCAGTCCTCTACAATCTTGTCAAAAGTTTATTGGCTTTGCATTGTCAAACGAAGCATCTCCAAAATCCTCTTTAGTTTGCAATATAAGATGCACTATGGCTTGAGAGAAACATGTAAGGGCCTAAAGGTTTATATGGGTTGATATTTGAATCTCTTAAAGATTGAAGAAGAGCATCTATACAAAGCTATGAAAGTTGACTCATCTATACACTAGAAAAAATTGAAGTCAAATTTTGTATGAAATATACATGAATAGTTGTTTTTACATGTGCAAGTAATAGTTACAAAGGCCAAGCCCCAAGAGTTAGCTCAATTGGTTGAGCACCCGTCGCTAGGTCTCTTGGTATAGAGGTCACGGGTTCAATCCTCATTGACGCTATTGGGGTTAGGCATGAAGTGTGCCGAAGGTGTTAGGCCCCTTCGGGTGGGCCCGCCTGATTTATTTCCGTGGACGTAGCCCGTCGGTCAAGCCGGCGCATGAACCACATTGAAAAAAAAAAATAGTTACAAAGGCCAACCTTAATTTCCATAAATTTGAAATCCATACTTTTCAAAACTAACCCTTGGAGCCTTGGAGGTCTATTACACTTGAGTCTGTAACTAAAAAAAAAATCTTTTGTTCAAGATCCTTGAAAAAAATGAGACATACTAACTCATGGAAGCAATGGACAGGGGAGGTTTGGGGCATGCAGAGGAGGTTTGGCATTTGTGAGAGAGGTGGAACAACCTAACACAAAGGTGGAAGGCCGCATGCATGTTGGAGAGGATGCGTGAGGAGTTGTAGTGGAGGGAAGAGGGCCAATACGGAGGGCGACCAGACAACGACATGGGGACGAGTGAGGGAGGATGCATGGGAGGATGAATATGTGAGTGGGTGGTGAGATAAGGAGCAACACATGTCACGTGAAGGTGGAGTACATAGAATCTAGTGCACGGGGAAGAAGGGTGATGAGAGGAAGAGCTGACGCATGGAGTGGAGTAGGGTAGATGGGAGTGGGGATGGGAATCTTAGAGGAGGGCTCAATGGATGACGGGGGAGAGGAGCATGATGTAGGTGGGATGAGGGAATAACAACGAGAAGATAACTTCAATATGTTTTAAAAAATGAGAGAAAGTTGTGTGTGTAGATAATATAAGTTTATGTGATGAAAGCAAGTCTATGAAAATAAGCGAAAATAAGTTACATCAAACTTCTAAATTTCCACACAAGTGAAAATAAGTTTCCTCTAAAAGGCTTTTGTACATAAAGTCTTTAAATTTGAAAACATTGAGTGAATAAGTCAATGTTTTAGCTTAGATCCTTTGAATGCCAATGGAATCTTACAAAGCGAAAAAGTCCAAAAATCCAAGGGGCATAGTTATAGGAGTTTTCAAAGTTTTAGGTAGCTTTAGAGAACCTCGAAACCCCTAGATGTGGAGGAACTATACCTTTGAAACTGAGACTTGGCCTGGACATGGAGAGACTATACTGTTGAAATTGAAACTTGAACTATGCGAGACATCAAAATTTCTGCACATAATAATTTGCACAAGTGACACCATTTTTCTTGTCAACCCTTCGCGTGGGTCCTATTATAATCTCATGTATTGAAGACCATTGAATGGCCAAATAAGGTTGGTAGGTGAAGAAAATATTTTGTTTCAAGTTCTTAATATCCCAAGTCAATCTTCGTATTGAATATCGATAATATATAGTCAGGATCTCCATAAGTAGCTTGTTGCTTGATTTTCATGACCTAATGGATGCATGAGCCATCCTCTTTTGCTCACATATTGTAGCTCAAGGAGCACAAATTTTGATAGACATAATAATTCCATTACATTTCTTTTTACCTTTTCTCTTCACACATAATTACATGACCAAAACATACATGTAGATCCCAATAACACTTGAATGCGCGCATGAAGGGTGGTTTTCCCTTTCTACTTGAAAAGAAAGAAGGCTGATTGTTAGCCCTATTATCCCCATCATAACTTTGTTCGGTTAAATCTCTTTTTTTTTTCACTTATAAAAATACATTTATAAAATAAAAGAGATCCAAATACCATCAATTATACTTTAAGCTTTTAACTTTCATTTATTATTATCCTTGAAAAAATTAAAATATAAATCCCTGTCTTTTTCTTTAAATAAAATTTCAATTAGGTTCTCAAAAAATTAAATTATAAATTCACTGTCTTCGTCTTGAAACAAATTTTCTTTCTTTTAGGTAAGAACCAACGGATTTAATAAAATAATAAAAACAGTCTATGTTTACTCAAATAATTTTGATTTGGAATTATAAAAAACAAGTTCTGTATGCAGAAGAAATCTTAATTTAGCATGGATTTATACTGGTATGGAAAAACTGAAAAGACTGTAATCCCTTGTCTTTTTCTTGAAACAAAATTTCAATTAGGTTCTGAAAAAATTAAAATATAAATTCTCTGTCTTCTTCTTGAAACAAAATTTCTTTTAAGTAAGAACCAACATATTTAATAAAATAATAAAAACAAACTATGTTTGCTCAAATAATTTTGATTTGGAATTATAAAAAATAAGTTCTATATGCAGAATAAATCTTAATTTAGCATGGATTTATACTGGTATGGAAAAGTTGAAAAGACTGTAATCCCTTGTCTTTTTCTTGAAACAAAATTTCAATTAGTTTCTGAAAAAATTAAAATATAAATTCCCTGTATTCTTCTTGAAACAAAATTTCTTTTAAGTAAGAACCAACATATTTAATAAAATAATAAAAACAAACTATGTTTGCTCAAATAATTTTGATTTGGAATTATAAAAAATAAGTTCTATATGCAGAATAAATCTTAATTTAGCATGGATTTATACTGGTATGGAAAAGCTGAAAAGACTGTAATCCCTTGTCTTTTTCTTGAAACAAAATTTCAATTAGTTTCTGAAAAAATTAAAATATAAATTCCCTGTATTCTTCTTGAAACAAAATTTCTTTTAAGTAAGAACCAGTAGTTTTAATAAAATAATAAAACCAATCTATATTTACTCAAATAATTTTGATTTGGAATTATAAAAAACACGTTCTATATGCGGAAGAAATCTTAATTTAGCATGGATTTATAGTGGTATGGAAAATATGAAAAGACTGTAATCCCTTGTCTTTTTCTTGAAAAAAAATTTCAATTAGGTTTTGAAAAAATCAAAATATTAATTCCCTGTCTTCTTCTTGAAACAAAATTTCTTTTAGGTAAGAACTAACGAATTTAATGAAAACAATTCATGTTTGCTTAAATAATTTTGATTTGGAATTATAAAAAACAAGTTCTATATGCAAAAGTAATATTAATTTAGCATGGATTTATACTGGTATGGAAAAGCTGAAAAGACTCTAATCCCTTGTCTTTTTCTTGAAACAAAATTTCAATTAGGTTCTGAAAAATATTAAAATATAAATTCCATGTCTTCTTCTTGAAACAAAATTTCTTTTAGGTAAGAACCAACATATTTAATAAAATAATAAAAACAATCTATGCTTGCTCAAATAATTTTGATTTGGAATTATAAAAAACAAATTCTATATGCACAAGAAATCTTAATTTAGCATGGATTTATACTAGCATGGAAAAGCTTAAAAGATTAGGTTCATAGTATAGTTTAAAAGTTGAACTTCGCTTCCCCTAAATTGCCCTCTCTATGTGAGGTCAGGGTCACTGTTGCCAGATTTTGATTGCATTGCATTGGTCAAATGCATAGTCTGTATGCCACAAACATACCAACATTAAAGAAAAACATGACATATGTTATCAACCCAAATGGCACTTCTCTGTTCGATTGCTAACATTCTTGATGTTGGTACACAAAAGGACATATTAGGATTGAAGTTTTCCAAAACACTATAGATGGGCATGACTTGGGATGCATTTACCCTTAAACCAACTTGCTATATAATTTTTCTAAGTGTTGAGTTGCGTATGTGACTATCTCCATTGCAACTCACGTACTGTACACGACTATCTGCATTGTAACTTGTGTACATCAGCGTACGCGGGTTTCCTTTGAGCAACTCGCGTGTCATACGTGGGTTGCCTATATCAATAGTCACGTACACCTTAGTTTGACCTTAAAAAATATAAAACATGATTAATTGAGATGAGTTGGGCCCTAATCCTTAACTATCCCAACTGTTTCAACCACCCCAACCTTCGAAATCACTCTATTTCCCAAAGTATAAATAGAGGCCTTGGGGAGGGTATTAATCAATGAAGATTGGAGAGCAAAATTATGTAGGTGGTATATCTTCAGAATTCTTGGAGTAGCAGAACTCAGAGTCCTTTGGTTGCAGAGGAGTCCTTGTCTCAGAAGCTAGGTTGTACTCTTATCTCATTCATTGATTGTTAATAAAGAGAATTCTTCTTCCAACATTGTGTTGAGTCTATTTCATGTATTGTGGTTAATGAATGTATTTGATTATATATTTGATATATTGTTTACCTAACCTCTTGTATATACATGCATGAGATATTACTTGGAGAATGTTCTCTTTACAGGTGAAAGAGGTGCATCCTTGGAAGCTTTGGAGAGAAGAGGAGCGGGAGAAGATCAAGCTTGGATCAACCATCGGTAATCGGGTAAGTCAAGACTTTCTTCCTATTCCCTTTCCATTCTCTGGTAAAGTTAATTGTCTGCAAGGTTAGTAGTAAGTTGGTAACCCCAGACCCTAGGTTACAAGGGTGCTTAATCCTGAACAACAACATAAGAGTTATTTAACACTGAGATGGAAGATATTCATTAATTAATATAAGTGGCAGCAGGTACATAGGAAAATTCAATGCTAGTTGCGTCCTTTCCAATGTTTAATCTTCCAGTTGTTGGCTTTCTTAAACTTAATGCTACTTGTGTCCTTTCCAATGTTTAATCTTCCAGTTGTTGCTTTTTTCTGTGCTTTTCTTATATTTTGACAGCCAAACAAAATAACTTCTGGCGAATCTCTGTTGTCACTACAATTTGGAAATTACCGGGACAGGTTCGAGCTGCTTTATAATATAAGGTTTTTATAATAAAAAACCTGAAAGAATAAATCCATAACATTTGGCAGTATTGGGGCTAGGCGTCTGTGATTCAATATTAGTTCAATTTCGAATTTTAGAATGTGATGGTTTTACGTTAACCAACTCAAAAAATCATGAAAATTGTACCCATGGAGTGTGTTTTCCTAATGGGTAGGATATTCCATCATTTTGTAGAGCTTAGCACACCATGAATATGCTTTCTTTGAGGTGATTTGCAGTTTTCTCATCAATTTTATGTAGTTACATCAATTCACTCTGAATTTGTAGTGGTGTTATTTATGATTTTGCACTGGGTTTATTATCCTTCATTCTACATGAACATATAGCTAATTACATCTATGTATTTTCAACAAATTTATAGGTTTGAAGTAGATCTATTAATGAAATTCACCATGAGTTTGCCTCCTGAGCAATCCCGTCCAAGGGAAATTTCAGTAGGTAGATATGAGTTTGGATGGGAGCCTCACCAAATGCAGCCATAAGTAAAGGATCCACCAAGCACAACTACACTACCACCACCATCAGTCTTGCCTTGATAGCCATTGTTGTAGTTCTAGGAAATGCTTTATTGGTGGTAAGTTATTACAAGATTTTTTCCAAGTATTGTAAAGCTTCTCGATGGAGACCTTTTTTTAGGAGGAGACACGGGAGTTTAGACTTTGAAGAGAATATACAAGTTGATGCAGTTGTGATCAGATCCATTCCTCTGTGCATATTCACTAAAGCAGAGAAGCTCATAGACATCATGGAGTGTGCAGTTTGTCTGGTTGAGTTTCAGGAGAATGAGGTGCTCAGGCTTCTTCCCAAATGTAGGCATGCATTCCATATTAACTGCATTGATAGAGCCAATATTGTGTATTTAGAAAACCCCTTTTTCCCTGCCATGGTGTCCCAAATACGTCCTAGTTTGGAACATGGGATGGTTGGGGTTGTGCATGATAGTTTTAAATCAGAAGACTCAGGTGCCACTGGAGCTAGAAATAGTGCAAAACACATGAATAATCTGGATTTTCAAGAGTACGGGGACACAGGACTGTAACACACAGGATCAGATTTGAAAAATGAAGGTTTTAACAAGTATGATGATGGGCTTAATGCGAGGAGTATAATATTGGAAGTAAGGGAAGAAGAAACTATCGCAGGTGCTAAGGGAGATCCAATAATGGAAAACGACCCATTATTTGAATTATTGGCCACTTTATCAAGATCATATTCATTTGGATCTTCAGGGAATGAGCATTACAATTTTACATTTAGAGATTCTAGGACCCATCTTTTGGATTCTCCGGTTGCTATAGATAGTGCTGCATCGCCATGGAGATACAGGAGGAATTTCAGATGGAGCAAGAGGTTATGTTCACCTTTCAATATGAAGGGCTTATTTTCATTAAATCCAAGAGGATTAGAGTCACCGTTTTTTAGGATGGGATCATCATCTTCAATCGATTTTCCTTCAATGTTTGCACTTTCACATGCTAGAGATTACTACAACAACAACAACAAATGTTCTATGGGGGATTACATGCATGCAAGTTTGACAAGATTAAGAGGGGGGAGCCTTAGTCCTCCACTTATCAGAGATGGGAGAACACGATCATCAACCAGATTTCAATCCATGACAAGTCTGTTGTTCGTGAAGAGATCATTCTCTATATTTACATCCATCAGGCTTAGGCCATGAATAACTCCGGGTCGTTAATGGATAAGTTACCGATCAGTTATGACTGATAGGCTATGGACACGAGGAGGCTCCTCATAGGCCGTCACCATACGACGAAACCTGTTGAGGAACAAGCCCTTAAATAACACCTTCGGTGTAATAAAAATAAACTTTATTTCAATAACATTTGATATAATGGAGAAATGTAGATGGTGAAGCTACATTGATTCTACTATGGATATGTAGGAACTCTAAGCAAGTTATAGGAATAAATAAAGTATGAAGCCCTATCAATAAGTCAACAAAAATGTAAAATGGCTATAAAGTTCTTATAAGGGCAGTGATGTTTCATGGAGGAAAAATTACAAGATTTTACTATACATTTTGTCTTATGACAACTACTTTTAAATACTATTGAAATAAACTTCATTAAATTAACATTCTTTATGTTGTTTGTTCTTTAAAAGAAAATACATTTTACAAAATGTAAGACAAGTGTAACCTTGTTATAGTGTAGAAGGTAAAGCAATGCCGACGCCACTATGAAAATTAGGGACAAATTCTTGCTACACTTATCAATGGTGATGAGAATCTGTGTTCAACACAATACACATAAAATACCGTCTGTTACTTGCATAGTACACACACAACAAGATAAACACCATATAGTGGACGTTTTTGCTTAGGTTTTTAGTGTTACAAGATTGGAAAAAATCATTAAGAAAATCTTTGCTAACATTCACCAATGGTACTAATTTAGTGAAAGTTTTATAGAAATTTATTATAACTAAACAAAACTTATTGATCGAAGATTATAATAGAGTTTTTTTTTTCAATGCATTTTTATTAGTAAGACACATTGATGCGTATAGGATTTTAACCATAACAATGCATTTTATTTATAAGAAAGCATTGGTGTATACTATGATTTTGATAGCATCAATGCTTTATAATTTAATACGCACCAATACTTTATAAGTAAAATCACATCGATGCTTAAAACATTTTATACCGCATCGATGCTAATAGGAAATAACAATGCATTGGTGAAGTTGACATTGACGTTAACAATCGTTGCATTTTTTAACATTACGGTGTGGTTTTAATATATTGTTTCCCTAGTGCAATTTGGTTGTAAAAGCACCAAGCGTACTTCGGTTGCAATTTGGTGGCAATGTTCTCGACATTGCTACTTGCTATGGGGAGGAATTATTTGTATGTAGTTTTTGAAAATTGATGCATTTGAAGATAAATGGTTTAAATGTTGTTTTGGTAAAAGAGGACAGATATGGATGCATATATTTCAATCCTTTTAACTAGGTTTATGAGGCACTTGGAATCACCCATTGTTTCACGTTAATAAAAACTTGGAGTCACCCATTGTATCAAGTGGATAATGACCATAATGAAAAATTGGAATCACCCATTGTATCAAGTGGTTTTGTACATTAAGTAATGATGATAATGAAAACTTGGAATCACCCATTATATCAAGTGGATTTGTACATTGATATATTAGCGACATCAATTTTAAAGCTCCTAGAATTTGTGGATTTGTACATTGATATATTAGAAAATTTATATATAATACACAATTTTGATTTAAATCTTATTCTATGTTTCAATAGAAATAAAATCTATATATTTAAAACTTACTCTGTGTCAATAAAAATAAAATTTATATATAATACACAATTTTAATTTTAATCTTACTCTATGTTTCAATCAAAATAAAATCTATATATGATACACAATTTTGATTTAAAACTTACTCTTCATTTCAATAGAAATAAAATTTATATATAATATATATTTAAAACTTGATTTTATGTTTCAATAGAAATAAAATCCATATATTATACACAATTTTAAAGCTTACTCTTTGTTTCAATAGAAATAAAAATCTATATATAATATTTTTAAAACTTGATTTTATGTTTGCATAAAAATAAAATCTATATAAATGTTTCCATATAAATAAATCTATATAAGATATATATGGATATATCTACAAAGACAATCCATATATGAATAACATTGTGCCTTCCATTCAAGCTTAGCGGCCAAATGGATAACATGTATTAAGTTAAATTTAAGATAATATATCTGAGTCATGTATCTAAGTCTAAGTTTAAGATAATAAAATAATGTAAACAGCTAAAAAAGAGTTGTGAATGAGTTTAAAGTAGGTGTTCTAATTATAACTCCTTCTCGTGATGGTGAGAAAATGATCATCCATTTTGCAATACCAAAGTTGTTGAAAATGATAATCCATTTTGCAGATCAAGTAAAATTTCTACCTTACGCTAAATTTTGATTTGATGAAATCAAGTAAAATTTCTACCTTTGCTTGAGGCAATGTCGAAAGAGGTGGGAATAACCGCCCTGAGCTTAAAGCTCGTACCTTTGAAAAAAAATATTATTATAATTTTATGTATTTTATTTTGGTGAGGAAATAAAAACAAAATTAAAAGACAAAGCATATTCAACTGTAACTAATTTATACTTAAAAAAAATGGTATTGTTATAGCATTATCACTCATAGGATCAACATTCATTAAAATAAAGCATTCAAAAAGGAACGGCAACAACAATACAAATCAAAGAGAGAATGAATATCAGAGTCTCAACACAATTTTATTGATCCCCTAAAAAGTTTTTAATGCTATAACGTTCAATTTTTTTAATTTATGCGATAGACCATGATCGAGATAAACCAAAATTTTCAGATGTTATGAGGCCATACATAAAAAGTTCAATAACAAAGTGTTGGAGCAAATCCTAACGTTGGATCAGCAAACAACATGCTGCATGAGCTTGACAGAATCTTAATAATGCATTTTTTTTTAAAGAAATTTTCGAACAGATCATTTAGATGAGAAACAAAGAAAGGGTGTTACTAAATGTATGGAAATAGTGTTTAAATTAAAGAAAAGGGGAATCCCAAGGCTTCATTTAGACGAGAAACAAAGAAAGGGTGTTACTAAATGTATGGAGATGGTATTTAAATTAAAGAAAAGGGGAATCCCAAGGCTTCGAATGCCTTGTGTCTCCCAAAGAATTTATCAAACTGATATATAATTTCTTGCAATTGGTATTCATCATAATTTGATTTTCATTTTCCACCTTGTACATTCCAAAATTTTAGCAAAACACAATTTGTTCACAACATTATAATCTTTTCAGCCAAATGTACATTCCGAACCCAACCTTTCATGATTAATCATCGATATAGATCAAAGTAATAATTATTAAAATTGTCTACTTCATGCTAACAAAACAAAGATATCGTTCTTGCCAAAATTTCCAACATTTATGAAGAATACAATCCATATCAAAAAGAGGAGATTTCTAGGAACAAGTCTAGGTGAGATATATCCTCCTTGTCTTTCTTTTCCTCTTTGACGGAATGTGCTTCTGAGTAGACAGTGACTGGAGGAGTTTGATGGGGTTTTTTCAGTCATTCGAGATGGTGCTTTTGACATAGGTTGTTTGCCTTTTAAGTCCAGGGGTCTTACAAGCTACGGTGAGCATGGTATTTTAGCATTGTCTTTGGGATGAGATAATGAATTCACAGAGGAAACAACAGAAGGAGATGTATTAACATGTTGATGATTGGGATCTGGAGCACCCCATCCTCTATTTCCAGAATATGGCGGGTCAAGGTTTACATCCCAACCTTTGTTTTCATTCATATTGAACATTGGAGGCTCTTCTATGACAGTTAGATGGGGTTGCAAAGGGGTAGGGGCAGGGCCAGGAAACATTGGTTGGGTTAAATTCTGTCCACTCAGAAACAGATGCCCAGTTCGGATTAACTCATTAAATTCATCATAGTTTGCATCAAAATGGACGATGAACTTGATTATTTTCTTTGCTCCTTCCTTCCATATACGAGGTAACCTTCTTCCTTGTCCTCGGCCTGAACCCCCGCTAAAGAATCTCATCTGCAAGAAACAATTCTTCGAAGCATCGTGACTTCATATCAAAGAATTCTTACTACCGTAAAGCAGAACTAAAGCTGTTATTATTTCCTCTAGGTTCATAACATTTCAATTGACAGGGTAAGCGGATGGTAATAGTTGGTGAAATTGATGGCGCAATTATTTCTATAATAGCCTTTCATTGTTCCTATTTTTAGGAACATTTTCTTTAAATTTTTTCCATCATTTACATGACCTTGACAGGCAGGGAAAAATGGATTTGGCCATACTGTACATTTGAGTTTCAATCAGGAACTGCTAAAGAAGCTCATCTACAAGAAACAATTATTTTGAGCATTGTGAACTTCATATCAAAGAACTCTTAAGCATCGTGAACTTCATGTCAAAGAACTCTTACTACTGTAATGCAAAACTAAAGTTGTTCATAACATTTCAATTGACATGGTAAGGGGATGGTAATAGTAGATGAAATTGCTGGTGTGATTATTTATATAGTAGCCTTTGATTTTTCCTTTTCTTAGGAATATTTTCTTTAAATTTTTTGCAGTCATTTACATGAACTTCACAGGCAGCGGAAATGGATTTGTCCATACTATACTTTCAACAGTCAGGAAAGAATCGGTAAGGAGTTTGAATTAGGGGAAAGGAAAGCTCAGTTTTTCCTTCTTTTTTTTTGGACCATAACATCTTTTAATTCAGTCGTTGTTACCACTGATATCATCAGACAATCAAACAAAAAGATCTTCGGTGTAAATTAAATAGTTGAGCTTATGGGAATATTACGGAGGTATTCAATTGAAAGTTTAAAACCCAAAATTCATAACAATAAGTCAGCTTGCAAACATAGTGAAGAATCTTACCTCTATTAGCTTGAAATCTTTGCTTCTATTAAACCTCGTGGCAACCACCTTCTCTTAATCCCAATCTAGCTACTACAATGCTTAGGGCATTGAATTTTCAGATGGAACGCATATCGGAGCATACCCATACCCATACCCATACCCATACCCATACCCATTAACCTCGATGGCTTCACTATAGAATAGTTAACATTCAATGCTTAGTATTAAGTTCTGCAATTCTACACTCAAACAAATGCCACGTTTCAGATTCATCAATTCACAATAACTACATGTTAATGCATACCATCAAAAACATGTCTTTCGAGAACAAGGCATAGCGTAAAACCATGCTATTTAAAATGTGTCATGACTGTCAAATCTATGCCACACATGTCTTTCTTTTGCTTACAAGACATCTGCATCAATGGCAGTCACGTTATATGTAAAACCATGCTATTTAAAATGTGTCATGATTGTCAAAACTGTGCCACACATATATTTCTTTTGCTTACAAGACATCTGCAACAATGGTAGTCACATTATATCTTTAACATTGTGTTTGGCTACCAAGTGTCGAGCCTCCTTGTCAATTAACGCAACTAGCCATCAATACAGATTCCTCACAGCCATCAATATAGATTCCTCATATGCACATACACATCGATTAGTGAAGGGATTGAGAGATTCAAACGCATCGATTAGTGAAGGGATTGAGAGATTCAAACGCATCGATTAGTGAAGGGATTGAGAGATTTAAGGCACTTGGGAAACCACAAATTGGTTATATAAATATCATATATTTGATATTTGCAGACTGTTGTCTATTTGGATTGAACAAACTACTGCATAAAAACTTTGGCTGTATTAAAATTTTGTTGAGGATGCTTTGAATTTGGTAGGAAAGCTCTCTGCTTAAAGAAATAAAAATCATTTTCTAATACATGTCAATTGCTTAGGTCATCTCGCAGCCGGGTCTTGGGGCACAAAGTCCCAAGCAAACGTCACCTGCAAAAGACCAATAAAAGCTAAGCTAAATCAATATTTAAATAATTCAAAAAAAAAATAGTCAAACTATAGTAAAAACATTTGCAAAATAAAAAATTTAAATATGCCTAGCTAATTAATCCACCTAATTGATTCATATATATTCCCTGTCGGGAACATAAAAAACGTCGATGTGTACATTTAATATATTGTCGCATTAGTGCTATTTTATAGTAAAAGCACTAGTGCATACGATTAATAGTAAAAGGCATCGATGCAAAGTTAACATAAAAGCACCAGTGCATAAAATAAATAAAATGCGTTGGTGCGAAATTTTTTGTGACCACCATTTACTTAGTATTTGTGTAACAATTGTATGCACTGGTGTGCTTCAAACGATGAAAATAAATGGTGATCATTAGCTCATCGATGACTATTATAAAATTACAATGCATTGATACATCTATATTTTATTTTAACTTAATTTATCATCATAAAATGAAATAATTTTTATTATAGTATTCATATTTGAATTTTAATTATTGCATTTAGATATGATGTTTGTATTAATTCATTATACCATCAAATTTCACATATGTTCATTGTAATATTTAATTAGTAGTGTAATATTTCACATATGTAATGGAATACAAAACTTATTTTATTATATACGAATAAGAGGCCCTTTATCATACAAAATGAGACAACACAAAGCTCCAAAATAATTAAAATTGTTAATATGTAATTGTTACATTTATTGGTAATATATGGTCTTCCAATTGGGATGTCTAGTACATTATTATAAATGTCTAGTTTTCATAGACAATTATTTCAAAACGTACAACATCTTGCATTAACATCCAATTATATTGTTCATCATTCTTTGCTCGAATTGTTGTCAATGCTTGAGTTACTTGCATGACTTGGGTTATTTGGCAAATTTTTTTTTTGATTGGATCAATTTTATTCCTCCTCTTGAGATTCCATCTACAAACATAAAAATAAAGTGTAATGAGTGTAGCTATATTGGTGGGCATAATGCAAAAATAGCTAATATAAATGATTATGTAAATAAAAAAATGTACCATAGCAAGAATTGAGTCATAAACAATACACATTCTTTCAAAGCCAAGACTCATGTTGTCTCTCGACAACTCTTATGTTGGATGCACTCCATACTTTGTTTCCTACAAGTTTTAAACCCCATCACAACTCATAGATTTAATATAAGATTTTTTGTTGTTCCATTAATTATAAAATGAGAGAAGTAAAACAACATAGCTACTTACAAATTCCACAATTAATTTTTGATACGCCAACATATACTCACAACTCACACTTAACCCAATGTTAACCAATTCTTCTGATGAATTTTCTTAGCACATTAGCACCTATTTGAAAACATCCAATGATGGGTGTAAAGAAACTAAAATATAAAGATCGCAACCAATATGTGATCTTAAGTTGTAAAAAAAACACAATTACTCACAAATTTTGCTATCAACCAATTTTTTCCTTGTCATCTTGTCTTATGTTCTAAACAGGTTCCATTTTGTTTTATTTTATGCAACAAAACAATTGAAAATTAATTAATTAAATATACATAAAAGAAAAAATCAATGATTACATACATTTGAAGCATGTTATTGTTGAGATGGATTCTCTTTTTATAACAGAAACAGTTGGAATTTTATTTTTTTATTATAAGAAAAAGAGAGTGAATACAAAATGCAAGGTGAATTGTCCCCTAATCGGGGCATCATTCCTTTCTCCTTGTTCTTCCTTCTTTATCTTGAACCATTCATAAGAATTACCCATCCAATGATAGCTATATCTTTTAACAAATTTCCCAAGTTATACGAAACAGAAGCAATGCATAAAACCAAAACAGAATTTAGGGGATCCAAACACCTTCACTAATTACTCTATCCTTTTCCATAACCCCGCAATTTAGGCTAGTCCCTATATTTTCCATTCTACCAGCTTGATGATTCTGTCCTCTCAAAATGTGCAAGAAGGTAATGAATTTAAATTCTTTGGTTAAGAAGAGAAGCATTTTATGCATCTTAGTAGAGGGAGTTTTCCAAATTTTGTAATTTTTTCTAGCTTCCCCGATGACAATTAAAGAGTCTCAGATGACATTCATTTCCTCTATCCTCATTTCTCTAGTCAGCTCCAAGCCTTTAATTAATGCATACCATTCCGCTTCATTGTTAGTTGCCATTCTAATACCCCAATCATACTCTTGTTGCTTGGTCCCTTTGTGATCAAATATCACACCACCAACACTTGCAAAACCTGGATTGCCTTTCGAGGCACCATCAAATAACACTGTACTAACTCTTGAATTATTCCTCCACGTCCTTAGATCCTCTGTACTCATCCTATTCTTCCAGCATAGAAGACTCTTCTTCATTATTGAGTTGCTATTGGGGGAGGGTTTCCAAAGTATATTTTCCATCCAAACTCTTTCTTCCATTGAAAGAGGTTATATTGTTAAATTTTTCATTCCTCTTGTGGCTAGAGTGTCCACCCATAAGTTCTTTGCTGCGGCAGAGGATTTTTTAAAACAAGCTACTTTTTCTTCAAATATCTCCTTGTTCCTTGCATTCCAAATTTTCTAGCATACAAATCTTGGGAGGGAATCCCATGCTCTGGAAAAGTCTGGCTTTTTATTCAATGAGCCTTGATAGTAATCTTTCCAGCTGAAAAAAAAATCATACCAGTTTTTTAGCAGTGTAATATTCATTTTAAGATCTTTTAGTATCTCACTCCAGACTTGATGGGTGAAATTGCACTCGGTGAATACATGCTTTAAACTTTCCTCATCCTCTTTGCAGAGGATGCATCGAAGCGGGCCTTCAATCCCTCTCTTTCTGAGGTTCTTGACTGTCAAAGATTTTCGGGGTGCCAGGATCCAGTAGAAAAAATTAACCTTCGACAATCCATCGTTGTTCCACTTGAAATTTTTAAAAATTTTGTTCTTCTTTTTCTAGACCACACGATAGCCTTTTTTTACAGTGTACTCACCAGCTTTCCCCCATCCTCTTTTGTTTGCAACATTGATATGTATTGGAGCACGTCCATGCAGAAGTATAAGTAAAAATATGAAGTATGCCTATAAATGTGCTGGGGTCTCCACGGTTTTCCAACCCATCCACCTTCCAGAAGCCGTCCAGATTAATAGATTGAACAATGTGCTGTAATTATTATGCTCACACCAAATTTTTAATTCATTAAGCTCCTGGCAGTTATCAGTTGACGAATCTGAGCTGATTTTATCATACCAGATTCGAATCCTTTTACCATTTCCAGCGATCCAATGCAAATTGTCTTTTATTATAAAGTTTGACTTTTTACAGAGTTCCCATACCAGTGATCGAACTCTGCTAGTGTTCAGCCTATCCATGTATTTGCTTCTTTTCCCTATCATATATTTCTTCTGCAAGGTCATTTTCCACCACGCTCGATCTCCAGTGTAGACTCGCCACAGAATTTTTGCTCCAAGAGCCAAGTTCATGTCATGTGGGTCTTTGACTCCCACACCACCAAATTGTTTTGGACTGCACACCACGTCTGAGGAAACCACGTTGAATTTTTTTTGTTGGTCCCCATTCCTCCCTACCACAGAAAATTCTGCATTACTCCATTTATTTCCTGTATAATACTCTGAGGAGCTGGTGAAATGGAGCATAGATAGATCGGTTAAGCAGATAGAGCAACTCTAATGAGGAATATGTTGCATGCTGGATCGAGCCACTTGCATCCCCAAGCACTAATTTTCCTTTTGATTTTCTCTATCAGTACACACTAGTCAGCCTTCTTTTTTTTGTCCCTTGAAGATGGGAACACCCAAGTAGTTAAATGAGTTCCAAGCTGTATTACCTTCAAAGACAAGAATATGCGCAATCCTTGCCATGCCAATAGGAGGGCAATTCCAGCCATATATTTTGGATTTATTAACATTCAACTTACCATCCATAGCTTTAAGAAAGGTGGAGATCACATTTTTGAATCTTTTTGCAATGATTGTGGATGCACCTCCCAACAAGATTGTATCATCGACGAATTGTGAATTATTTGCCGCTCTAACCCCTCTTGCAATATTTAAACCCTTGAGCTCTCCCAGATCTTGCTGTTGCTGCAACTTCCTACTCAAAGAATCAGCTACCATCAGATACAGGTATGGAGACAACGGGCAGCCTTGTCTAATTCCCCTAGTGGCTTTGAAGAATTTGGTTTGTTTGCCATTTACCAGCGGGGCAATCCATGGACTACCGCTGCACGCCTTGATCCATCTGATGAACCTTTGGGAGAAAACCAACTTTGCCATGCTTTCAAATAAAAAGAAGTGATTTACTCAATCAAATGCATTTGCCATGTGAAGTTTGAGAGACATACCCTTGTTGTTTTTTCTCCATGTTGGTATGTATTACTTCCTACACTGTAATAATATTATCAAGGATTTGACGCCCGACAGTAAAACCTCCATGTGTGTCCGAGATCATCCTTCCCATTACTTTTTTTAGTCTTGTGGATAAGATTTTTGAGAGGATTTTGTAAGAGGTGTTACAGAGGGAGATATGCCTAAAATGATCCATGGTGATGGGTCTCTTTTCCTTTGGGATCAGCGTGAGAAATGAATAATTGGTGGATCCACCAACCTTGTCCTTTCTTCTCGTCTAATTAAGCATTTTTTTAGATCCTCCTTGATAAAATCCCAAGTAGCCCTATAGAAATTGATGGTGAAACCATGTGGCCCAGGTGCCTTATTAGCTTTTAGAGAGAAAATGGTTTCCTTGATCTCAGATTCCATGATGGGGTTTGTCAGATCCTTGTCGTCCTGCTTTGTGATAAGGGAAGGAATTCCTGAGAGGATATCGGCCTAAGCAAGTGGGCCAATCTCTTCCTTACCCCTGTAAAGGTCACTGAAGTGCGGAAAAACACATTCTTTGATCTCATCCCGCTCTGCAATCCTATTGCCATCTCTGTCCTTTAGTTCTTTGATCATGTTAAAATAGAGTCTTGTCTTTGTTTTCTTATGAAAGTAAGTTGTGTTTCTATCCCCTCCTTTTAACCAAATCTGTCTGGACTTCACCCTTACTTCCTCTTCCTCTCCTCTAGTTGCTTTGAGGATCTTTAAACTTAAATATTTTTCCTGGCTGATTAGAATAGGGGTGATTTCCTCCCTTTCCATCCCAGAGTGGAGAGATGAAAGTTCATATTGAAGCTAACTTTTATTGCTACTAGAGGTAATCTGATTTTTCCCAAGCTTTCAGATCACTTTGAACCCTTCTCAACTTACTTTCCCAGATGAAACTAGGAGAGATCGAGATGTCCATTTTCCAAGCTTCTCTTATAATTGTCATGCCTTTTTCCTCTTGCAGCCACGATGCATTGAATCGAAATGGGATGGGACCAAGATTTACTGGGGATGCTAACACCAAGGATATTGGTTTGTGATTTGATACAGTAGATGGCAAAGTGAAATAAGCTGGAATAAGATCTCTAAGGAGGAAATTGACACTTACCAGGAATCGATCGAGTCTGGCCATGATGTAACCTGCCCCTGTCCTTCTGTTGTTCCATGTGTATTTCCCATTTTTAATGCCAAATCAAGCAAATCTAACTCGAAGATAAGGTCTTCCAAGTTTTCCCCATAGGGATCTCGAACAATGGACCCCCCTCTTTTCTCTGATTGCACTATAGTAGCATTGAAATCTCCAGCTATATTGATTTCCTTCCCTTCCATTTCCTCTTTTAGGGCAGCTAAACCATTCTAGAAACTTTTATTGTCTCTACAATGTGTTGGCCCATACACATTGCATACATAACTAATATTTGGATCATCCTTTTCCTCAAATTCAGAAAGAAGTCAATGTTGATTCTCCTTTACAGTTTTGATCTCATATTTTCTTGCAAAGAAGGTTGCGATTCCTCCTGAGGCCCCTCTGGAACTGATGGCGAGCCCCTGGCAGCTTGACCAAAAGTGCAGCGCCAGAACCTCCACATCACTAATTTTTGTCTCCTGGAGTAGCAAAATGTTTGTCCTTTCAGACTTGATAATATTTCTTATGGCTTCCACTTTGTTCTCTCCACCCAGCCCTCTGCAATTCCAAGAGACAACTTTCACTATTTCTTATTTGATTGAGGCCTAGCTTTAGGCCTTCCATCCACTTGCCCTGAGATTTTATGGTTTTGCAGGAGATCTGTCTCTTCAATGCTCCTTTTCCTTCCAAGCTCGATTTCTCTCTCTGCTTCCTGTTCTGTATGGTACCTCTGAGATTTTCTTCCTCTAGTAATAGGAGCAGTTCCAGGGATCTCTTATGACCCATTTGAGGAAGAGTCAGGGGATCGCGGAAAGGGAGAGACTCTGCTTTGTTTTACCCTTCTTGTCCAAGATCCTCCATGTGATGGTTAGCCGACCATTTATGTTTCAAGCCTTTCATTCCTGGGAGAGGTTGGTGGTATGCTGCTGCCTGCAAAATCTTTGTGTTGTTTAGATCTGCCTTCATCCATTATTTCATCATTCGCTAACATTTCCCCCTTCTCCATGGTCAAAGGATTAAACTGGTTACTTGTAATGGCCTCGTTTTCTCCTTGTTCTACTGCTTTTTAATTTTCTGCCTGCGGATCTTTTGTCTCATGAGTAGCCAGAGCCATTTTCCTTCCCTTTTTCTCTTGTTTCCACCCTTCTTCATGAGTTTTCTCCAAGCTTTCCTGAACTATTTTAGGGAATTTTTTTACAAAATGCCCGTACTCTTGACATTTCCTGCATTTGAACGACAACTATTCATAGTCCATTTTTTGAGCATGTTCCCATCCGTCAATGCATAGACTTACAATTTTTAGTAGCCCCTTTTTTAAATCTACCTCTACACAGATCCATGCGCAATAGAATAGAGGGCCCTTCGGTTCTGCCTTGTCTATGTATTTTCCTAGGGAGTTTCCTATTGCCTGCAACATTTCATCATTCCAACAATGCAATGGGAGATGGGGGAGGAGAACCCAGATTATGACTGCTGAGGGCACATCCCTTTCTGGGTCAAATGATAAACTCCACCTGTTTAAGTATAGCCCCCGTGGTCCCATGAAATAAGGTCCACTTCTGAATATCAAGTCCTTGTCTTCTTTATTTTCAAACAAAAAAGTGAAGAATCCTTTGCCACAGAAGTAGTGTTGTAGACCCCCGGAGATCAGAGTGATCCATTTTTTTTCACCCAGCTATCCATTGTTTTCGGTGATGGCCATATGCCGATGAACTGACCAATCAAACCGTGCCCACTCAGTGCAAGTGCTTTCATCCTTGAAGCTATCGACCATATCTGAATCTTAGGAGCATTGGCCCTTTTTACAAACCCATCTCCTTCTTCTACTGCAGATGGGGGCGGAGGGGGTGTAGAGTCTATTGGGGCCCTAAAATCCACATCTAAAGCCTTCCTTCTATCTTCTGGACTCGGATCCAGAGGAGGATCCATTTGAATAGTCACCCACAGCTTGGTCAGATCCAAATCATTCAATCAAGCCAAGGATATTCTCTAAAGGACCTCTGCATGCAGATATGCAGAGTTTAATCTGCTACAAAATTGCTTTTTGGGTCAGCTCTCCAGCTAGCACCTGTAACAAACAGACTAGAATGCACTCTATTTCTAGAATGCGGGTTGATCACAAGCCAAACGCAGCCTCAGGAAGATGTTCAAGCAGATCTCAGATGATCTTGTAGGCTCGATTCCTCTTGAAATTATTTGAGACGGATTCTCTTGCAATACAATTATGTACATTTCTCTGACCATCTCCTTATACAATTTCTTGGACATCCCTACTGGCATTTTCAGATATCACCTCGTTTGTCCTTTGGAATTTTCATAATCTTCCTGAAAAATTCAAATCACATTAAATTATTTTTATATTTATATGAAAAGTAAATACAAGAGAATTAATATTAAGAAAGGAATGCTTTGTAGTAATATATACATATTCTAAAAAAACATGTGTTATGAATAATACTTTTTCAATGATTCCTTTTTGTTGTTGTATGTTTTTTCTATTGCAAGTATGACATGTCTCAATAACCATTACCCAAGAAATGCTTCTTGTAGTTTAAATATAACTTTATTCTTGGAGTCATTGGATTGATTTTTGTACACATTTATACATTCTTTCCACTATATCCCTCGTTGTTTTATAAAATGCTTTCCCCCTTTCATTAACTTCCAGCACCACTCCAAATGAGATAAAGACCTATTAATCATCATTTACATCTTTTATAATTTTTATTTTCTTGTAGGATGACATTCCCTTCCCTCTATGGTTATTGTTGTAGAACATTCAACATATGTGAAATAGGTTGTTTGAAACATGTCAGTGAAAATTCCTACATACAATATTACCAAAAATTCAAAGAAAAAATTCATTGATGACTTTTTTATTCACCTAATTCATCCCTTTGCAACTTTTCCATACATGTTTTATGTTCTTTTGTACTTAGATCGCAAAAAATCTTATTGAGATTCCTAATGTTTTGGCTCTGGATGACACACATTAACCAATACACATTAGTTAAACTTACATATAATTGAAACATATTCATTTTATACTAAAATGACAAAGAAATTGCCTTGTTCTCTTTTTTAGATGCACTCACATCGCGTTGATTATAATTATTTTCCTTGAACTATTTTCACACATTTTTATCAACAAACAACCTAGACCATTAAATAGAGAAGCTATTAAATGTATTATAAAAATAAATTACATAACTTCTACCTTACAAAGTAGTCTAGAATACCAGTGTGCTTTAAGAATACAAATGCATTGGTGCATCTCCCATATATACGCACTAGTGCGTACCCAATATATATACACCAATACTGAAAAATAAATTGATCTACAAATTTAGCGATGCAATATATATAGAAAATCATCGATGTGAATTAGTATATGTATCTCATTGGACAATCCATACTTTTTTCAAAGATATTTATAACTAAACGGTGCATTGATATGACAAGCACACAAGTGCATTCTATGTTACTATTCGCATCGAAAACAACAAAAGTTTTTTTAAAGAAAAAAACTAACAAGGACAAGGTTTGGGATCTAATGCAATAAGTCGTCCCATTGCATCAGATGCCCAATGCCTTATATATAGAAGCACAAACCCATTAAATATTAAGTTCCCAAAAAAGAAAAACCCTAATTGTGATATAGTAGAGGGAGTTAAACAAAATCGGTTATGAATATGCTGTATTTGTCTCTACCTTCCATTCCAGAAGAGCTTCCATTCCCAATTGGAAGATTCCCTCACTTGATAGCTTTGCCGAGTCCTTAATACAGGAGCAAGATAAGTTGGTCCATATGGGAGTCCTTCAGACTTCCAAAAACCAAGCTCTCCTAGTGACAAAGTCTACCAATGCACAAGATAAAGTGATCCATAAGGGGAAGGAGCCTAAAGCATATGTTTCGAAGCCTAAAGAGATTCATAAGACATTTGAAGGAGCTTTAGGCTCCAAGAAGAAAACAAAGTTTAAAAAGAAAATGTATCCCTATTGTATGAGGGTTATCATCCTGAAAACCAGTGTATGAAGAAGTAGATCGATTAGCTGACAACTCTCCTCAAGCAGAAGAACATAGCTCTTCCACAAAGAGAAAAGAATTTTGATGATGGACAATTGACAGATGATCATAAAAGGTGCCATGCCTTGAAAGTCGTCCTCTCTTGATCGACAACCTATTTGATTGATTCTGGAGCATCCATCCACATGTTTTCCTCCAAGGATTCCTTCTCCACTCTCAACCTCACAGGAGGGATTACTATTCATATGGGTGATGACTCCCAAATTCCAGCAGCAAGAAGAGGTTCCATTAAAATCTAGAATGGTGAGTTCAGAAATGTTCTCTATGTGCCCTCTCTTGCAACTAAACCGTTGTCTATATACCAAAGAGAACTAGTCCTATGCTCGAATCTGTGTTGAAGTAGATCTGGAAGCAGGCCTCCCAAAATCAGTCAATATAGTGGTAGGAGAATGACAACAATTCCAAAATATAGACTATGAACAACTATTTTTCAAATGCCGTCATTGCCACACGTATGGTAATTTCCAAAAGAGTTGCCTTAATCGTCTAATAGATCTAGAAAAATTCCAAGAAGAAGGATGGAATCAGGAAAAGAGAACCAAATTCAACGTTAGACAGGGCCATAAAAAAGAAGAGAGAAATTAGGACACCACTAGGAAGGAAGAATCCCCCAAAAGCTCCCAGAATGAAGAAGGTAACAGCTCTGCGACACATGCAAGCGATGCCCCAGAAACTAGACAAGAGGAAGATATGGGTTGGGATACCAAGGATCAACCAACCTCAATCGCAGAGGAAAAAATCCCTACTGTTAAAGGGAAAAATCTAGAAGAAAATAGTCAGCCTGAGTACTCGATCCCTTCCTCTGATGAAGAGGAAGGGGAAGTGGGGCAGTCCCAACCCTCTCCTATAAAAAAAATCCAAACAGGGAAGAAAGATGGACAAAGAACGAAGAGAAGAAGCCACCTACAAAGATAAGCTCATGGGATCGCAAGCCACGATCGATGCAATGATGAATGCCAGATTCACAAGACAGAAAGGGTAGGTCAAAGGAGCTGCCAAAACCCCCAAAGGTAAGTAATGAAGCTTGTCTCCTAGAATTGTAGAGGAATAGGGAGTAAGAAAAAAATGGATTCTATGAGAGATATAATCGGCATTTCCAATCCTGATATACTTCTGATCCAAGAGACAAAGAAGGAGGAAGAAATATTCCTCCAATCGACCCAATTATTCTTGAAATATGGTGTAGGTCTTGCTAGAAGTGCTTGGTACTTTTGGAGGGATTGGCACCCTATGAAAGAAGGAATCCTTTGAGCTCGCCCAGTCCTTCTCTCACTCGCATTGGATCCCTCTCCACCCTACACCATAAAGAATCTAGAAATCAAGTAAGCATTCTTAATATCTATGTTCCAGTTTTGCTTTCGGAAAAGAAAGATTGTTGGCAAAGCATTCAATAGATTCTCTCCTCCCAACGACTGGAAAACATAATTCTATCCTGGGACTTTAATATCACTCTTAATGCCAAGGGAAAAAAAGGAGGCTCTATAGTCATAGATCCTTCAAGAGAAACTGTGGAGGACGCCATGAGAGACTGGGACCTTGAAGACATTAAGCCAAACCAAGGCCTCTACAATTGGACTAATAGAAGAACTGGTCTTGGACATATTGCAGCTACGCTAGATAGATTCTTGGTCCAACAATCCTTTGCTATTTTAGGGTTCAGGTTGGACTCATCCATATTACCTTTTTGTATGTCGGACCATAGACCGATCCTACTGGATCTATTAGAAGAAAAAAATCTTGGCCCCATTCCTTTAAGATCCAGCCCTTGCTAGATCAATCAGGCTGGTTTTCATGAGCTATTCAAATCAGTCTGGGATGTCCTGGTTTCTAGCTCCCCTTTTTATATTTGGGAAGAGAATCTACATAGACTAAAGAGAGAACTCAAGGCTTGGGCTAAGGCACTAAAATCTCCAATATCCCAAAGAATAGAAGCTCAACAAAATATGGAAACTCACCAAAGATGGCAAGAAGATCAGATGTTGGACACTGTTGGCTAGAAAAAGAAGCTAACCTCCACCTTATCCTACACGAAGCCTGTAGGAATAAGGAAGAAGATCCGAGGCAAAAATCTAGATGTCTTTGGCTAAAAGCTGGAGACAAAAATCCATCCTTCTTCCATAAGCAAGCGAAAGGTCGTAAAAATTTTAAAGTTGTGAAGGAGATCCAGAACCATGGTCAAACAATCCAGGAGTTTGAAGAGTTAAAAAAGGAGGTGCATGACCACTTCCAAAAAGTTTAGTCTGAAGAGGAGCCTTGCAATCCCTACTCTCCCATTCTCAACTTGATCCCCCTCTTAATCAGATGCTCCAACAATAAAAAACTCTCAACTTAGGTCTCAAAGAAAGAAGTAAAACATGCCTTGGCTTCTATGGAGCTAGATAAAGCACTAGGGCCCGATGGGTTCATGACCAGATTCCTCAAAGTTTGCTGGAAAACCATCAAGCATGATCTCATCAAAATGGTCCTCAAATCTCAGTCTTGCTCCAAAATTGGAGGTAGCACCAACTCAGCCTTCCTAGCCCTCATCCCCAAAGAAAAAGGAGCCACCTCCTTCGACAGGTTCAGACCTATTTTGTTGTGCAATATTGGTTATAAAATTAACTCCAAAGTCATCACCAACAGGATCAAAGAGGTTCTTCCCTCCATCATTCCAGACAATCAAGGAGGCTTTGTCAAAGGGAGGGAGATCGTGGATAATATCATTCTTATCCAAGAAGTAATTTACTCCAGCATCCAACATCGTTTAAAATGTATGATCATAAAACTTGATTTAGCTAATGCCTTTGATAGAGTCAAGTATGATTTTCTCTTCTAGGTTACGCAAAGGTTTGGATTTGATTTGGGCTTCATCAACTGGATTAAAGCCTGTATTAAATCTCCTTGGATTTCCCCCCTGGTCAATGGCCACGCTGCAAACTTCTTCCAGGCTTCCAGGGGCCTCCGTCAAGGCTTCCCTGTTTCCCCTCTTCTCTATGCCATCCAAGCCTCAGTGCTCAGTTTTCAACTTAACCAATGTTAGCTCAACAACGAACTAATGGGTCTGTGCATTGCAAGAGGAGTTAAAGAAGTTAACCATGCCCAATTTGCTATTGATACAATCCTCTTAGGGGGGGGCGAGTGTGGCAACGACTATGATTTTTAAGAGGAAACTTGATCTCTATCAAAGAGCCTAGGGAAGTCGCATTAACTACAAAAAAATCCAAATCCTAAGCAGGAGCTGTATTCTGAGAGAAATGACGGACATCAGCACAATCCTAGGAATTGGCAAAATCTAGTGGGACGCCTTCAAGTATCTGGGAGTTCCCATCTTCAAATCCACTTAGAAATCCTCCTCCTAGCTCTCTATCATTGATAAAATTAAAAATAGAATAAACACCTAGGTTGAAGCGTGGTTAAACCCAACAGGGAAAGTTGTCCTTATTAAAGCAGTGCTTTCTAGCATCCCCATTTATCAATGCTCCATTTTCCTCACCCCAAAATGCATTTTAGCTAGCATTGAGTCTTTGCTTAAAAACTTCGTCTAGAAAGGTGGGAAGCAAAATGAGAAGAAGCTCCCCCTCATTAGGTGGGACAAGATAGCAAAGCCCTTGATGCAAGGAGGTCTCCAAATCAGGAACTTGGCAATTCAAAACTTAGCACTAGGCACTAAAATTCTTTGGAATATTATTTCGGGTAAGACAAACTGGTGCAAGTCTGCCCTCTAGAAAAAATATTTCATGGGAAGTCGTCTTAGATGCCTGGACAATCCCATGAGAGGAAGAAAAGGGTCTGCCATTTTCCCTGTTAGAATATAATCCATTAGGGTTATATAATGTAAATAAATAAATAAATAAATAGTAGGAAGTCAATTCCTTCTCTCTGTGCATAGCCTTTTGTTACAAGCCTCGATTTGTGCTTGTCAAGTGAGCCATCTGATCTG
>LPNX010601745.1:392442-463847 GCA_001517045.1 Pseudotsuga menziesii | reverse complement strand
CTTGTAGCAAAAGGCTATGCACAGAAAGAAGGAATTGACTATGAAGAAACATTTTCTCCTACAGCAAAATGGGCTACCATCCGTACCTTACTCTCTTTAGGATTTCCCTTTCTTTGCATCAAATATCACTTGGATTCCTGGAAATGGGAAGAAAATAAAGGTCTGGGATGACTCGATCATGGGGGATCCATCATTACCTCAATGACCTGGCTTGGATCTTTAAAAAAATTATATGCAAAGCAGGAATCTCTTAAACTTGTGTGACATTTTCGACTGGGATTTAGATGGTTCTTGGAAAAGCTGGAATCTACCCTTCCCAAACCATATGGAAAGAGACAAGGAAGTCCTCATTAGAAAAATGAGACGGAAGTCCCCTATATCTAGAAATGGTAAGGACTCAAGAGGTTGGGGGGACAAGTCGAGTTGCTATACTACCTCTGCTAGTTATAAATTATTATCGAATCCTGACAATATGGACAATCCAGCCATTTGGAAAAGTATTTTGGCTGTAAAAAGTCTTCCAAAAATTGGCTTCTTCACGTGGACTGTAGCCCAAAATAGAATTATGACTGGGTCAAACCTAAAAAAAAAGGTTGGGAGGCACCCATGAGATACCCTTTCTGCATTAATAGCGAGGAGACCGCTGTTCATATTCTCATCTCTTACCCTTTTTCCAAAGAAGTCTAGAAAGCGGCCCTCCCTTCGAAAGTTGAGCTCACGCAGGACAACATTCATTCATTATTCCTCAATTGGGAATCCAAGGCCCCCTTCATTCTAAAACATGGTAGAACCAAAGCGTGCTGGATGGCTTTACCAAAATTTATTCTATGGAAGATATGGCTTGAAAGAAATGCTTGAATCTTCATAGGGAAAGTGAGGAATGACTTTCAGGTCGCCGCAAAAGTTGAAGGCATTCTAGGTGACTTCCTCTCTCATCTCTGGAATGAATCCTCTTCCAGCTCGTCTCCAGAGGCTAAGTTGGCTCCTTAGTCTATTTTCTAATCTCCAATCGGTTTACCAAAAAGTCAATCAAGGAAGTTCATGGGAAATTAGGATGGAGGAAACGAAACTTGAATCTTGGCTGAGGCGACAGTGCATGAAGAACCTGTTTACAGATGGAGCTTCAAAAGGAAATCCTATGGTGGCAGGGGGGGCGGGTTTATTTTTACCCCGGAGGGACAAAAGAAAATTATTTTCTCCTGGGGGCTCGGCACAGAAACTAACAATATTGCTGAGGCGCTAGCCCTATGGCAAGGCCTTTTGATTGCCAAGAATCAAGGAATCACCGAGCTCATAGTATTGGGAGACTCAATAATAGTTATTCAAGCTATGGATGAGAACACTCTTCCCAAACAACTACATCTCTGGAATCTGATCAAAAAATCAAGATCCATGTCCTATCCTTCCTTAAAATTGACTTCTTCCATGTCATAAGGCTTCACAATAAGGAAGCTGATTTGACTGTGAATGTGGGATCCTCGCTAAACCCTGGGTCCTTATTAATAAATGGTATTATCTCCTTTTATACTCCCCCATAAGACCAGGGTATGGGGAAAGGGGCTGTCCACATGGGCCCGCGCCCTTAGGCTCCTCTCTTTCCATGGTTTTGACGTGCATCTAGTTGCTGTCGGGGCAGGTGGATCTTGGCTGACACGTGGGCACACACTAAAGATCGGGAAGAGGCATAAATTCCGTATGAAGGATGCCATTCAATCTGTACGAGCTGCATGGAATGTCTCATCGAAGCTGTGCGAAATAGTTAAGGTGGTGCAAGGCCTAATGGCTCACACGCAGGATTTAAATGTTGTGATCATTTTGTCATGTTTCGTGAGGACACAAAAATGCTGAAGGATATGGGAAGAGGTAATAGAGTTTGGATGATTGATCACAGCGGTGATATTGCAGAATTGTTGAAGCTGAATTGTAGTTGCACTAAGAGGAATCAATTCCTAGTGTGCATCATGGAGGCCTCTTCAGAATCGACCGGCTCGTCCATCCCTGCCTTCCATGCCGATGCATATTTCAAAGATCTCAAAGGGGTAGTTGAGGTGTTGTGGATTCAGGTTGAGGTGATTGATACGGAGGGTGGTCATCATCTTGAAAATTTGGATAAAGATTTGGTGTATCTGAAGGGAAAAATCAAGAAAGCAGTGAAGAGGTCTGAGAACGCGGTTATTGGGTTGATTGCTGCGCTAGAGATTAAAGTTGACAAGATGGCCCTAAAACTATGCAAGCTGGAAGATGCTTCTAAGCCAGGTCCATCAACTCATCCCTCTGAGAACATAAATTGATGCTGGAATGGGATTTTCTTTTTCTTTGCTGTTGACTCTGTTTAGCTGGCTATCGGACTCAGAATTTCTAGTTTTGTGGGATTTGGATGCGTTGAATACTGACCCTTGAATCTATGATAGGATTTGCACAGTTAGGCTGTTATGTATGAACTCAGTGTTTAAATTCTCGTATATGATAGGGTGTGTTACAATGACATATGGATTTCATATTGCCACTTCCTCAAGGGCAAAAAAAAGAGAGTAGAACTCTAATTGCCGCTTTCATAAGGGCATATTGTATTTTGGTTTGGTCCTTGTGGTTATACCACCTTCTTAATTTAATATAACCATTTCTGTGAAAAAAAAGAAGTTAAAAGAAATTTCTACTATTCAGAGTTTTGTGTGACTCACCATACCTTTCAAATTTTTATCTTCATAAAAATATGGTTGCTCTAAAGTCCCATGTGGTAAATCTCTCTTGCAAAAATATCCCCTTGTAATTTTGGTAAAATAATGAAATAATTATTAGGTTTTTTGTTATAAAATCAGTTTTTCAAACGAAATTATTGAAAAAGAGATTCCCACTCTTTCTTTTGCTAGATATTTCAGCGATTGAAAAAACACGTGCATTTTTTTTTCCGATTTTTCATAGAGTAGTGTGCTTTAATATATAAGTGCATCGGTGCAATATACTAAAAACACACTTACTTTTTTTTTTCCATAAACAATGCGCTTGTAAGATATGATTGCACCAGATGCACTATATGTTTTGAAGCACATTATATGGGCATAAAAATGGAAAAATAAATATGTAGTCCAAAAAAATAAGTTCATGTTGTTATGATTTATAATCCTCCCTTGTCAAAACTATCTATTAGATTATATTTGCCTAACTTAGGAGTCATTTACTTATTATTGGGTCCACTAGTACAATTGGGTCCACTTGGCCTAATGGGGCCACATGTAGTAGTCACTAGAGTGTGGGGAACATAGATTGAGGCTATCTGCAATTGATTTCACATTCATGCATCAGTTTATGAGCCTCCTAGACCAATCCCTACATTTTAGGAGCCACTGGGAGTGCTGACACCAACCTCATGTAGTTGTTGGCAGTTAATCACTAGTCAAGCTTAGTTATGCTTCAATTACATTCAGTTAGATATCGTCTAGTTTACTTAGCATCAGTTATGCATGGCTGCATGTGGGAAGGCACCAGTTCTCACCTACTTCTCACCTACCACTATAGTTAGACTAGTTTGATTGGTTGTGACCGATTGAGAGACTGTATTAGACATCTAGAGTTAGCCTGTTGAACTCTGATAGTGATTTAGACACTTATAGTTAGCCATGCAATCAGTATTGAGTCGGTATATTTGAATTCATCTCTCATGATTCGAATTCTCCTTTATGTAACACTATTGTATATTGCTAGGATTAATGAAGTTTATACTGTAATTAGACTGAGCAATTCTTGTCTATTTCCTATGAGAGTTGTTTTGTTTAGTGGGTATTATTCATTCATTTTTACTACAAATAATTAAGAATCCAATAGCACTCATTGCTTGAATATCACTGGCATATTAATTATAACATGGTATTAGAGGCTCCTCAGGAAAGCTTCAAGTCTGTCTACTCTCCATTGTACACTAGAAGCAGCTGGGTTACTACAAAAGTCCCGCAAAGAGTGCCTTTCTTCCTCTAAATTCATTCAGAGTGGTGGTGCGGGTGTGATGGACCCTGAGAAAGTGTACATGTCGAGAGGGAAGACTTGATTATGACATAGTGATAATTTATTTTGTTTTTGCAGTGAATTCTTATAGGTGCTATGTAGCTTGATTGAAGATATTGTCCGGTCAGGTGCCACTCGGAGTCCTCGATACCCAACTTTGTGCTCAGGGTCTGAAAGTTGTTGGTGTACTCTGACACCATCTGGTCCTTCTCTTGATGCAGAATGGTCCATTTGGTGTACTAGTCATCATAGTTCTCCACAGGATAATACCGTTCCTTGAAAACATCTATGAAAGAGGCCTAAGTGGGATTTGTCTCAAACATTCTATACTCTTCTAATGAGTTTTTCTCCTAATAAGTACCCCACCAATTTTGGATATGGGGGACTGCCTTAAGGACACAAAAGGTGATATTTTCCCTTTCGAAGAAATTGTGGATAGATAAATACCCTTCTAGAACATTCAAACAATTATCTAGGGCATCTGCATTGATCTAGACTTCAAATAAAGGAATATTAAAGTTGACTTGTACCTTGAATGGGGTTTCATCTCTAAAACACTTGCTCGTTGAAGGTGCATTCACCATTGCTGACATTCGTAGAAGGAATTGGGTGAAACTATCCATCATCCCATTCCTCTGTTGCTCAAGGGTTTCCTCAAGAAATGACTTGATAGGAACTCATGCTTCATCGTCTCTCTTTTCTTCCACCATGGGAGGCTGTTTGGGGCGGCGAGAGTGATCTTCCCCAAGTGAAACTAGTTCGAGACCAAACTCTCTATACCCTGACCTCGTTGGGGACATGCGCCAAGAAACAATAAAAAAGCATATTTCTCAGATACCACTGATCTGGATTTATGTGTGAACAAATGAAAGAACATATAGATTATCACAAACATAGCCATATTGCAAAGATAACAAAGATATAGTAAACAAATTCTATTAAATGGCGAAAAATAGAATAGACTGTAATACAACAACTAGAATGGTGGTAGCTATCTCTGAGAAGAGATGTGATTGCTATGCTCATTTGTGCCAAGATGAATACAAAATAAGGTCAAAGGGGCCTATTTATAATAAGAATGAAGGCGAGAACCCCAAAAGTCCAAAACATAACCGTAGAGGATGGACTGTCATAAAGTTTGTGGCCCCAAGGTGGTTAGTTGAACAGTCAACTTCCTGGGTCATAACTTTTACATACGATCTCCAATTTGGGTGCTTGATGGCTTGTTGGAAATATCTATTCAATATTTAAATATTTCAAATGGGGATAAAAACACCATTCCCCCCTGAAATCGCCAAAAACGTCGTTTAGGGCCTCAAAACGGCCTTAGAAGTTTGGGACATGAAAAACCGTAGAAAAACAAGTAGGAAACTGTCACAATGGATAATTGTTTTGAGCTAGTGGAATAGGTGGGTGGCCACCGATCTCCATCTGGATCAATACTCCTCCCTTAGGAAGCAATGGTCTCTATTGCGTCAATTCCTGTATCATATCTTGAACTGTGTGTTGAGATGATCTCCTAGTGCGAAATTTGTTGAAGTGAAGAGGTTGCATTTCTTTGTCATCCCGAGAGGGCTGCAAATGCTGTATGGATGATTTGTTTCTGGATGAGTACTTTGAATGCGTGGCCTTGCACTATATAGGTACTTGAATGGGTGAGGGAACACTGAATTTGTGTCCTTCTTGTTTCTATTGAGCAAAGGGACCCTGTGCAGAGGGTGTGGATATCTCTGTCACATGATGTTCTCCTTCAGATGCAATTGTGAAGAGGGATAATTTCCTGGTGTGGGAGCTTATCTTCCTACCTTGTGATACTATGGCAAGTGTAACCATCTCTGGTATGTGATAGAGCTATCCTCCCAAAGTGACAATGACATTGTGAGGTCGTGACTCATATACAACATGACGCTTCCACATATATGAATGTCCTAAAATAACATCACCGACTCTAAGTGGGGCCACATCACACAGTACCTCATCTTTGAAAGGATTTATGCCATATGGTAGGAAACATTACTGAGTAACATAGATACCTAGCCCTTGGTTTAGCCAACTGATGTTGTAGGGTTATGGGTGTGGTGTTGTCAGAATCTCCAATCTCTTGAATACTTCTGCTGAGATCAGGTTCTTTCGACTGCCATTATCAACAAAAAAATGTAGTGGCATTCTCTTCACCCACATCTGCAAGTGGAAGAGGCACTCCTATGCCTTTGACTCTCCAGTCTCCTCTAGTTGAGTATGTGCGGTATGCATCAATGGTCTGTAGCTATGAAATTGGGTTCTGAATCGGAATCAGGATCTGATTCAGAAGATTTGAACTCGGCCACCAATGAATTCTTTGAGAAACATTCATTAGTGTTGTTCCAGGAGATTTTATGGAATTCACACCACTTCCTAGCGTCCTTATTTGTTTTACCATTCCCCTTCTTTACTTGTGGTGGGGACTGGTTGTCCTTTCCTTGTCTCATGTTCTGCGGGCCAGGGTTTCCCTTTCCTTTCTTCTGCGCTGGGTTCGTAGGTCCAAAGTTTTGCTTGTTCTTCTGTTGAAATTTCTCCTTGATTTTGACAGCATACTGATAGGTATATCCAAGTGAAGAGATGTTGAAGAAGTCCATCTCAGTTTAGATGTGCAGATGTAGACCACTATGATATTTCAGTATCAAGTGCCGCTCGGAGTCCTTGATACCCAGCGTTGTGTGAAATGTTGGAAAGTTGTTGGTGTACTTTGAAACCGTTTGGTCTCTCTCTTGATGTGGAATGGTCCATTTGGTGTACTAGTAATCATGGTTCCCCATAGAGTAATACTGTTCCTTGACGAGATCTATGAAATAGGCCCAAGTGGGATTTGTCTCAAACATTCCAGGCTCGTCTGATATGTTTTTCTCCCAATAAGCACCCCACCAATTTTGGACATGGGAGACTGCCTTAAGTAGCGCAAATGCGATATTTTCCATGTCAAAGAAATTATGGACAAAGAAATACCCTTATAGAACATTCAACCAATTATCTAGGGCATCTGCATCAATCTGGACTTGAAATAAAGGAATATCAAAGTTAACTTGTACCTTGAATGGAGTTTCATCTTCGAAACACTTGCTCGTTAAAGATGCATTCTCCATTGTCAGTGTTCATAGAAGGATTTGGGTGAAACTATCCATCATCTCATTCCTCTGTCACTCGAGGGCTTCCTCAAGAAGCGACTTAATAGGATTGCCTGCTCCGTTGTCTCTCTTTTCTTTCACCATGGGAGGTCATTTGGGGTGGTGAGAGTGATCTTTCCCAAGTGAAACTAGTTTGAGACCAAACTCTCTATACCCTGACCTCGTCGGGGACATGCACCGAGAAACAATCAAAGAGCAAATTGCTATGATACCAATGATCCGGATTTATGTGTGAATGAAATGAAAGAACAGATAGATAATCATAAACATAGCTATATTGCAAAGATAACATAGATACAATAAACACATTCTATTAAATGGAGAAAATAGAATAGACTGTAATATAACGACTAGAATGGTGGTAGCTATCTCTGAGAGGATATGTGACTGCTACACTCATCCATGCCAATATGAATACAAAATGAGGCCAAATGGGCCTATTTATAATAATAATGAGGGAGAGAACCCCAAAAGTCCAAAACATAACCCTAGAAGGTAAACTGTCATAAAGTTTGTGGCCCCCAGGTGGTTAGTTGAACAATGAACTTCCCTCGATAGCCCATTGGAAAGGTATATTCAAGATTTACACATTTCAACCAAATCCATAGGTTTCATATTCCCCATCGAATCTCCAAAAAATTTGTTTAGGGCCTCAAAATGGCCCCAAAAGTTTGGGACCCGAAAAACTGTAGAAAAATAACTAGGAAACTTCCACAATGGACAATTGTTTTGAGCCACTGGAATAGGTGTGTGGCCACCGATCTCCATCTGGATCAATCCTCCCCCCTTAGGAATAAATGGTCTACATTGCGTTAAATCCCATATCATATCTCGAACTATGTGTTGAGATGATATCCTAGTGTGGAATTTGTTGAAGCGAAGAGGTTGCATTTCTTTGACATCCTGAGAGGGCTATAATTGTTGTATGGATGATTTGTTTCTAGAAGAGTACTATGAATGTGTGGCATTGCCTCGTAGAGGTACTCAAATGGGTGTGGGAACACTTAATTTGTGTCCTTCTTATTTTTGTTGAGGAGAGGGACCCTGTGCAGAGAGTGTGGATATCTCTGTGACATAATGTTCTCCTTCAGATGCAATTGTGAGGAGGGATAATTTCCTGGTGTGGGAGATTATCTTCCTACCTTGCGAGACTATGGCAGGTGCAACTATCTCTGGAATCTGATAGAGTTTTCCTCCCAAAGTGACAACGACACTATGAGGTCATGACTCATATACAACATGACACTTCCACATATATAGATTCCTATAAGAACATCATAGAATTCAAGTGGGGCCACATCACACAGTACCTTATATTTGAAAGGATTGATTCCATATCGTAGGAGACATTGCTGAGTAACACAAATACCTTGTCCTTGGTTTATCCAACTGATGTTGTAGGGTTGCGGGTGTGGTGTTGTTGGAAGATCCAATCTCTTGACAGCTACTGTCATCAACGACAAAATGTAGTGGCATTCCCTTCACCCATATCTACGAGTGGAAGAGGTGTTCCTCTTCCTCTGAATCTTCAGGGCTCCTATAGTTGAATATGTGCGGTAGCAACAATGACAATGGCGTATGCATCAATGATATGCCTCCCATGGTATGAAAATGTGACATTGGGTTCTCAATCAGAATTAGGATCTTATTCTGAAGATTTAATCTCAGCAACCAATGACTATTTTGAGCAACATGTATTAGCGGTGTGCCAGGGAATTTTGTGGAATTCACACCACTTACCGGTGTCCTTCTTTTTATTTCCATTCCCCTTCTTTGCTTGTGTCGGGGATTGGTTGTCCCTTCCTTGTCCCATGTTCTGTAGGTTAGGGTTTCCCTTTCCTTGATTCTGTGGTGGGTTCGCAGGTCCAAAGTTTCACTTGTTCTTCTATTGAAATTTCTCCTCGATTTTCACAGCATACCGATAGGTAGATCCAAGTGAAGAGATGTCGAGGAATTCCATCTCAGTTCAGATGTACCAATGTAGACCACTGTGATATTTCAGTATCAGGTTCTGATCAGAGTCCTTGATACCCAACTTTGTGTGCAAGGTATGAACATTGTTGGTGTACTATGACATCGTCTAGTCCCTCTCTTGATGGAGAATGGTCTATTTGGTGTACTAGTCATCATAGTTCCCCACATGGTAATATTATTCTTGTTCTAGACTCATATGATGAGTTTTTTCTCCCAATAAGTACCCCACCAATTTTGGACACGGGGGACTACCTTAAGGAGCGCAAAGGTGATATTTTCCCTGTTGGAGAAATTGTGGATAGAGAAATACCATTCTATAACATTCAACCAATTATCTAGGGAATCTGCATCGATATGGCCTTCAAATAAAGGAATATCAAAGTTAATTTTTACCTTAAATGGGGTTTCATCTCCGAAATGCTTGCTCATTGAAGGTGCATTCACCATTGTCGGCATTCGTAGAACGATTTGGGTGAAATTATCCATCATCCTGTTCCTCTGTCGCTTGAGGGATTCCTCGAGAAGCGACTTGATAGGATCTCCTGCTATGTCGTCTCTCTTTTATTCGACCATAGGAGGTCGTTCGGGGTGGTGAGAGTGATATTTACCAAGTGAAACTGGTTCAAGACCAAACTCTCTATACCCTGACCTCCTTGAGGACATGCGTCAAGAAACAATCAAAGAACAGATTGCTCTGATAGCACTGATCTAGATTTATGTGTGAACATAATGAATGAACATATAGATAATCATAAACATAGGCATATTGCAAAGATAACATAGATACAATAAACACATTCTATTAAATGGTGAAAATAGAACATACTGTAATACAACAACTAGAATGGTGGTAGCTATCTCTAAGAAGAGATGTGACTGCTACACTCATCCATACCAAGCTGAATACGAAATGAGGCCAAAGGGGACTATTTATAATAAGAATGAGGGAAAGAACCCCAAAATTCGAAAACATAACCCTAGAAGATGAACTGCCATAAAGTCTGCGGCCCTAAGGTGGTTAGTTGAACAATCAACTTCCCGTGGTCATAAATTTTGCATACGATCTTCGATTTGGGCCCTTGATATCCCATTGGAAAGGTCTATCCAAGTTTTACATCTTTCGAATGGGGCCAAAAAAAATCGTTTAGGGCCTCAAAATGGCCCTAGAAGTTTGGGACTCAAAAAACCATAGAAAAATAACTAGGAAACTACCACAATGGACAATTGTTTTGAGCCAATGGAATAGGTTGGTGGCCACCGATCTCCATCTTGATCACACCCAAAGCATTGCACTTCTTAAAAGCAGAAAACACATCATATTTATGTCTAATGCAATAAAACCATTTTTTTCTAGATGCATCATCAATAAAAGTAACATAATAATGACAACCACCCATAGATTTTACCCGAGTCAGTCCCCATACATCTATATGGACAAGATCTAAATTTTCACTCTTCTTATGTTTCCCAAACTTGAGAAATATAACTATATTCTGTTTTCCATAAGCATAGTTCTCACAAAATTCCAAACTTACCTGCTGTATATCTGGAAGCAATTTCCTTAACTAGAGAATTTGCATCCCCGTCTCATTCTTGTGGCCAAGCCTATTATGCCACAACACTACACCTATTTTTGTGGAAGCTACAGAGATAGAATAATTGGTATTATGAGGACATAAATACAACGTACCTATCCTATCTCCTTTTTCTATTACCAGTGCTCCTTTAGTGATCGTCCACCATGTTTTTCCAAACATAGACAAACAACCTCTATGTTAGGATTAATTAATCCTCCTTTGTTCGATATAGTCTATTTGGTCATATTTCCTAACTTAGTAAGTTATTATTACTGTACTATAGTATGGGGGATACACCTAGAGGTTATCTGCCACTTAATGCATGTGCATGCATGAGTTTATGTGCCTCTCGGAGAAATCCTTACATTATAGGATCCCATTCTGAGTGCCACCAACAAACTCCATCAGTTGGCTGTGGTAGGTAAGAAATTATGCTGAGTTAAACCTCTAGTTAAATCAGTTAGATCACTTTCATTTAACCTAGCGCTAGTTTTGCATGCATGCAGGGAGAGTGGCACATTTTTCCCACCTACCTCATCAGTTAACTAATTGTAGACTGATTTAGACATCCATAGTTAAACTAGTGATCTCTAGAAGTGATTTAGACACACCGAGCTAGCTAATCAGCCAGTTAGAACTGATAGATTCAAATCCTATCTTTAGCATTCAAATTCTATTTTATTGTATAATCATTGTATTATTGATTAATGAATGAATATTAATGTTGTGATCATTTGAGCAATTATTGTCTGATTTATCTGAAATTTGTGGCATACATTTCCTATTCAGTGTACATTCTCTTTCATTATTCCACTACATAATTCCCTTCCTACTACTTTCATATTTTCTTGTAGATCAATGGTTCACAAATTTAACATGGTATTAGAGCCTTGTTTACGCTAGCAACAAACCTTGTTTGACCTCCATTGTGCACCATAAGCAGTTGAGTTTCCACATAATTCCTACAATTATTGCCTTGCTAACTATGGATTGTGTCCATAGAAGTCTCTGTAGGTGTGACGGACTCTGAGAAAGTGCACATGTCGAGGTGGAAATGCTTGAGCTGACATATGATTGCAAATTGAATTGGTTTTCTAGTGTTTTTTGCAGGTATCTACTTAGCTTCGTGAAGAATTAACTGATCAAAATACATAAAAATGGAGAATTCTTCAGGTCTCATACCTAGAATCCTTATACCCTTCAAAGTGACTGGAGGGAATATATGTAGGTAGCATTGCACAACAAAGGCCTGTTTAGGATGACAATGGGAAGAGAAGTCGAGCCCTAGCAGTATGTTGAGAAGAACAAGTTTTTGAATTAGCTTGATGAAGCCTTCAGATGCATGTGCATTCACATCTCCTGGGATCTTTTGTTCCATCTTGAGGGACTCAAGACTCAGAAGGAATCTTGGGAAAATATTGAATCTTTGTTTGGAAAACAAGATGATCTTTGAGGGCACATTCTGGAGAATGAGCTCATTGCACTACAACCCAGTAGTTTCGAGACTATTCAATAATTCTTTACAAAGTACAAAGCACTGGTACTGCAATGCAAACAATGTGGAATAGAGAGGAAATATGAGAAGCTTGTGATTTCAATTCTGAGCAAGCTTGGCTAAGAGTTCCCTGTCTTTGTCTCTACATGCCATTCCAGAAGAGTTTCCATTCCAATTTTGAAGATGCCTTCTCTAGATGCTTTTGTTGAGTCCTTGATACAAGAGAAAGATAAATTGGTTCAAATGGGAGTGATTCAAACCTCCAAGAATCAAGCACTCTTAGTAGCAAACTCAAACAATTCACAAGAAAGAGGGAAGCACAAAGGGAAGGATACCAAAAACGCTGATTTGAAGCCAAAGGAGAATTAGAAGTCTTCTGATGGAGCCTCAGGTTCCAAGAAAAAGAAGAAATTCATGAAGACTGAGTGTCCCTACTGTATGAGATGCTTTCATCCAGAGAGTCAGTGAATGAAGAATACCATTGACCAGTTGAAAAAAATACTTGAACATAACAATATTTCCCTTCCACAAGGTGTATATATGTCTGAAGTTGGAGAGAAAACTGAAGAATATGAGAGGTACCATGCTTTGAAAGAAGACTTCACTTAGTCAACGACCTATCTGATTGATTCGAGAGCATCCAATGACATGGTTGCCTCCAAAGAATCCTTCACTACTCTGGATCTCTCAGGAGGACCTAGCATTCATATAGGGAATAATTCACAAATCCCAGCTATTGGGAGAGGTTCTATTAAAATCCAGCATGGAGAGTTAAAGATTGTACTCTATGTACCCTCTCTTGCAGCAAATTTGTTATATTTTTATAAAATGACACATACTAGCTCACCAAAGCAAGTTGTATTTGGTCCTGACTTAGTGGAGATATTAGATGTATCAACTAGGAATATTATAGTGAAGGGTGTTGCAAACCATGCTTCCAAGGCATATGAATTCTCACACTCTCTGCCATACTTAGCTCTAATACAATCTCATAAGCTCCAGTACAATCTCAGCAGCCATTCGAAATGGAAGGTAAAAACTCTCTTTCATCTCCATTTGCAGATAATGACTCTGTTGTCTAAAATTTCAATTTCATAAGATGAGGAACAAGATCAACATGATCTTGATTTTGAGATTGTAACTCAATATGATCTAGATCCAGATCCATATCCTATTCCAAATTAGAAGCCTAAATGGGATGAAAATCTCACTGAAGCAGTTGGGAATCTTGTTGGGGATCCATATGATAGAAGAAGAATGAGGTCCTACTATTAGAATGAACATGTTGCACTCTCTCATACATGTTCACTACCTACAGAGTGGTGCAACAAACTTTCACATAAATTCTACTTGATGATGAAGATTGATCCATAATTTGGCCCACTGATGAACAAAATGGATCATTCTATTCCTCCTCCAGAAAGAAGAGACAAAAGAAACATTCAATAGATCGAAAGAAGATGGAGAGGTTCACATGCACAATCCTAGGATGCTGATGCACATAATATCCATGATTCTGCATGGCTGCTCCACAAAGTTGGATATTGCAACAATTTTTTCACAAGTTTTTGCTCAAAGAGAAATTTTTTCTCTTAAGTATGTGTTGAGGCCTGGAAAATCGCAGGTAACAACAGTTAGGGATTCTCCCCAATAAGCGCTCCCAACTAGCCCCTTATTGTTTGGTATGGGGAATCCGTCCGGTTTATAGTCCAACTAGCGTAGGTCAAGTAACAAATTAAAACGTTTTATCAGTTACGGCCCGGTCCATTGTGTATAATTTTGGTTTTTTTGTGTTTAAGTATGATGTCCAAGTGCCTATCTAAAAATGCAGATTGATAGAGATAACAAGGAGTGTCACAATGTGATGTGTAGGTTCTTACCTCTCGTCTTAACTCTCTCGCATCTAAATCACACACATCAATAAATTAAATTTAACTAACTAACCTATCCCTAGGGAGCAAAATTATCAGTTATCAATGAGTAATGTATTTCTGTGCATGCAGTAAGAAAAATTATAGATAACTGTTACTTATTTCAAAACACATGAACATTAATAGAAATATGAACAACAAGATAGCTTATTGTTTATGACAACTTTCATTACTCACAGTGGAAATTTCACAGAATAAACTAGAGTGCATTCATAACATGAACATAGATTCAATGAGTTAGAACGATCTCATAGTTATTGGACATAAGCTGAAAACGAAATAGTTCACATTCAACTGATCCATAACAAAGCATTTGAAACATTCCACCAAGCTTTCTCTAGCAGGAAACTTGTAATTCTTTATTGCAAAAGGAAATAGTTCTTCTTATAATATACTCTCACAAATGATATGGGAAAAAGTCCTTTTTTACATCTAAACTCTCCTTTATTTATACAAAAAAAGCAAAACCTTTGGGCTGCCCCTCGATGACCTTTGGGATTCCTCTTGATGACCTTTGGGCTTCCCCAACCTTTTAGTTCCAAATTTTTTTCTTGTAGTATGTGCTCATAACTTATACAATATGTTACATTTTAAATTAAAATTTAAGAGCACTTTATGAAGAGGGACCATCTTGGTCGCTGATGAAATTTTTCCAAGCCTGGGCTTCTGCTGCTATCGATCTACTCAGTAATCTGTTGGTCTTTTTGAGATCCTGTTAATCTCATACCTTCACTTTCTTCTTTTCTTTTCTTTATCTATGCTTCTTCATTTCTGTTTCTCTCCTCCTCTTCCTTCCTTTCTGCTTCCTCTACAACTCTCTTTCTTTCTTCTTCTTCATTCTTCAACCAACTCTTTGTCATAAACATAGCATGTTCTTATGCCATTAAGCTTTTACCAAAATAACAAAACTGTATCAATATAGTTACCTCCTCCATATGCATTTTGAAAAATGAACTATACACAGTATTAATGCATGAAAAGAAAATAACAAGGCAAAAGCAAATCCTGCAAATTTGTGTCTTAAAATATTATAAGTACACTGTCTGTAACCAAAATTACAACCCCGATAGAACAGACTCTTCATGAACCACATTGCCGCTACTGCTAATCTGCAAAACACTAGACTCTGCACTGTGCTCCTCGTCGTGGAAAACCCTTACGGGACCAAAACATTGCAAACTTCAGCCGTCCCCAAAAAATAGGGTAAACGCATACAAAAACAAGGACTGGAAGAAAAATGCAGGTTTCAACACGGATAAAAGATAAAATACTGCTCTGCACGTATATAACCATCAACAGTCAGAAGCACTAGATGCCGAGAGAATAGTCCTATTCACAGCCACAACAACGGACAGTGAACACACTACGGGTCCCATGAGACTCTAAACTTGTTGGCGTCAGAAACTCTTAAGACTAAGTGTCGGAGCTTCAAAACTAAGAATTTCCATAGTGTCAATGATCGGAAGCTCTAAAAGCTAAAGGTCGGCAGTTGAAAACACTAAACACCAGGGGAATAGTCCACTAGATAGCAGTAATGACGGGAGACGAACCAACTGCGGGTCCCGGTAATCATAAAACCATAGATGATCGAAAACTCTATATTCTGTGGGTCGGCGAATCGCACCTCAATATCTCCGCAGTGTCGACGCTTCACAACAAAATGCTTCCGTAGTGTCGGAAATGCCAAGCACTATTATCATGGTGATTGTGTATCGGTAATCAGAAGCATTAATAACTAACTCCCACAACGCAGTATCGACAAGATATAAAAGAACCATTCAACTTACTCTATCGACGATCGTAGAGACTAATCACTATAGGATCGAAACTTCAAACCACAACATTCTCTGCAATGTAGGCGATAAAAAAAGTATTATTGCGGCTAAAAAGGTATTGGAGCTCAGATGTCTAAGTCATTGGCGATTAGAGAGACTAATCACTATAGCATCGGTGATCAGAAACACTATTCTCTGGGTCACTTATCAATTTTCCTCTGAAACGTCGACGAAGTAGAAAACTAAAACTCTGACAATGATAAAACAAAATCACCGACAGTGAGAATAAAAAGTTTTGAGAAATAAAACAAAGCATATGAAGCACATTGGCGAAAAACAGGACTAATCATCGGGGCGTTCCTTGTTTTCCTTCCAAAACTTCGACGCCATAGAAGACTAATGCCCCGATTCATTCTTCAACCGACTTCTGACAGCGATAAATAAAATCATCGAAAAATAAAAAACTTTAAGATCTCTTCGCAAGGCAACGACAATACTAGATCATTTAACCTCTGAAACAATAGAGAAAAAACAGTTAATGAAAAATCAAACATTAAGCTCCATAGTCTTTTATGTTTCTGACCTCAAAGATCAATTTAAGTGGAAAAAAATGGACTTCCACGACAGATTTAAAGAAATCAAACAAACTTGGGCTAGATAAAATCGAAAGGAGGGTCCAAAATTTTAAAAATTTGGGAAAAAAGGTTGCAACTGCAACAATTGGCAACTACCCGGTGAACACAGATCTCTGGACAACTTCTTCTTTGAACAACATACTGTTTTGACAATGATTACTAACATGCTGAATTCTGCTAAATGTCTGGATTTCCCAAATGGCAGATGTATGTACTTTAATAATTGATGATAGTCCAATTCAGGGATAATGGGAACCAAGATTTGAAAGTCTAGATAACTCTTTTGAGGCCAAGAATATGAGTTTCATTTTTACCTCTGTCTTCGCGTAGCTCTCAGCTTGGACAACACAGGATTGTAACATATGGTAAACAAAAATATTCGTTTGTTCCTCATTCCCATGCCAAATTGCGCTTTTGTGCTTTTGGACTTTTTGTCCTTTCTGAGTCCTCCTGCATGCCTTCTTTCTAAATTTTGTATTCAGGCTCCTCTATCCATAGTGTCCTTTTGTGTGAGAGATGTATTTAATTTTAAGCTCACGGACGGAGAAGAACTTTGACAATCTTGTACTCATATGGTTTAGTACTTTTTTTTGATACATATTTCTTTCTTAGGAGATTTTGACTCTTATTTTCCTTTTGACTTTCAATTCTTGGCATGGGATCATTTAAATATAATATGCTGTTTACCTTGCTTCCTCTCCATGGGTCTTTTGCTGTCACCCCCTAAGACATTTTTTAAATGTGAGATGGATGGATCCTCGAAATAGTATTCCAGACCTTTTGATCCTGAGTTATTTTACAAGGATTGAGTAGGACTTCAATGTGTTCATAGCCATTCAAAAAAACTGCTGAACTAGAAGAAGTTATTTCAAATAAATCAATAGTACACAGTCTTGTAATCAAGGATTTTAGTTAATCCAGAATTCTGATGAACTCCATGCAACCAAAGGTTGTGCTTTCTTTATTAAAATCAATCAAACCCTAACTGCAACAAACAAAAATAAACAAATCAAATCAAAACAAAGCAATCAGTTTATTTATGTACAAGATAATCGAGAAATAGAAATCAAGAAAAATAAAGTTTGAGAACTAAACCATTAACTGGTGAGTTCTCTTCCCACCCCTGTAAATCTTGTAACTTGTGAGTTGAGGGGCTAAGCTTGACTGCAATTTGAAAAAGGCCTACCCATTATCTAGTTCTACTGAACTTGAATTAAAAACTACATCTGAAACTAAATCTACTATTTTACAGTCCATCTCATCAGCCCGTGAAAATCGAAGGAGATCGGGCTGGGTGTCTGGAGAACTACTGGCTTCTTCAGCTTGGTAATTTCCTGGTTCCAGTTCAATGAAGTAATTTCCCAACACAGAATTCACGGGTTCATTTTTACCCTCCAATTGAGTAGCATTGTACTTCATCTTAGGCTCCCTTAATACTTTTATCTGATTGGGACTTCCCTTATGAGGCAACTACAGATGTGACCAATATGATGCAAAATATCCATCTAGCCTTGCCGACCAATCTCGACTCAAAACCAATCCATAAGCATCTGGTATGTCTGCTACTACAATATCGATGTACTGACATACCTTTTCATTTGCAGATAAGTGAATCATAACATCTTGCATTTCTTTGATTACTTTCACAGCTGTCTTGTTTAACTGAATAACCTACCAGGTAGATGGTTTAGGTTGTTCATTGATTTTCTTGCAGACTGAAAGTGGCATAACATTGACTGATGCCCCTGAGTATACTAAAAATTTGTGCACATTATAGTTGAAAATCTCAAAATTTAGGAGAAATGGTGGGGTTTTATACTTAGACTTACCTCCCACACTTGCTTCACCGATTTCTTCTTCAGGTTGGTTGTCAGTGGGAAGCTCTTCTTCTGGTACTTCAAGTGCTTTTAACAATTTCTCTTTCTGCTGAGGTACATTACACATTTCAGACAATGAGATATTTGCCTTAGATTTTTTAATATCTTCCACAATATCATACCCCATCTCATGTTCTTTGAGATTCCTTTTTACATTATCAATCTTGTCTTCAATAGGCTTAACATGCATGTTAATTTTCTTAGGATCTTGACTTGAAATGATAAATTTAGGTATTTTAATAGTTGTAGTGTTCTTTTGTATCTTCTTCATATTTTCTTGAAGTTTCTTGATATTTGGAAGTATTGACTTGTCTTCTTTTACCAAACTCTAACTTCTTGTTGTCACATTGGTTTCTAATGTTTCCTCTCATTTCAGAGAACCTTCTTCTTCTGTATCAAACTTTGAGACACAGTCCCATAAAACCAGAGTATCTTCCTCTTGTTTTTCTGTGGATTGATTATCTTTTTCTTCCTCCTTATCAGTTTCTGTTAGTTTGGAGTCCAATAATTGATTCATTACCAACGTCATAGAATTTATCCATTGGGGTCAATTCTTCTCAGAATGAGGCTATTGATGAAAGGTGCAAAAATTATCCATGCCTACATCAGTTAAATTCATTGCTGCAGGACTGTGTGGAGGAGGTTTAGGTTGATTTTTGTCCTCCCTCTTTTTATAGTAAGGTTTATATGATTCGTAAGCTTCCTTTTCTAGATCTATCACTCTGTTGGATAGCTTCTGCATCATCTTCAACATCCCTTCAAAATCCTGTGACCGCTCATCCTTAGGCTTAGTCAGTAATAAAGGTTTCTTACATCCAAAAGTTTTTTCTTCCGACTGCACAAGATAATTTTCTATGCTCTCCATCTCAACCTCTAGCCTCTCAGCTTCTTCATAATTTTCTGATAACGTAGGTTTGACTGATATCTTGGCAAACATGGCCAAGTCAGGCCCTAGAGCTGAAGTATAGTATTCAATCAGAGCTTTTTCAGATGGCTTATTAGCTGTAGTAATTTTTTTTAGGTAAGCAACAAATCTTTGAGTGAAATTATGCACTTTTTCCTTCCTTTATTTCTTTAAAGCACATAACCCTTTTATTAAAGCTGCATGAGTTTTCTAGACTGCATATTTACTTCTAAATATTCTCTCAAATGTGTTCGAGTATGTGATTGAATTTGCAATAAGGGAAAAATACCATGAGGCTGCTGTTCCTTTCAGGGTTTGTGGAAACAATATACATACTACATCTTCATGTTCTCCTGCTCGTAGTCCTTCTATAGCCAAGTAAAAACTCTGCAAATGATCATCTACCATAATTTTTTCTCTTGGGTCAAACTTAGGCAACATTTTGTCAAAATCTTGAGGCAAATCATGCAAGGGAGGTGTCAGGTTTAAAGGTGACCTAGCCCTCTAAGCAGGTGGTGGATTTGGTTGGTTTGCGTTTAGATTAGCCATGATTCTAAGTGGAGAATGAGGTGTTGACTGAACAGGTGAACAGTAAGGTGTATTTGGATCCAATTGATTTAAAGGTTGGTCAACTTCCTGTAAGGTTGCTTCTACCAGATCTTCAAGGTCTTCTACCAACACCGAGTCTTCTAATTTAGGGCGATCCTTTTTCTGATATTCTCTTCTGGGTAAGACAGGGATGATCGGTAATCCTCCAATCTTCTTCACATATTCCCCAGTAATTCTTATAAAATCATCAATTACTTCATTGCCGACAGAATACAGATGCTCTTTACCCTTCTCTTCAGGAGTTGGATTGTGAAACAAACTGCTTTCAGAACTATCACCTGTGGAATAATTTTGAGGAAATAGGTTCCCTCAGCCAGCCATGCACTGGTGGCCCTTCTTCTAGCACCAAAAACTGTTGAGGCCTAGAAAATCGCAGGTAACAACAACTAGGGATTCTCCCTAATAAACATTCCCAACTAGCTCATTATTGTTTAGTATGGGGAATCCGTCCGGTTTACGGTCCGGCTACCATAGGTCAAGTAACAAATTAAAACATTTTACTGGTTACGGCCCGATCCAACATGTTTATTTTTGGTTTTTTTGTGTTTAAGTATGATGTTCAAGTGCTTATCTAAAATTGCAAATTGATAGGGATAACGAGGAGTGTCACAATGTGATGCACAGGTTCTTACCTCTTGTCTTAACTCTCTCACATTTAATCACACACAGCAAGAAACTAAATTTAACTAACTAACCTATCCCTAGGGAGAAAAATTATCAGTTATCAATGAGTAATGTATTTCTGCGCATGCATTAAGAAAAATTACAGATAGCTATTACTTATTTCAAAACACATGAACATTAATAGAAATATGAACAACAAGATAGCTTATTGCTTATGACAACTTTCATTACTCACAGTGGAAATTTCACATGATAAATTAGAGTGCATTCATAACAAAAACATAGATTCAATGAGTTAGAATGATCTCACAGTTAATGGACATAAGCTGAAAATGAAATAGCTCACATTCAACTGATCCATAGCAAAGAATTTGAAACATTCCACCAAGATTTCTCCAGCAGGAAACTTGTAATTCTTTATTGCAAAAGGAAATAGTTCTTCTTACAATATACTCTCACAAATGATCTGGGAAAAAGTCCTTTTTTACATCTAAACTCACCTTTATTTATACAAAAAAAAAAGCAAAACCTTTGGGCTGCCCCTCAATGACCTTTGGGCTTCCTCTTGATGACCTTTGGGCTTTCCCAACCTTTCAGTTCCAAAATTTTGTCTTGTAGTATGTGCTCATAATTTATACAATATGTTACATTTTAAATTAAAATTTAAGAGCACTTTATGAAGAGGGACCAGTTTGGTCGCTGATGAACTTTTTCCAAGCCTGGGCCTCTGCTGCTATCGATTTGCTCAGTAATCCGTTGGTCTTTTTGAGATCCTGTTAATCACAGACCTTCACTTTCTTCTTTTCGTTTCTTTATCTTTGCTTCTTCATTTCTCTTTCTCTCCTCCTCTTCCTTCCTTGCTGCTTCCTCTGCAGCTCTCTTTCTTTCTTCTTCTTCATTCTTTAGCCAACTCTCTATCATAAACAAAGCATGTTCTTATACCATTAAGCTTTTACCAAAATAACAAAACTTTATCAATCTATTTACCTCCTCCATATGCATTCTGAAAAATGAACTATACACAGTATTAATGCATGAAAATAAAATGACAAGGCAAAAGCAAATCCTGCAAATTTGTGTCTTAAAATCTTCTAAGTACATTGTCTGTAACCAAAATCACAACCCCAATAGAATAGACTCTTCATGAACCACATTGCCACTACTGCTAATCTCCAAAGCATAAGACTCTGCACTGTGCTCCTCATCGTTGAAAACTTTGACTGGACCAAAACATTGCAAACCTCCGCCGTCGCAAAAAAATAGGGTAAACACATACAAAAACAAGGATTGGAGGAAAAACGTGGGTTTCAACACGGATAAAAGATAAAATATTGCTCTGCACGTATATAACCATCGGTAGTCGGAAGCACTAGATGCCGGGAGAATAGTCCTATTCACAGCCACAACGGCAGACAGTGACAAAACTACGGGTCTTGTGAGACTCTAAACCTGTCGGCGTCAGAAACTCTTAACACTAAGTGTCAGAGCTTCAAAACTAAGCATTTCCGTAGTGTCGGCGATTGGAAGCTCTAAAAGCTAAAGGTCACAGTTGACAACACTAAATGTTGGGGGAATAGTCCACTAGACAGTTGCAACGGTGGGCGACAAACCAACTACGGGTCTTGATAATCATAAAACCGTTGGCGATCGGAAACTCTACACGCTACGGGTCGGCGAATCACACCTCAATATATCCACAGTGTCGGTGCTTCACAACTAAACACTTCTGCAATGTCAGCAATGCCAAGCACTATTATCGCGGTGATTGTGTATCGACGATCGGAAGCATTAACAACTAACTCCCACAATGTAGTATCGACAAGATATAAAAGAACCATTCGATTTACTCTATCGGCAATCGAAGAGACTAATCACTATATCATCAGAACTTCAAACCACAACATTCTCCGCAATGTCGGTGATATAAAAAGGTATTATTGCGACTAAAAAGGTATTGCAGCTCAGATGTCTAAGTCATTGGCGATTGAAGAGACTAATCACTATAGCATTGGCGATCGGAAACATTATTCTCTAGGTCACTTATCAATTTTCCTCTGAAACGTTGGTGACGTAGAGAACTAAAACTCTGACAGTGATAAAACAAAATCGCTGACAGTCAAAATAAAAAGTTTTGAGAAATAAAACAAAGGAGATGAAGCGCATTGACGAAAAACAAGCCTAATCATTGGGACGTTCATTGTTTGCCTTCCGAAACGTTGGCATCATAGAAGACTAATGCCCCAATTCATTCTTCAACCGACTTCCGACAACGATAAATAAAATCATCGAAAAATAAAAAATGTTAAGAACTCTTCGCAGGGCAACGACAATACTAGATCATTTAACCTCCGAAACAGCAGAGAAAAAACAGTTAATGAAAAATCAAACATTAAGCTCCATAGTTTTCTATGTTTTCAACCTCAAAGATCAATTTAAGTGGAAAAAACTAGACTTCCAGGACAGATTTAAAGAAATCAAACAAACCTGGGGTAGATAAAATGGAAAGGAGGGTCCAAAATTTTAAAAATTTGGTAAAAATGGTTGCAATTGCAATAGTATGGAAGCTTGTTTCTTGATTCCTTCTTATTTTGAGGTAGGGGGCGGAGGGGGGGGGGGGGGGTTCCCATGAGGTTTTCTCCAGTTTCCTTAGTTTATTAAGCAGTATTTTACTTCATTTAGATTGTATGGGTGACTTTTGGCCTAGTTTCCACGGCCCAAGTTGTCCAAAGTTAGAATTAAGGGGGGGTGTTAGGATTAATTCATCCTCCTTTGTCAAATATAGTCTATTTGGTCACATTTCCTAACTTAGTAAGTTAGTATTACTATACTAGAGTATGGGGGATACACCTAGAGGTTATCTACCATTTATTGCATGTGCATGCATGAGTTTATGTGCCTTTGGGATAAATCCCTACATTATAGGAGCCCACTATGAGTTCCACCATCGACCTCCATCAGTTGGTTGTGGTAGGTAAGTAGTTATGCTGAGTTAACCTCCAGTTACAATCAGTTAGATCACTTTCAGTTAGCCTAGCGTTGGTATTGCATGCATGTAGGGAGAGTGTCATGTTTTTACCACTCGCCTCATCAGTTAACTAATTGCAGACTAATTTAGACATCAAGAGTTAAACCAGTGAGCTCCAACAATGATTTAGACACACTGAGCTAGCTAATCAGTCAGTTAGAAATGATAGATTCGAATCCTATCTTTAGCATTTGAATTCTATTTGTTGTATAATCATAGTATTATATATTAATGAATGAAGATTAATGTTGTGCTTATTTGAGCAATTCTTGTTTGATTTAATTGAAATTTGTGGCATGAATTTCCTATTCAGTGTACATTCTCTTTGATTATTCCACTGCATAATTCCCTTCCTACAACTTTCATATTTGCTTGTAGATCAATGGTTCACAAATTTAACACTCTATCTCCCAACTTCCCTATTGAGATCAGATTTATTTTCATAGGAGGGATATGCATTACATCTTTTAGCAGCCATTCATTTCCATTATTTAACTTAATCTGTATCTTACCCATTCCAACAATTTTAGACAGTTCATCATTCCCCAATAAAACATGCCCAAAATCTCCTGGAACATAATCGTGAAAGAATTTCCTATGGGCTGTAGCATGACATGAAGCCCCTGAATCTACTACCTAGTAATCACTAGTATTATCTAATGCAAGAAGCAAAGCATATTGTAACACATCATCTACTACATTTTCTTCTTGAGTATTCTCCTATTTCCCGTCTCCTTTCTTCTTTAGATCTCTGCAATTATTCTTCAAATTCCCTCTTTTACCATAGTTCCAACATTCTATCTTTCCAAATATGGACTTGGATCTGCCCTTTCTAGACTTGCTGCAATTACTCAAGCTCCTTCCTCTCTCCCTTTGTATTCCTCTGCTCTCCATGGTCAATGCATTACCTGATGTCTCACTTGTGCTTTTTTCTTCACATTTCCTTGCTAACAATAACACCTACAACATCATCAAATTTCAAATTGCCTAAAACAGGGAAAAAGAAATTGTTCCAAATATCTAGCAATGAGCACAATATTAGAAGATCCCTGACCTCATCTTCAGATTTCATCTTTACATAACTTAGCTTATTAGTAAGCATATTAAATTCATTTAAATGGTTAGCAAAAGATCCACCTTCTGACATATTCATATTAAATAAACGCTTCATTAAAATTACCTTGTTGGAAGCCGAGGTTTTTTCATAGAGCTTATTCAATGCGCTCATCACACCCTCTGTTGTCTTTTATTTTAAGATATTTAAATCCACCAACGAATCCAGGAATAATCATATTGTTCCCAACACCTTTCTGTAAAGAACCTCCCATTCTTCGTCCTTCATAGTTGTCAGTTGTTTTGTTTTTCCACCCAATGGTAGGTATAGATTCTTTTGGTACAGATAGTCCTCCATTTTAATCTTCCACAACTGGTTGTTTTGGTTGTTAAATTTGTTGACCCTAAACTTCCCTTATTCAGCCATTACTCCCACTCGAACCAGGAACCCATCTATCCTGTGATTTTTCCATCCAAATAGACCTTTTGGCTCTAATACCAATTGTTAGAAAAACAAGATCGTAGAGAAATAAAAATAAAACCAGACACAAATATTAAAATACATTACAATAAAGACACATATATAACGTGGTTCACCCAAGATGGGATACGTCCACAAATTTTTTTATAGTCCTTTATTATTACACCATCCAACAAAGTGAAGGGATACAAACTGCAACAACCTTGCTACACTTCCTCTTCACTTTCTCACAATCTCTCTCACACAATCACATATTGTTTTACAATTCTATAATACAATACACAGTCATATTATAATGCCTTCCTTTTATAGGGGAATTACTATGGGAAAATACCACGGGTTACCCAATACCATGGGTCCCTAAATTGTTGCCCAACAAAAAAAATAACAAAAAATTCTTTTGGGGGCTTCTTCCTAGAAACCCCTTTCTAGGGGAAGCTACCCCCAAACCCTCTTTGAGGTCCCACTTTCCCCCCAGCAGGGGTGGATGCCCCCCTCGGACCCCCACATGAGGATGATGGCCCCCCTCACCCTCCTGCTTGGAGGAGTGTACAGTAAAACTAGGGTACAAACACAACTGAACAATAACATCCCTGAACCTGGAAGATCATGCTCCACAACCAACACAAACTATATTGAGAGTGGACTGAAGAGAGGAGAGGAAGATGATGATGATAAATATGGATCATATGAAGAAGATGATGAAGATGGTATCGAGGTTGATCAAGATGTCAAGGATGATGACGATGATGATGATTGTGATGACGGTGATAATGATGGTGGTGGTGGCCAATGACACCTCATGAGCATGTTAATGATTATTAACCTCTTGATGCTAATGGATATGTATTCTATATTTTGTGATGATCCAAATTCATATTAGATTTTGGATCATATTGGCTTGTATCATGGATTATTGTCAGTATATAAACTTGATCACCCTTGATCATTTTGATTTTGGTATATATGGATATTATAAAACTTAATTATTGTGATATTGGTATTTTTCATGATATATATATTTTACTGGTTCTTTTTACTTTACTATAATGATCTCTATGACAAGTTATTGATATGATGATAGATTTGACTTTCACTTATTTTTCTATAAGATAATGATAACATTATCAATATTATCGTGTCGACACACACACACACACACACACACATATATTGGAAGTTGTCGATGATTTTTTGATGGAGTTATAATAAGCATGATGATATTACTACTTTTGATTAATTTTGTCCATTTCCCTTAAATTTCTTCATAAATGTTTTGCTATAAAATGGAATTGCGATATTTTCTTTGTATATTTCATTATGATATTTGAGAACTATGATATATATCATTATTAGATTGAAACTAATGAAATAATTATAACAAATATGGTCATGCAAAGGAGTAAAAACTTGACACTATTAATATGAATCAAAATGTGATGCTAATGTGGAAACAATATCATCACAGAATTTGATGCAAACGCAGGCACTAAATAGGGAACCTACTGTGGTTCTAATGAGGAGGAAAAATAGGAAGCACAACTTGGAGATAAACTAGAATCCAAATATAACACACATGTAGAAGCAAAATTGGATGAAAAACTCGATACCAAATTGGAAGCCAAATGTAGTGTTCTTGACGAAGCAAAACTATAAGCCAAAATGGATGCAAACTTATAAGCTAACAAGGAGGCCAAACTTGGTGGTAAATGTGGTGTTAATGTAGAACAAAAACAAGAAGCAAGCATAGGTGATTGATGGTAAGCAACAATAGGTTCTAAATGGGAAGAAAACTATGGCATTATTGTTGAAGTAAACATGGATTCCAAACTAGGTGCTAAAGTGGATGCCAAACTTGGTGCTAAAGTGGAAGCCAAACATGGCGCTAATGTGGATGTAAACAAGGGCACCATCCTAGGTGCTAAAGTGGAAGTCAAACCTGGTGCTAAATTGGAAGTCAAACATGTCGCTAATGTGGAAGCAAACATGGATGCAAAACTGCGGGCTAACTTGGGTACCAAATTTGCGCTAAAGTGGAATCCAATCATGGTGCTACTATGAAAGCAAATATGGGTGCCAAAAAAAGTGCTAACATGGGTCACACATGTGGCACTAAATCATGAGTTCAAAGAAAATAAAATGTCCTCTTTTACACAATTTTATTGCACTAAACTTGGCACTACCACTAGCACCACACTTGGTGATGTTTTAGGCGCTATCCTACACGCAGAAACCGACACAATTTTAGGTGATAAATAGGGAACTAAATATGGAACTATATTCGGTCCTATAAAAGTCAACACATTAATTAAAGGCAAGTTATGCCAATTTTATCACTAGAGTGTCCAAATCAAATGGAAAAAAAATTACACTAAAAAAAGATGCTAAATTACGCACTAATTGCAAGTTTTGTTGTAGTGAAGAAAGAATGGAACAAAAAGAGGTTTCCAAGGAAGATTATCTAAGAAATAAAGATATCTACATCAAGATCCATAAATATAACAAAGCAAATGAAGAGTTATGGATTTTGAATTCAATAATCTTGTGGCTCCATTATGGAGACAAAAACACTTACTTCTTTCACCACCAAACTAAAGATGAGACACACAAGAATACGGTGAAAGAAATTACTCTAGCAAAGAGATTAAGGATAAAATAATTTGCAAATATAAAATCAACAAGAAAGGTTTACTTTGAATAAATTTATACATAGGAGGAAGTAGTAGATCTCCAGTACACCTAGATAATGCATGAAAACATTCCTTGTCTTGTAACTAAGGATGACAACCTAGACCTCAATAAAAAATTAACATCGGAAGAAAAAATACTTAATTCAATTTGGGGGATAGTGTTAGGATTATTAATTAATCCTCTCTTGACCACCATAGTCTATTTGTCTTTTCCTAGATTAGAAGGTCATTTCCACTTTACTAGTGCATGTGGGACTCACCTAGGGTCCACCTACCACTCAATGCACCTATTTGCATAAGTTTAGGAGTTCCAAGGACCAATCCTTATAATTTAGTAACCCACTCTAAGTGCCATCAACAATCTCCATCAGTTGACCCTAGTTGGTGTTCAGTTACACTCTGATTCCCATTAGTTAGTTCACAGTCAGTCATATTAGCACCAATTTGCATGATTTAATGGAGGTATACCACATCTGCTCACCTACCTACATCAATTAACTGGTTGTGAACTGATTCAGTGATGCGAAGTTGCATTAATGAAATCTAGTGGTGATTTTCCCACACCGAGATAGCTCCGGAGTCAGTCCAGGTTGGTAGATTCAAATCCTATCTTAGGCATTCAAATTCTCCTATTTGTAACTACATTATATTATACATTATTTACTGTTTAATGGATGTAATGTGATTATTCCAATTTTGTCTCCATGTGTGTGCAATTTTTCTATGAGTAATTGATCAGTCTCTAGTAAATTCTTCTCTCTCTTTTTTCAGCCTTCTAGTTTTCTCATTGAATTCATGCAGTCTTGAATTTCCTATGCTTCATTAAATTTAACATGGTATCAGAGCATGTATATAGGCTGACTTCAAACCTTGGAAACTTCAATTGATGCACTAGAAGAAATTGGGTCCCACATAAATCCTGGTATTCTTGCCTCCCTCCCTCTAGATTATGTCCAGATAATTCCATCCAGGTATGATGCACCCAAAGAAAGTGCACATGATGTCGAAGTGGAGAGTTTTTGAATTGGGTTGATTGCAAATTGAAGTTTTTTACAGTGTTTTTGTAGGTACATTCAAATATTTTTCGAAGAATTAGTTGTTCTTGAAGCTGTAAGATGGAGAATTCAATAGCTTTGACTACATGAATCCTCACACCCTTCAATTATCTTGATTGGAGGGCTGATATGCAGGTTGTCTTGCACACCAAGGGTCTATATAGGGTCACCATGGGCATAGAGGTTGAACCCCAGTAACATCTTGAAAAAACAAATTATTTGAACAAGCTTGATGAAGCATATGGCTTCATGTGCATCCACATATCCAAGGAGTTACTCTTTCACCTTGAGGGATTGATAACACCAAAATAAGTATGGGAGAATCTTGAATCCTTGTTTGGAAAACATGATGAGATGAGGCGCCATATCCTGGAGAATGAGCCGATAACACTACAACCCAACAACTTCATAACTATACAACAATTTTTCTCAAAATTCAAATGACTAGTCATGCAATGCGAGACTGACAAGAAGGATGAGATTTAAGGATGAGTTTCCTTTGTCCTTGTTTGGAAAACATGATGAGATGAGGTGCCATATCCTGGAGAATGAGCCGATAACACTACAACCCAACAACTTCATAACTATACAACAATTTTTCTCAAAATTCAAATGACTAGTCATGCAATGCGAGACTGACAATCCCCAATTCCTTTCAGTTGGATACTTGAATTGAGCTCCCTAAGTTTGCTGAGCAAAGCAATAGATAAGCTATGGATTCATGGCTCTATAGTCTTTCCACATATTTCAATACTCTCCCAGGCCTCATAGAGGAAAGAAAACTTCAGATTTCTGCCTTGCAATTGGAATGGCTTGCCATAACTTGGTGGGATATAGAGCAAGAAAAGACCTCATTTGTGGTAGATATTGGGGATGCTCCAAGATCCTCTACACAAATATACAGAAGTTGGGATCAACTTTGTGAATCCTTGAGAAACTATTTCTACCCACCCGGGTACATACAACCTTTATGGATCAAATGGCACAAGCTATGCCAACTCCCTACACAAGGAGTGCGAGCATACATAGACTAATTCTCTAAGCCACACCTGCTGCTCCACATTCTAGATCTAGAAGAGGTATTAATAATTAAGTTTATTTTTGTATTATTGGTTCAATTCCATAGGGAAGTAGAGTTATTTGAAAATCAGACATTGGACAAAGTTTTTTAGAGAGCTTTGGCAATAGAAAGGAATATCGCTCCTAAGGGTCGTACTCCTCAGTCCAATCCCACCCCTAATCCCTATGTTTATCAAACAACCACCTCCAATCCTTCCACCCGCTTCCCACCTACTTGTTCTCTGAATCCAAATACCAATACAACCTGGTATTCCTTCTACAAGACTACTTCCCATAACACTTCAGATTGTAGAGTTCTCAAATCTCTAAAAACTAGGAAAACCTTACTCACTGAGCCTACTGCTTCTCAACCAGTTGAAGACAATGAGGAAGTATCTCTTGACAACCCCACTGAAGTATATCCCTCTTTGATCTTAATGACCACTAAATATTCAAACTCATCAACCCAACCCCTCTTCAATCACAACTACCAAATCAAAAATTTGTTGGCTTTACTTATCATGGACAATGGCAGCCAGAAAAAAATTGATTTCTCAAGATCTATTCAACTGCCTTCATCTGGTAAGTACTCTGCACCCAAAACCTTATCTACTAGGATGGGTTCAAAGGGATGGTCCTCGTCTATTAGTTTCTCAATGCTTCTTGGTCACCTTTGCCATAGACGAATTTAAAGACATTGTCCTCTGTGATGTCTCACCATTGGATTGTTCTGAATTAATTCTCGGCATACCCTACCAAGCCCAAAGGAATTCCATTTATATGGCTAAATCCCGCCAGTATAAACTTACAAAAGATGGCCAAACCTATATCCTAACGACAGCAACACCCTAACCCACGTCTACCAAAGGAAAAATCCCTCATATCCATATGAATCAGTGTGTCTTTCTTTGTTTGGTACACCCCATCCCACCAAACAATACTACACATCCCATTCCCGAAGCCATGAATCCTCTACTTCAATAATTTTCCAATTTTTTCCAAACTGCTATGGGTCTTCCCCCCTCTCATCATATTGACCATTCTATTCACGTCATCCAAGGGTCAGCCTTACCTAATGCACTCACTTACTAGCTGGCCACATGAGAAATAGAGGAAATGGAGAAGCAATTGACCGACCTCATCCACTATGGTCACTTTGAACCATCATCTTCTCCATGTGCTTCTGCTGTCTTTGTTGTCCCAAAAAGAGACACCTCATAAATGCACCTTGTCCCTGATTACCGATCCCTTAACAAAGCCATAGTAAAGAACCGTTACGCCCTACCCCGGATTGAGGAGTTACTTGACACCCTCCAAGGAGCTAAGTGGTTCACTAAATTAGATTTGACAACAGGATACCATCAGGTTAGAATGAACCCAAATGATGTGTGGAAGACAGCTTTTAAGACCAAATTTGGTCTTTATGAATGGAAATTCATGCCCTTTGGCCTCACAAATGCACCAACCACGTTCATGCAGCTCATCAATGATGTGTTTAGAAAATATTTGGGTCGCATTGTGGTCATATACTTAGATGACATTCTCATCTTTAGTATTACATAGGACATCCACGTGCAACATGTCTGTCAAATTCTCCAAATACTCAAAGAAAACAAGTTACAAGTCAAGGAAAAAAAAACATATTTTGTCCAGAGTTCAATTCCTTATCTCATCTTTGTGGTAGACTCAGAAGGTATTCAATTGGATCCGGCCCGCAACCAAGCCTTAGAAAAATGGCCACAACCTTCTTTGTCCAGCGACCTAAAAATATTCCTGAGTGGTATCAATTTTTATCATAATTTTATTCTGCATTTTTCTCAAATTGCTCGTCCTTTGCATCAACCATATAATAGTCCTTCCACATTTATTTGGACTAACGAATCTACTAACCGCTTTTTTCATCTCAAGGAAGCACTATGCTCAGCTCCAGTATTGCATTTTCCAAAACTCTCTCAACCATTTGGGATTGAGTCATATGCCTCACAGTATGCTATTGGTGTTGTGATTAAACAGGGATGACACCTCATTTCTTATCACTTGGAAACTCTTTCAGAGGCTAAGAGAAATTATAGTACTTATGACAAATAATTTTATAGCTTGGTCCAAGCTCTCAAGCAATGGCGCCATTATTTGCTGGGAAAAGAGACTATTATACATACAGACCATCATCTGCTGATTTTCATTAATTCACAGTCTAAGATTCAGGAGCAAAGGAATCTTAAATGGGCATCCTGCATACATCAATTTCATTTGGTAATCCGATATAAGAAGGGAACTTCTAATAAAATGGTTGATTTACTCAGCAGGACACCAACTCTTGTACTCACAATTTTAGAGGTGCATTGTGCTAATTATGATACATGGAAAGATCAGTATGCTATTGAATAGGAATTTCAAGCGATTTGGGTTGCCTTACATAGTCCCATAGTTGTCAATCAGATTCCTTTCTTGGACTATACCATCCGAGAGGGATGGCTCTACAATCTCAATTTGTTGTGTGTTCCACACTCAGATGATCATCTCTTTCTCATTAAAGAAGCTCATGCTTCAGCCTATGGTCGAAACTTTGGTACCACAAAGATTCTCCAACATCTCCAACGCCATTTCTATTGGCCTTCTATGCAACATCAAGTGGAGAAATTCATTAGAGCCTGCACATTATGTTCCCAATCGAAGCCATGCAATATAAAATATGGCTTATATTAGCCACTACCTCTCCCTTCTTGGCCTTGGGAGCCAATCTCTATGGATTTCTTAAGAGAAATACCCACCACCCAAAAGAAAGATGATGCAATATGGGTAGTGGTATGCTGTTTTAGAAAAATGGCTCTTTTCATTCCAAGGACAAAGACTACTACAACAACACAAACAACGTTGTTATAATTCCAACATGTTTGGCCACATTTTTTCCTACCAAGCAACATCATTTCAGATAGAGACTCATGCTTCCTCAACACATTTTGGAAGACAATATGGGCACTACTTGCGTGTCAACTAAAGTTCTCTACAGCCTTCCATCCTTAAATGGGTGGCCAAACAGAGGTAGTCAACCAGGGTTTGGTCCATTCTCTCCATACTCATTTTGGGCGCAAAAAATAGTGGGAAAACTACTTACATATTCTACAACATAGCTACAACAAGGCCACACATTCTTCTACTGGGTTCACTCCTTTTGAAGTAAAGGCTTCCAACCAGCACCATGATCAAGCTTACTCTCACTTTGTATCCCCAAGGTATTGTGCATCAACAACAAGAACAACACTCAACCCACTGGTTTCTTCAACAATTTTCTCAATGCCACACTGCCATAACAATAACACTAAATGCAACTCAAGATAGTGCAAATCAAAGGCATGACAAACACATGACCTCCATATCCTTTCATCTTGGAGATAGAGTCTGGTTACATTTGGATAAGAAATGATTCAAAGGTCGACATCATAAACTTATTCCAATCAGATATGGCCCTTATACTATTCTTGAAAAGATTGGGGAGAATGCATATAGATTGGATGCACAATGTAATCAATCTCAATCATCTTCTTCCCCCTAGCTCGAAATGCACAATGTAATCAATTTCAATCATCTAAAGTTGATAGAGCCACCCCTCTTGGAGGAACCAATCACAATTACACACCTGGTGGACAATATCTCGGATTTCCAACTCCCCTTGTCCAAATACACAATAATTGACACCAGGAATCGTTCTAAAAGGAACCGAGACTACACTTCCTACCTTGTGGCATGCCAAGGACAAAATCCAGCTCAAGCCAAGTGGATGACAACTGAAGTGGTGCACCGTCTCTTTCCTCAGCTTCTCATGAAATCCAGGACGCTTCCAACTTTAAACAGGGAGCAATTGGGGCACCAAGGAAAAGGAGAAGAAGGGGAGGACATATTAGCTTAAGCATAAAGTTATATTGCATTGTTTTAGAGCACTTACTTATGTAAATAAGTCGGTCCCTTATTATAAAAGGTGAACCTCTCTCTAATACAAGGCTCTTCTCCATTTTGCCAAAACCTATTGTCTTCATTTTTCTGTTTTCTTGTTAGCTGCCATTTCTCCTTTTGCTTGTTTACTGGAAAAGGGTTTTTTCTTAGAGAAGCTAGTACACTTCCCTCATGGTAGCATATTGGCTCCTCATCCCTGAATTATTTCTCCCTCAGAAAGGTAGCCTTCCTCTTAGACTATTCCCTCACTCAAGAGGCATTCCTTTTTTTACTAGATACACAGGGCAAGAAGGAGGGCACCCCTCGGGTTCTGCACTCCTGATAGGTTTCTCCAGTTGCCTGGGAATGTCTGAAATGCATCCCTCTCATGGATTCACTTAGCCTCCAGCTTCTAATCTCCCCCAAAATCAAGATTGCGCTCCACTACAGAAAATGCGCCCTTCTTGTAGCACTACACACTTCCTGTAGCTGTACCCTTCATGTAGCGCTGAGAATGCTGCTAGAAAATCTGGGTCTGCAATCTCAGAGCCCACAACATGTTCAATGGAAGACCACAGAGCCTCTCCAAATCAAGCTCTCTTGGTTGGTGAGACAAATAATAGGAAATCAAGGAGGAGCAAAAAGGCAAAGAAAAAAGGAACACTGAATTTGAACCTAAGGAAGAGTTTGATCCAACAGATGAATCCTCGAGCTCTAAGAAGGACAAACATTATAGGTTTGACAAGGGAAAGTTCTCCTTCTATAAGAAAGGAAACCATACAGAGAAATATTGTATGAAGAATACCATATATCAGATGTCAAAACTCCTTGAGAAACACAATATTTCCCTCCATGAAGGCTGGCTCTGGAGACAAGAATGGATATCATGATGAGATATGTCATGCACTGAAGGATAGCTTTTCCAAATCACATTCCTTACTTATTGATTCAAGAGCCTCCAATCACATGGTTGCATCCAAATAATCATTCTCTTCATTAAAACTTACTGATGGTCCAAGTATTTACATGGGAGATGACACTCAAATCCAAGATGAAGGAAAGGGTTCAATCAAGTTAGAGCATGGAGTGTTCAAGAATGTACTCTATGTGCCCTCCTTAGCAACAAATTTTTTGTCTATATACCATATGACTCATACAGGCTCACCAAAGAAAGTGGTATTTGGTCTCAACATAGTGGAGATATCAGATATATCAACTGGGAAGCTTATAGCAAAAGTTGTTGCAAATCATGCCTCCAAGGCATATGAATTCTCACACTTTCTTCCATACTCAAATCTAGTGCCATCTCAATTGCCACTTGAAAGGGAAGATAAATTCATCCTACCTAAACCTTTTGCATATGATAATGTTTCCATTAATGTTTTAGATTCAGAATCTGAAGCAAAGGACCAAGGTGAATCAGTTTATGGAATTGAAGATGAAGTAATTGTATCCAAATCCATATATAATACCTACTCCCAATCCTAGGCCTAAATGGGCTTAAAAGGTTATTGAGGCAGCTGGGAACATGAATGGAGATTCATCTGACATTAGGATATCAATATCTCAATTTCAAAAAGAGAGCCATGCACTATGTCAAGAAAATTCACTTCTTCCAGAGAGGTGCTACAAACTCCTAGAGAGATTCTACATGATGGTAAGGTCTGATCAATAATTCTGCTCATTGAAGAATAAATTCGATCATGTCACTCTTCCTTCAGAAAGAAGAGACAAAGGAAACATTTATTCTCCTATCTGTCATTGGATTAGAAGAAGATGGAGAGGTTGACATGCATAGTATGAGGAAATTAGTGCACACGAGAACCGTCACATTGCATTAATGGTCCATAGAGAGGAAGATTGCAGAAATATTTTCACAAGTTTTTATTGAAGAAGAAATTTTCTCTTGATATGAAAGCTTGATCCTGGTTTAACTTGCTTATTTTCAAGGGGGGTTTTCCCATGAGGTTCCCCATTTCCTCGGTTGTTAAGTAGTCATTTTTTTCAATTAGATTGTATGGGTGACCTTTGGTATTAGTTTCCAGGTCCCAAGTTGTCCAAGCTAGGATTAAGGGGGGGGGTGTGTGTTAGGATTATTAATTAATCCTCCCTTGATCATCATAGTGTATTTGTATTTTCCTAGATTAGGAGGTCATCACCACTTCACTAGTGCATGGGGGACTCACCTAGGGGCCACCTACCATTGAATGCGCATGTACGCATGAGTTTGGGAGTTCCATGGACCAATCTCTATAGTTTAGGAACCCACTCTAAGTGCCACCAATAGTATCTAGCAGTTGACCCTAGTCGGCGTTCAGTTATGTTCAATTATGCTTTGCTTCCCATAAGTTAGTTCACTCCCAGTCATCCTAGGACCAATTTTCATGATTTAAGGGAGGTAGGGCACATTTTCTCACCTACCTACATCAATTAACTGGTTGTGATTCAATGATCCAGAGTTGCATTAGTGAGCTCTAGTGGTGATTTTCCTACATCGAGTTAGCTCTGGAGTCAATCCAGGTTGGTAGATTCAAATCATATCTTAGACATTTGAATTATCCTATTTGTAACACCATTGTATTACATCTTATTTACTTATTAATGGATGTAATGTGATTATTCCAATTTTGTCCCCATGTGTGTACAATTTTTCCATGAGTAATTGATTAGTCTCTTCTAAATTCTTCTCTCTCTTCTTCATCCTTCTTTCTCCATTAAATTCATGCAGGCCTGAAGATACTATGCTTCATCAAATTTAATAGATAGCTCCAGATAAGGATCTAGGCCCAAAGGGATTTTCCATTCTCTTCTGTAGATCTTATTGAAACATTATCAAATATTATCTATAAAGAATGCTCATCCATACATAGAATAAATTCAAAATATGAGGTGGTACCAAATCCTCCTTCCTTGCATTGATTCTCAATGAGTCAAATCCCTCTCTACTTAAAATATGATATGTTATCTCCTTCAATAATTCTTCCTATAAAGTATTAACTAAAATCATGACCAACATGATAAAGAAGAACTTTCCCAAATTAATATTTGACAATCAAGGTGGGTTCATGCAAACATTTCAAATCACTAACACTATTATCTTGGTCCAACAGATGCTCCACTTGAAAGTAACCGACAAATATAGGTGCATTTGATAAGGTGTGACACTCCTTCCTTTTTGAAGTTCTCTTCAAGTTTTGATTCAATAGGTAATTTTTCAAATTGATACAAGATTTTTTTAATGTCCCATGGATTACATCACTTGTTAATGATCTACCCACAAGGTTCTTCAAGAGTAGTAGAGGATTGAGATGTGGTTCCCCTATCTCACCTCTTTTGTACATTATCATGGCTAAATAATTGAGCAAAAAAATTAAGGTAGAAAGAATCTTGGTCAATGTCAATAGGATAATAGAGGGTTCAAACCTACAAATCACTCCCAGTTTGTAGATGATATTGTTCTTCTCAGAGGGGAATCCACCATAATCACTAACAAATTCAAGGTATTCCTTGACATTTTCCTAAATGAATCTATAGGAAGAATAAACAATGGGGAAATCAAAGTATTTGAGTGAAATTTCAACTTTACTCTTCTTAGATCCATCTCAAGAATTCTGCAATTTCCCTCTTCTATAGAATTGAAAAGCTTCAAATATATACTAATGCCAATATCTATGGGTAATCCTACAACCGTAGTTTGGAAAGAGGTTATCAGTAAAATTAGGTTAAAATTTCCATAATGGGGGAGCCAATGGATAGACCTATCAAGATGTTCTATGCTCCTCATATCTATATTTTCAACACTCCCTATCTACCAATGCTCAACCATGCTTGCCTCCATTTGATTCATACGATCCATAGGTAAAGTGATTAAAAAATTTCTCTAGTAAGGGTGAAAATCAAACACTTAAAATTTCCATATGGTTAATTGACAAATAGTTACAACTTCCTAGAATAATGGAACACATTGAATGCTAGAACCAAAAGCAATGAACCTTTCCCTTGGAACCAAGATCATATGGAGGCTAGTCACTTGGAGATTCAATTGGTGGAAAAAATCCCTCATAACAATATATATATATATATATATTCACATGAGAATAAAATGCTCCCTGGACAACCTGCTAGAGAATATGAAAGGATCACATATTTGGAGATTATGTACCACAATCACCCCTGTTACTTGGTCCAAGGTTTCATGGGATCTAGGTAATGGAAAGTTCATCAATATCTCATAGATAGTATCATGGGGTATCATCCTCTAATTACCAATTAATTTATTCTTTGTCTCAAATATTATATGGACAACCACCATATTCTTAACTTACACAATCTATCATTGTGGGATGGGAATCATTGGATAGAATGGGCACTCTAACCTCTAGAAATCCTTTTCTAAATATCTAGTCACCTTTATAACTCTTGTTTCAAATATCTCGTCACCTCCTATAATTTCTTAAATCTTGTACCACAATTTATAGGAGACATTAGGACAAAATGAGTTGGGGTAAAGGGACATACAAAGTCAAAATTGGGTATTTGGAGCATACCTTAGCAACTCATCAGTGGTCATGGATTTGGAAAGCAATTTGACACAATGATGGTCTTCCAAATATTAACATCTTCTATTAGATTAGGACCCATGTGAAATTTTTAACTGTGGATAATTCAAAGATAATTGTAACACCCCGGTTTTGACCCCGTTTACATTAATGTACATGATGCATATATTGTAATGAATCGTGGTGTGGAGCTAAAGGTAAAAGCCCCACCATTGATTTAGTTGTGTTATGTTTCAACGAACATAATCGTTGCCGATGGTATATCATGATATATGGCATATATTAGTTTCAACATCATGTAAATATGCACTTTAATTAAAATGAACCCCAACCAGCTATGTCAATGCAACCATGATGAAAATGGCATGATTTTCATAAGGATAAGGGGGGGGATTATTAAACTTTGAACCTATGGGGAAAGGCCATGTGTCAGCTATTAAACCCTTTTGACTTGCTCACCTTCCCTTGTCTTATCCAACTACCACCATTAAAAAGTTCTGCTGTTAGTTGGGGTAGTTTTGGCTGGGGAGTGGAGTGTGGCAGGACTGTCAGTCCTTGCCCACATGCACACTCCACCGGCAGGTTGACTCTTACGTTGGCAAGGAAAACCACCACTCCCATCACTCCATGCGGACTCTCCATTCTCTCCACTACGCCATTCTCTCCATTGTCGGTTCATCCTCATGCATAGGCAGGAATTGTTCATCCTCACGCAGGGACGGTAGTTCTGTTCATTATCACACACAGGATTCTTCCTGGTTTTTACTCACGCAGTGAGCTAGGAGCCCTGTTCTGTCACCCACAATTTCCCTATGAAGGGCCATTCACATTTTTCTGGTGTGTGTATGTTTTTCCTTACTGATTTGTGGCCTGTGTATATGTTTTCCTATTCCCAGCTGTGAACCTAGATTTTCTTTCCATCTTCGGACTGTGTAAGATTCCCTGGTGACTTCATTGTTCAAAACGGGCCGTTATTTTCCCCATGTTTGTTGGCTATGTTTGTTGTTACATTTTGGGGGCTGCTGTAAGTTGCTTGGGAGTCGTTTTGTCCACGATAGGGCCAAGAACGACTTAGGAGGTGTTTTCCTTACCCCAAGCTGTGAATCGCTTCTGTGACTGCGTGTATATAATGGTTGGTCTTCGGACTGTGTTGGGAGCAGGGATGGGGGCTTGATTTTCTTGATAAATCTAGTGTGTTGGAAACCACACAGATAGAAATAGAGAGCTGGCTTTCTTCTCCACAACCCCTGAATAGCACTGGAAGGGAAGTCAGGGCCTGAGGGATTGTGTAGCAGAGAAGGGACTGATTGCTTGTGTTGGGTGTGTGTGGGTGTCTTAGAAGTCAAGCTAGTTCTGGTGTAGGTGTTCCTAGCTCTGTAATGGGCTCATCAGCTTAGCATTTATCCTTTCCCAGCTCCTTGATGGCCTGATAAACCTGACCATGTTGGCTTGGCTGTCTTGTTGATGGCCTAATAAACCCAATTTCGTTGGCTTGGCTGTGTTTTGTGTATCCTTGGTTATGTGTAAGCCTGCTTGTTCCTTATTCCTTGGGGAATCATGCCCAGCTCGGGGGTGGCAGCATTGCTAAGAGATTTAGGAGCATGCTAGCCTATGATTAGGTGGAACGTTGCAGCGACGTAGTTGGTTGTAGGACGAGTTCTTTATGAGATAAGTAATCTTGACCATTTCGTCTTTGTATTTATATTTATTGTTTAATGAATAAGATGAACATGTTGAATGCTTGTATGAACATATGTTTGCTTCCGTTGTATGATAAATAATCATGCATGCATGTTCTAGTTCAAAGCATTCTATTTCAGCATTTTATGTGCATACATTTTCATGGGGTGGTTGCCCGGATGGATTATGCCATGGTGGCATCCTCTTCGCCGGTCGGAGAGTCGGGGACGTTACAGTGTGGTATCAGAGCTTGCAGGTTGCAGTATGGGCCTCTATGGGCCATGAAGAACCAGTCAGCAGAGGCATGTTTCCTTCTTCCTAGAAGAAATCGGTGAATGACTGGAAAATTCACGAAATTTGTCTAAGTGTTTGAACTGTCGGTTCATCGAAAAACTTAGTGGGAAGGACTTCCGATGCAGCGGAGAGCTAGGAAAAAGCACACCTGACAGAGGACAGTTGGAAGAAAAATTGCAGAAAATTTTCTAAGTGTTCGTCGGCCGTCGGTGGAACTTAGTGGATGTGGGAGCCGTAGTTTCAACAAAGATCAGCCGAAGACCGCTGAAACGTCAGCTCGATGTAGTTGAAGAAACACCTGATATTGAATTTCAGTGAAATTTAGTTATTTAGACCACTGATGCCGTCGGCGGAAAATAGTTGTTGGGTTCACCAACACATAGAATTTAGTGGTTTCGACCACCGATAGATGTTATGTTCCGTGGAAAGAAGAAGAGAAATTTTTAATTTTTTTTAATCTAAGTGTTGAGACCATCGACGATAGGTGAAAGTTAGTGGTTTGGACCGCCGATGCGTTGGAAGAAGATTAGTTGAACAATCGCCGATGAAGTCGGAAGGATTTAGTTGCTTGCGCGCTCGCCATTGCGGCTGTTTAGTGGACTATCCTTCCGATGGACAGTTGTTCCGACCGCCGATGCCACAGTAACTAGGGGTTCTAATCGCCGATGGGATTGTGGCTGCGGAAACCCTAGAGAGTTCGATGTCCACCGTTGTGGCTGCCCATGGAACAAGCCGCCCGATGAGTAGCGGACCCGATCATTGATATCCTGGCTTCGCCGATAAAGATCGGAAGCCTAGATGACTACGGATCTAACACGCTGGAGAAAAGTAGACGAACAGATCAGCGATGGATATTGGAAGAAGCTAGTTGTTTTGACTGTCGAAACATCGGAATGTCAGTTGGAATGAGACCCGATCCTATACAAGGGAATTGTGAGTTTTTCAGTGGGATTTCTTAGCAAATTTCGGCTGATTTTCAGCGGTTTTTCAGTGGATTTTCAGGGCTGAAAAGGAGAAAGTGGCAGCAAATCTTATGTGCCAGATTGCATGAAAATCATATATTTACACAAAAAAAATGAGGGCGTTGCCCTTGACCCACCCTGCAGAAGCCACAAGGGGGCAAGCCCCCTTGACCCCCGTCGTCCCCCTGAGACAGACGTTCTTTGATGAAGAAAATATTGTGTTTGGGCAAATTTGTTATTTTATGATTTTTCCAAGAGAAGGGAAGTAATTCTTATTTATATCAATGTTATGCATCTAACAGTTGTGTTACTAACATGTTTGCAGAATCATAGTCACCTTCAAGGGCAGTATTCTAGGTAGTGCAGTTTGGTAAGTAAGCGGTGGTTTAGTTATGAGAACCCATGATGGATATGATGCTCGGGATTCTTATGAGCATGCATGAGATGCCATGGGAGAGAATGTCCGTAATGGAAATGATGACATAGAGTCTAATGGAAGGAGATTCCAAGAGACACCGTCAAATGTTGCAGCCACCATGAGAAGCTTGATCAAAGCCCAGGAAGAGCAACATCAGCTGAATACTGCAATGTTGTAGAGTTTAATAGACTTGCAAAGAAAGATAGAATCTGGATGAGGTACAGCAAGAGCAGAAGGTAGTAAGAGCAGTACTAGGAGAAGGAGAAGGGCTTTTAGTGGGATCATCTGACTCTGAAGAATCCAACAGGGATTCAAGTTCTTCTTCTCATAAAAGAAAAAGGAAGAGACACCATAGGGATCACTCTAAGGATGAATTTAAGAAGGCTAAACCTCCTACATTTGATGGTGAGATAAAGATTGGACAAGAGGCTGAAGCTTGGCTTATTGGGATAAAGAAGTACTTTCAAGTGCAAGATTATTCGGGAAACATGAAGGCAAGAGTTTCCATATTCAATCTAAATGGAAGGGCATCCATTTGGTGGGAACACTTCAATCAAGTAAAGAGGATCAGTGAAAGGAGACTTAAGTGGAAATAGTTCAAGAAGTATTTCAAGCAGAAATACCTCTCTGACGGTATTATGATGACAAGATTAAGGAGTTCCATGAGTTGAGATTGGGACATCAGACCATGGAAGAATATGCAAATAAGTTTTTGGAGCCGTTGAGGTATGTCCTGTACATCAAAGATGAAAAATTGAAGGTCCAGCGTTTTCTGAGTGGATTACCTCAGTCTTACAAAGATAGAATTGAGTTTTATGAACCTAGAACACTTGAAGAAGAAATAAGGAAGGCTAAGTATTGCTATGAGCAAAGCAAATGTAAACTAGATTACCATAAGGCATGGAAGGACAAGAAGAATGAGAAGTTTGACCAAAGAAAGAAAGGTTTCAAACCTTCTAACTTCAGGAATCAGCAGAGGAAACCATCCCAAGCTGCGAGTAAACCAGTTGGAGTGATAGGAGAAAAGCCTAAGGATCCACAACAAAATAGAGGACCACTTCAAGGTTGGAGATGTGGAGGACCCCACATGCTCAGAACTTGTCCACTTGAGAATGAGAGTGCAAGACCAGCTTATAACATTCAAGAAGCAGAAATAGTGGGTCAAGTAGCAAGGGCAGTCCCTAGGATTTATGCAGAACTGGAGGACTGCTAGGCAGATCACCAGTCAGCTGTGGTTGAAGTTGCAGGTAAGGTTGTTGAGCAATCTATTTCTATTTTGATTGACCCTGGTTCTACGCACAGTTACATTAATCCTAGAGTAGTGGAGATTTGTGCTTTTAAGAAAGTAAAGCATAGGAAATCTTGGTTAGTCCAGCTAGCCACTGGAACTAAGAGAAAAGTCAGTGAAGTGGTAGAGAAATGTCCATTGGTCATGAATGGATTGGTCACTTGTGTATATTTGAATGTTCTACCACTTGGTTCCTATGATGTTCTCATTGGAATGGATTGGTTATAAGCTCACAGGGTGAAGCTTGACTATTACAATAAGAATTTCGAATGCATGAATGAAGAAGGGAACCTAATAGTTGTGAAAGGTATTCCAAAGGTGATTTCAGTACGGTAGGTTTCAGCAATGCAATTAAAGAAGTTCTATAGGAAAGGTTGCCAGTTGTATGCAACTCAGATTTTGGAGGCAACAGACGATGAAACTCCTAGTTTGGAAGACTATCAAGTGTTACAGGAATTCAAGGATGTGTTTCCTGATGAAATTCCAGTACTTCCTCCAAAGAGGGACATTGATTTCACAATTGAACTTGTTCCAGGAGCAGCACCAGTGTCCAAGACACCCTACATGATGAGTACAATGGAGATGCTAGAGTTGAAGATGGAACTGCAAGAGTTGTTGGAAAAGAAGTATATATGGCCAAGTGTGTCTCCTTGGGGAGCACAGTTCTGTTTGTAAAGAAGAAAGATGGTACACTTAGGTTATTTATTGATTACAGATAGTTGAACAAGGTTATTGTGAAGAATAAATATCCTTTTCCTAGGATTGATGACCTCTTTGATCAAATGAGGGGAGCAAAGGTATTTTCCAAAATCAACTTGAGGTCTAGTTACCATCAGGTGAGAATCAAGGATGAAGACATTCATAAGACAGCCTTCAGGACAAGGTATGGACATTATGAGTTTGTAGTGGTACCATTTGGTCTCACAAATGCACCAGCTACATTTATGTGCCTTATGAATAGTGTCTTCAGCAGGTATTTGGACAAGTTTGTTCTTGTTTTCCTTGATGACATTCTTGTTTATTCTAAGAATGAGGAGGAACATGAAGAACATTTGAGATTGACATTGCAATTGCTCAAGGAGCACCAATTGTATGTAAAACTGAGCAAGTGTGACTTCTATAGAGATAGAATTCAGTATTTGGGTCACATTATCTCAGAGGAGGGTATATCTGTGGACCCTAAAAAGATTGAATCCATTATGAATTGGCCTACTCCAAGAAATGTGACCGATGTAAGATCTTTTATGGGACTTGTAGGATACTACTGGAGGTTCATTGAGGGATTATCCAAAGTTGCACATGCCATCACTTCTTTGCAAAAGAAGGGGATGAAGTTCGAATGGACATCGAGGTGCGAAGAAAGATTCCAGTGGTTGAAGAATCTTCTCACCAGTGCACCCATATTGAAAGTTGCATATCCAGAGAAATATTTTGTGGTGTGTACCGATGCATGCGGACAAGGGCTTGGAGGAGTCCTTATGCAGGAAAACCATGTGATATGTTATGAGTTGAGAAAGCTGAAGGAACATGAGAAGAACTATGCCACTCATGATCTAGAGCTTACAGCCATAGTACATGCTCTCAAGATGTGGAGACATTACTTGATGGGCAGGAGATTTGAGCTCAGAATAGATCACTGTGGATTGAAGTATCTATTTGATCAGCCTACCCTAAATGCTAGGCAAGTAAGATGGCTGGAATTTTTATGTGAATTTGATTTTGAAATCAAGCACATAAAAGGGAAAGAGAATAATGTAGCTGATGCACTCAGCAGGAAGGTATAGGAAATGCATGTGGCATCTCTTAGTATTTTCCAATCAGATTTGAGGCAGCAAATTGTTAGTCATGCTGCTAGAGATGAATTGTATGAGCAGGTAAAAGACAAAGTGCAACAACAAAGTCTTGAGAAGAGGTATGAGGGATATAAATTGGAAGAAGATGGACTTCTCACTTATAAAGGTAGAATTTATATTCCGAATGTAGCAGATTTAAGGAGAATTGTTATGGATGAAATCCATCAAACTCCGTATTCTGGTCACCCAGGATATCAGAAGACAATTTCTATAGCTAGAAAGCAGTACTTTTGGCCAAGAATGAAAAAGGACATGGCTGAATACATTTCCAGGTGCATGAAATGTCAATAGGTAAAGGCTGAACATCAAAACCCTGCAGGCTTGTTGCAGCCTTTGCCAGTTCCAGAATGGAAATGGGAAGTTATTTCCATGGATTTCATTACAGGATTGCCGATGACTTGGAGACAACATGATTCCATCATGGTTGTGGTAGACAAGTTGACTAAGGCAGCGCATTTTATACCAGTGAAGTCTACGCATAAGACGGATGACATTGCAAAGATCTTCATGAAGGAGATTTTCATATTGCATGGATTGCCGAAGGCAATAGTCTCTGACAGAGATGTCAAGTTCACTTCCAATTTTTGGAAGGGGTTGTTTGCAGATTTAGGTACAAAGCTAAACTTCAGCACTGCATACCATCCTCAGATAGATGGGCAGACAGAGAGAGTTAATCAGGTGCTCGAGGACATGCTTCGCATGTACGTGATGGACAAACCAACCAAGTGGAAAGATTACTTGCACTTGATAGAGTTTGCTTATAATAATGGACTGCAGACATCCTTGGGGATGAGTCCGTATGAAGCTTTGTATGGAAGAAGGTGTAGGACACCAGTGACTTGGGATAACCCAGTGAATAGGATTGTGCATGGACCAGAATTTCTCAAGGAAATGGAGCAAGAGGTTGTAAAGACTAGGCAGAATCTGAAAGCAGCACATGACAGGCAGAAAAGCTATTCCGATAAGCATAGGGTGAACAGGGAGTTCAGAGTTGGAGATCATGTTTACCTCAGAGTGAGGGAAAAGAAAAGTTCCTTGAAGCCTGGAATTTGTGCCAAGCTGTCACCAAGATATTGTGGACCATTTGAAGTGCTTGAAAGAATAGGGCCAGTTGCATATAGACTTGCATTGCCTGCTAGTACTAGAGCTCATAATGTTTTTCATGTTTCTTTGCTTAATAAATATGTACATGATCCTAACCATCTGATAAATTAGGATGTGATTCAGGTGGAACCCGAGGGAGAGTTCCAAATCGAGCCAATGCGCATCCTCAACAGGAAGGTCACAATGCTCCAGAATCGGGCCATAGGTCAGGTAAAGGTGCAATGGGAGCACTACGGATCTGAAGAGGCTACATGGGAGCTGGAGGATGCCATGCGATTGGCACATCCATTTTTTTTCAATTCTGCGGAACATTGAGGTGGTACCAGTGTAGCATTTTGTTCAAATTTTGTAAAGCACTGAGGACAGTGCTAATGAAGGGGGAGGGGAATGTAACACCCCAGTTTTGACCCGGTTTACATTAATGTACATGATGTATATATTGTAATGAATCGTGGTGTGGAGATAAAGGCAAAAGCCCCACCATCGATTTAGTTGTGTTATGTTTCGGCGAATGGAATCGTTGCTAATGGTATATCGTGATATACAACATATATTAGTTTTGGCATCATGTAAATATGCACTTTAATTAAAATGAACCCCAACCAGCTATGTCAATGCAACCATGATGAAAAGGGAATGATTTTACTAAGGATAAGGGGGGGATTATTAAACTTTGAACCTATGGGGAAAAGCCATGTGTCAGCTGTTAAACCCTTTTGACTTGCTCACCTTCCCTTGTCTTATCCAACTACCACCATTAAAAAGTTCTGTTGTTAGTTGGGGCAGTTTTGGCTAGGGAGTGGAGTGTGGCAGAACTGTTAGTCCTTGCCCACACGCACACTCCACTAGCAGGTTAACTCTCACATTGGCAAGGAAAACCACCACCGCCATCACTCCATGCGGACTCCCCATTCTCTCCTCTATGCCATTATCTCCATTTTCGGTTCATCCTCATGCATAGATGAGAATTGTTCATCCTCACGCAGGGACGGTAGTTTTGTTCATTATCACACACAGGATTCTTCCTAGTTTTTACTCACGCAGCGAGCTAGGAGCCGTGTTCTGTCACCCACGATTTCCCTGTGAAGGGCCATTCACATTTTTCTGCTGTGTGTATGTTTTTCCTTACTGATTTGTGGCATGTGTATATGTTTTCCTCTGCCCAGCTGTGAACCTGGATTTTCTTTCCATCTTCGGACTATGTAAGTTTCCCCGATGAGTTCATTGTTCAGAACGGGCCATTTTTTTCCCCATGTTTGTTGGCTGTGTTTGCTATTACATTTTGGGGGTTGTTGTAAGTTGCTTGGGAGTCGTTTTGGCCATAATAGGGCCAAGATTGACTCAGGAGGTGTTTTCCTTGCCCCAAGCTGTGAATCGCTTGTGTGACTGCATGTATGCAGTGGTTGGTATTCGAACTATGTTGGGAGTAGGGATGGGGGCTTGGTTTGCTTGATAAACCTGGTGTGTTGGAAACCACATAGACAGAACTAGAGAGATGGCTTTCTTCTCCACAACCCCTGAATAACACTGGAAGGGAAGTCAGGGCCTGAGGGACTGTGTAGCAGAGAAGGGACTGATTCCTTGTGTTGGGTGTGTGTGGGTGTCTTAGAAGTCAGGCTAGTTCTGGTGTAGGTGTTCCTAGCTCTGTAATGGGCTCACCAGCTTAGAATTTAGGCTTTCCTAGCTCCTTGATGGCCTGATAAACCTGACCATGTTGGCTTGGCTGTCTTGTTGATGGCCTAATAAACCCAACTGGGTTGGCTTGGCTGTGTTTTGTGTATCCTTGGCTATGTGTAAGCCTGCTTGTTCCTTATTCATTGGGGAATCATGCCCAGCTTGGGGGTGGCAGCATTTCTAAGAGATTTAGGAGCATGCTATCCTATGGTTGGGTGGAACGTTGCAACGACGTAGCTGGTTGCGGGACGAGTTCTTTATGAGATAAGTAATCTTGACCATTTCGTCTCTGTATATATATTTATTGTTTAATGAATAAGATGAACATGTTGAATGCTTGTATGAACATATGTTTGCTTTCGCTGTATGATAAATAATCATGTATGCATGTTCTAGTTCAAAGCATTCTGTTTCAGCATTTTATGTACATACATTTTCATGGGGTGGCTCTCCGGATGGATTATGCCATGGTGGCGTCCTCTTCACCGGTCGGAGGGTCGGGGATGTTACAATAATAGTTTATCAGGGCCCATTCCATTGTGTGTTATGTGAAGAGGACTCTGAAGATCATATGCATCTCTTCTTTCATTGCATATACAAAAAAAAGGTTTGGAGACTAGCACTTCAAGATCTCAGACAAAAAAATATCCTAGCTAAACAATTGAAATACTATTAAGATACTTAGACACTTAGGAATTATTTAATATCAACTTATCATAACATATCCATTAGGTAAAATGTGTTTCTTTAGTATGCATTTGTGCATATGTAATTTGACAGTCATGATATGCACTTGACATAGAGTTATTTGACTATTCAACTGCTCCTTAATCTTAACAACCATTGATTTATGGCTTAGCACTCGATTGGTCCATGATCTCTATTAAAAGAGAATGGAGGGCCATTTGTTGGTTGATCGATTATGAGAAGCTCATTTGTAACATTTTGTTTTTGCATAATAATATTTCCTCAAGTTGCTATTTGGATGGGGTCGTGGAGCATTTCCCTTTTCGAGGATTTAAACCACGTAAAACATTGGTGTGTTGATATTGATCTATTTGTGTGAGTGGGCTGCTCAAAGTGTTATATATTTTTTACGTAGGAGGTATTAGTGAAACGTGGTATCATAGATTTTATGAAGTTCCGCTTCCATTGGTGATCTAGATCTTGAACTAGTATTGTCAAGGCCATTAAAAGATTTATGGTTCTGATATTTTTTTGCATTTATGGGCTATGAGACACGCTCCATTGCATTTGGAATGTTGTTTCCACTAGGAAATTATTTTCATTTCACAGGAAAAGGTTTCTCTTTTCCTAATAGACAACCATTTTACTAGATCCAGAGGTATATTATTACAGTTATGGATTTTTTTTATAAATTTTCTGATATTCTTCCAATATTAGTCTAGTTTTTTTTTAGTTATGGTTTGTTATCTTTTAATTTTTGATGTGCTATTTGTCATGCACTCTATTCAGACTTGGTAAATTAGAAACATAGTGGTAAGGGTTTTCTTTACTATGTATGCTCTTCGTCGTGTGCTATGTGCAAACTCAACTAACCAAAAACAATGAGAAAACATACATTTTCTATGAAAGCTAATGAGGACTAACCCCATATCCAAGAAATTTTAGGTTCAGGAATATTGCATTTTTTTGTGAAGCGTCTTTGCGGCCAGAAACAAGGTTTTTGGGGTAAGCACACACTTCAAGGAAGAAGAGTAAACAAAACCACCACTTCTTCCTTTCCAACTTATACATATCTTTTAATATTAGCTCACTTGGTTGAAAGTTGATTTCTTAAATAATAGGTCTTGGGTTCAAGTCATCTCTTTGTTAGTTACTTTTCTAAAGGTGCATGTAATTTCTATCTTTAAGTCACTTTACTGTAAAAGTGCATCTCACTTTTTTTTTAAAGTGTAAAATATTTTAGTTTTAGCATGCAATATTTAAAGTAACATTATTGTAAAAGTAAACTTTACTTATTTTTATAAAAGTGGGTCACATAAAGTAACATTATTGTAAAGCGAGTTTAAAATATTAAATTTGGGATGAGAGAGGTTCCTCTTTTTCCATGTGGATCAATCTTCTACATGCTATGTGTCCATTTGCAGTCACCTTCAACTATTTTTCAAACACACATAACTTTCTCATCCGGAGTTCGTTTTCAGGCCCGTTTTTCTAACCAACCTATTTTTTTCAATATCTTTTCATCCATGACATTAGTTTCTATTTTTGAATCATGCATATTCCAATATGGCCACCCCATGTGATATTATACTTAGTAGTTCCAACTACTTATCGTGGAAATCCTATATTGAGGATGTCCTACGAAGTAGGAGACTTTACTAGATTACCTCAAGAAAATAAACTAAACCTAATGATGATGATAAAAAATGAAATGGCACAATAAATGTGATGAGGCTCGTGGATTAATTGTGATGTCCAATTCTAATGAATTATGGTTCCACCTTTACAAAATTGATGATATGGAAAGAAGTACTTGTGAAAAGTTGGAAACTATATTTGGTAAACACAATTAAATTCGAGGCTATAATCTTGAAATGAGTTAATGATTACCTTAGTTCTAGGTGATTTCTCCTGCATACATGACTATTTGTTTAAGTACAAGAACCTTAGAATCTTACTTGATGAATGTGGCATAAAAAGGAAAGAGGAGCAATGTATTTTTCATATTCTTTCCAAGCTTGGACCTTCCTATTATGTTTTTGTATATTCCTTTTACTCCACAAAAGAATATTTAGGGATTCAATATAAAAAGCCCACTTTTTAATATTTTTCTTATTCCTTGATTAGAGAGCAAGATAATCTCATACATCTTGGAATACTAAGCATTGCTGATACATATAGCAAAGCATTACTGGTGCAATTGAAGGATAAGTCCAATCATCCCAAGAAGCAACATCCTTGCAATAATAGGAAAAAACAAGGGTCCATACCCTCTCATCCAACTCATCCTTCCAAAAATGACAAAGGAACCAAATCAAAAGGTAAGAAGACTAAGCGTTATTGCAAATTTAGTGGGAAAGGTAATTACGATGAATCAAAATGTTTCAAGAAGATGTTGTCCTTGGAAGCAACAATGAAGAAGCACAATATCCACCTTGATTCATATGCATAATCTACATCTCAATTACATGCAATTTGTGCTTCCATGTTTTTCGTTAATGCATCTTCTTCTTCTTCTTCAAATGAGTGGCTCATTGATTTTGGAGCATATTATCATATGGCTAAGGATAAAGCCATATTTTCTACTATGAATAACTATAACACTAAACAATTATTTTTTGGTGATGATAGATCTCTTAATGTTGTAGGATCTAAAACTATTCAGGTAGATGATGAGAACTTCAATGATGCACTATGTGTTCCAAGAATTTCCCGCAATTTGTTGTCAGTATATCAAATCACTTGTTTTGGTGAAGGTAAGACTTTAACGTTTACACCTCACCAAGTTGTAATCAAGGATTTCAAAGATTCTAAGCATGCCCCTGCCACTAGAATTGTTGATGATATTACCAGGTTGTACAAATTTAAAAAACTTTGGGTCATACCTTTGCCTCAGTTTTTGTTGCTCAAAGTGATGACTTGAGCAAACTTTGGCATGAGCGATTTGGTCTCTTAAATTATCGCTCATTGAAACAACTATGTAAAGATAATGTGACTGTTCTTTTGATGATATCTTGTAGGGTGGTGTTTTTTTAGTTGTATACTCAGAAAAAATCATCGGGATAGTTTTGACAAACGTGCCTCTTAGCACACCTCGACCCCCTTGCAGCGTGTGCATAGTGACTTGTGTGGACTTCTTCCATCCCCTTCCTTTTATGGTTTCAAATATTTCTTAACTTACAATGATGATTACTCCATACGCACTTGGGCTTATTTCCTAAAACTTAAGAGTGAAGTATTTAATGTGTTCTTGGCCTTCAAGGCCCTTGTTTAAAAACAATATGGTCATCAAATTCTTAAGTTAAGATATGATAATGGTGGAAAATATGTTAACAACAAGTTCACTAATTTTTTCTCTGAACATGGAATCCAACAATAACACATTGTTCCACAACACACCACAAAAAAATGGTATAATTGAGTAGAAGAACCACACCTTAAATGAAATGGTTAATTGTATGATCCAAGCTAAGGGACTAGGTCTTCAATTTTGGACTGAAGCCACCAATTATGTAAATTACATAGTTAATTGCACCCCCAATAAATATTTACAAGGTATCACACTGGAAGAATCATAGAGTAAAATGAAACTAGATGTAATTCACTTTCGTGTATTTTCCAATGAAGCATGGGCTAATATTCTGGATGAAAAATCAAAAGCATTGCAGTCTAAAAGTGAAAAGTGCATGATTGTTGGATATTTTGAAGATGTAAAAGGTTATATACTTCTTCAACCACATTCTCATGATATAATTATTAGAAGATATGTTAAATTTGATGAAAATCTCTCGACCTGCGAGCCTTGTTCGATGTTTATGCCATATGTGTCCCGTGAGCCTAATTCAGAGCTTGTGCCATCTTCTAATCCCAACTTCCTTGACAATATTCCTACTCTATTTCCTGATGATGACTGTGAGGATGAAAACCCATCTCCACCTACTTATTTTCCTTCGATTGCACCATCACAACTACTTCCTCAATGGGCTTGTTCAACATGAGAAATGACTGGTCATCTTGCAGGTGATTCTAAAGATCAGTGTTGAACTCCTTCCATGTTCTAACAAGCCACCTCCCTTTTGGCTCAAGTTTCAAAGAATAATGATCTAGAGAAATTTGCAGAAGCTTTAGGGAATATAGTTTGGGAGGTAGATATGGATGAAGAATATCGCTCCTTAATGGAAAATGATACTTGGGAACTAGTACTTCTTCCGAAATGAAGAAAACTAGTCAGATGTAAATGGGTCTACATCACTAATTAGAATTAGATGGAAGTGTTGAAATATTGAAGGCAAGGTTAGTTTCCAAAGGATTTTTCAAATTAGAAGGAAATGAATTTAATGAAACCTTTTCTCCCATTGCCAAAATGAACTCCATCTGCCTTGTTCTTGTCCTTGCAGCTTTACATAAATGGGAGGTCCATCAAATGGATGTCAAGTCCACCTCCATGCATGGGGATTTAAAGGAAGAAATTTACATGGAACAACCTCCTAGTTATGTTCATAATGAATCTATCCTTGTCTATTTCCTTAATAAATCATTATATGGCCTTAAGTAAGCTCCTCAAGCCTTGTATGCCAAAATGGATGGCTTTCTTCTTGACATTAGTTTTTCTAGATGTCATTCGGACCCTAATGTCTATACCAAGAAAGTGGATATAATGGGGTTATTATTCCACTAGAGGGGAAGAGGAAAGGGGGCATATGAGAGATTAAATCCTCCACTTCCAAGTGTCAACCTTAGAACTCATCCATTTGCTTCCATGTGCTTTAAATGAGCCAATTACTCCCTTTTATTGTTTCACCCAATCATTGAATGCATGTGTGAAGTTGGCCGGGAAAATATTCTCATGTAGATATGGAAGCATGGGATGAATACACCTCCATGATTGTTGTAAGAGTCCTCTATCCCATGTTTAGAAGGGATGTCAACTATCTTTTCCACCATTCTCATCTTAGGAATCTGTTGTCTATTTTCCATTATGCAGTTTTTTTACCAGCAGCGGAGACACTACCCAGAATTGTCATTTTATTGTTCATTATCATCACCAAACTATGTATTACACAAGAATTCGAATTTGGAGATAGATCTGCATTTTTGAAGGAGAAAGAGATGACTGTAGGTGAGCTTAGATGTTGGGAAAGTTAGGGATTGTTACCCCTTGAGTTTTGCTTATGCATGCTTAAGAAGCCACGAATTGAGGCTACATTTGGTTCTCCAACATCATATATCATATTGGAATCCTTCAACCCACACACTCAAAGAACTTGGCAAGATGGATCACCCAAGAGAAACATGGATCAATGAAGGGGATCCATAGGTCTAGAAGGGTGTTGTGTGTGGTAGGTATTGTTGGGGCCAAGACTATGAGGGTTAAGTGAGATCCCTGTAGAGCTCTGTATGAGCATTTTCCTAAGCATAGAGACCCGAATGGGTTGTGTTTAGAGAGAGGGAAGCCTGTAGGAGTTTCCTTTGCCCTAGTGGATTCATAACCTAGATTGGCTTGGGGGTGGCTTCTCAGTAGAAAGAGTATATCCCAGACATAGTGCCTACAGTTGGGTGGAAAATCACTCTTACACAACCAATTGCTTGGATCTTCTCCGTTTAAAGATACATATTCTCTTTGTAATTGAATGTGCAATAATTTTATATTATGCCTGTGATGAATATGTTGTATATGCATCATGTGTGTGAATGTATATAATTTGGTTCCGTCATGTTTTTATTTATGCATATGCACACACATTTTTATTGTTTATGCATTTTGTGTTATGCACACGGGGCGAAATTTAGAACCCCATTAATCATAAGTCTCTCCTCTGTTGGTGTGATCGATGGATGGGGATGCCACACTATAGCTATCTCTATGAGTTCTGGTTACTCTTGCTCAACAATAAAATTTGGAGAGAGGTAGGGCCGTTACGGGTCGAATTCCGTTGTCTCCCTTGTCGACCACCCCGTCAATATTAGGGGTGAAATTTCATTTCTTCCACCCCTAATGCCTTCTATATACACCTAGGTGATTCTAAGATTCATGGATTACCCAGGTTTCCATGGTAAATGTCAACGGGATATCCTAGATAAGTAGAGGATTCTATGTAGGCATGTCGACTTTATTATTGAAAACAAGATTTCTATTATATCCCTTTCCATCACAATCCTTAGCTATGAGAATTCAACCTATTTCAAGCTCAGGGACAATGTTTTGCAACAGAAGGGACAAATACAAGCTCTCGAGGCAAAATGCATGAATCTTTAATCCACTATCGATGATATACTTAAAGGCAGTTACTTAGCAATCTCAAATCGTCAACAATCACTAGGCTCTACTTCGACTATCACCAAAGAAGAAGAAACAATCTTACAAATGATTGAAGACATGGAGCTTGAGAATCCAAAACTACAACAAGACAATGGTGAACCAAGAGAAGCCTTCAACCAACATTCCTTTCACTAAAATGTAAATCTTTTCTTCTGTTAGGCGTCTTTATTGGGTTTATACTTGTAGTAGTCTTTTAGTTATCTCTAAAAGGGGCATTGGGACAAGTATGGCATCTTTTTGTTTTTTGGAAGATCTAGTGACCACACTTAGACCATCTCATACTTTTGTATTACTTAGCTATACAGTTTGGTTGCATCCTTTTTAATGCAAACTTAGAATTGTTATTGTTACAAAAACCATTTGGATCAATGCCCATTAAGTGGAGGAATTTTAGGGTCTCCAACCTTTAGGAAGATTGTTGTATATGCCCTGATTTCCTTCTACACATTGATATCTTTCCAACATTGGGTCATTGCCTCAAACAAAGTTTGTATGCAAAAGTTATGCCTCTGGCAAGGTAATGATTCCGACAATGTAACGGTCCAATTATTCCTTGTAAGGCCATGTCGTAGTCCCATTAACTTACCATGATTAATTCATGCAATGTTAGTAACATATGGAGTCCACTAGATAATTCTAGAAGCAACATGAGAATCTAGAACCCTAACGACCATGGAAGGGTAGTAAAATCTAGACGAAAGTAGGGAAAGGGGTTCAACTCATATTGTAGTGATTTGCTGTTGCATCACACAACATCTATCAAGAGTATACATAGAGAGCATAGTACAAGAAAAAGAGCACTCTGCAGGGGATTGTAGCACACCAAAATGTCTCATAACTATACAATGAACTTTATAACCTTTATATTTTACTCTCATTGATTAAGAAGAAACGCACATTGCGTTTTTTGTTCGGTTTTCCATATCAAGTTCATATTGTCGGTATGGCGTTTCAATGTGTGTTTACTATTGTAACTCTGTGTTTATGTTGCATTGGTTAAAAAATCATTATGATGTACTTAATTTTCCTATTAACTCAATAAAAATACAAAAAATAATTAGATTATCATAAGTTCACTGCCATTTAATTCTATTATTTAAATTAAAATATATTCAAAACAATTTGATTATTTTTATATTAATGACGAGAAACTTTAATGAAAAAAAATAATTTAACAATGTAAAGGATTGAATTCCAAAAAGAAAAAGATTAAGAAAGTACTAAAAAATAGTTATATCAACCATGTGATTATTATTATATAATTATATACGCATAGTGCAACGTTACAAACTCAACTTTACAGGAAACCTAAACCATCTCGAGCGAAGCCATTAAAATTCACCAAAATAATATGACTAGTGATTGAAGCAGAAAGGTCAAAATTTCAAACACGATGATCCCGGCGGGTCTCGAACCCGCGATCTTAGGTTGGACTTCCATTCAAATACACCTTAACATGACTGATAGAAACATAAAGGCAAAAATTTCTAACTTGGTGGTCCCAGCAGGGTTCGAACCCGCAATCTCCGGTTTGAATGCAATTAAAATACACTTTAAGTCGACTACGACTTGAATGCCATTAAAATACTGCTTAATTCGACCTACTAATAGAAAAGAAAAAGCAAAAATTTCAAACTTGGTGGTCCCAGCAGGGTTCGAACCCGCGATCTTCGGTTTGAATGCAATTAAAATACACTTTAAGTCGACTACGACTTGAATGCCATTAAAATACTCCTTAATTCGACCTACTAATAGAAAAGGAAAAGCAAAATATTTCAACTATGTGGTCCCGGCGGGGCTCGAACCCGCGACCTTCGGCTTACTTTAAAGGTGCTTGTCAATGCCATAAGACCAACGCTCTAACCAACTGAGCTACGGGACCAGACGTTAAAATTCCCATGATTTCCATTTTGAACATTTGTGTTTATGTTGTGTCATTGCGTTATGATGTAGACGTGGTCTGGTGAGTCACAGTTTGATCATTTTAACGTAGGCCCCCCTTATTGTAAAACAACAATCAATGCAATAATGTGCCATATATGTTAGATATTAACTAGCAATTGTACCTAGGGGTGTAATAAAAGAACGCCGTGTTGCAAGCTAAGCAAGGAGATGTGGACATATACAACAATATACATTCAACACTTCAAATATTGTCGTATATGTCCACATCTCCTTGCTTAGCAATGACAACGCTTCACTCTAGTTGACAATTATAATTCTATTGTTGATATGTTGGATTTGCGTAAGTCTTAAAATATGCTATATCGGAAAGATACTAGTTGGTTATTACCATTGTGGTCTTACTTACTTAGAAACATTGTCGTCCTAGTTTAGGTAATTAGTTATTACCATCGTTACGACAACAATCATGCTTGTGGTGATTTCGTGCTTGAAACCTACCATGCCACTCAATCTAACCTTGACTCGACCCCTAACCATTAACCAATTTGAAACAACTTAACAAATTTTAATTCCTATAAAACCGTATATAGGATTAAAATTTTTCAACATTAACATTAATTAACTAATTAGGTTTGTTGATACAAACATAAGATTTAAATCCTTATCTTAATCTTACATATAATTTTAACAATTATACTTAATAATATTTTTTTTAAATTACAACAAATTTAACTGCTTCACTTTAAATTTGTTATCATTAATAAATTTAAATAATTAAATTAAAAATGATACACTAAGCTCAAACATTCAAGTAAAAAAATTTAATTAACCTAAACTTTATTTTAAATCTATTAAATTAAACACATTAGGCTATTATTTACATCTTAACCCTAATCGCACGGTACATCACCATTCCTTGCATGGGATATATCCCACCTTCATCATTGAGACAAACTAAATGAGATTAAAAGTATTGTACGCAATATATCTCACCACAAAGTTGAGGATCACGTGTGCTATGCAACTTAAAACCTCCCTTGCATGGTCTGCATGCCCTTTAGGTTTAGTGGAGTGCCACATGACTTCTAGATTGACCCTTGTAAGTGGGTCTTTGGACCTAAGTCCCTTTGCACAATTGTTTTTTTCCATAGAAGAAGATCATGGTACCCAAATTGATGCTCAAGGGTCTTGGTTTTTGACGTGAACCCCTTTGTCCAAACAAGTGGCCTTATTTTCCATTTGATTTTCTTTCTTATTATTGCAATGATGTATATGTAAGATCTTTACCTATTCTCTATTGTCTAATAGCTAGATAATCCTTTGGATTATTGTGTTTAGTCTCACCCCTCCTTTATTTTTCTTTTATGACCAGGTTTACTCCCACAAGTGAATCCCTAAAGATCATAAATGACCAATAATCTTCGGTATAGAGCATATGCCTTTACTTCATTGTTTAATGTTATCCATACTCCCAAGTATTCAACTTTTGTATTTCCTCTACTATCACAAAGTACCTTGCACCTGTCACGCTAGTTTTTGTTGCTTTTAATCCATTTTAGATAATATTGAAATCCCCCTATTCACATTTCACTTTAGAATATTTAGATCACCCCATTTTTTTTTGCATTAAAGAATAAAATATGTTTTAAGTGAGAGTAATCATGACGTCTTCATCATAGCCTTGGTCATGACGCCTTGAATTTTTTAGATCAACCCATTTTTGTTTGCATCAAAGAAGAAAATATGGTTTCAATGAGAGTAATCATGACCTCTTCATCATAGCCCTGGTCACAACAGCTTGAAATTTTTAGATCACCCCATTTTTGTTTGCATCAAAGAAGAAAACATTCTTTAAGTTGTAGTAATCACAACCTCTTCATGATGGCCTTGGTCATGACACTTTCAAATTTTAAGATCACCCAATTTTTGTTTTCATTAAAGAATAAAATATGTGTTAAGTGAGAGTAATCACAACCTCTTCATCATAGCCTTGAGCACAACATCTTGAATTTTTTAGATCACCCCAATTTGGTTGCATAAAAAAATTAAATATGTTTTAAGTGAGGGTAATCACAACCTCTTCATCATAATGTTGATCACAATACCTTCAAATTTTTAGATGACCCCATTTTCATTTATATCGAAGAAGAAAACATGTTTTAAGTGAGCGTAATTATGACATCTTCATCATAATCATAGCCTTGATCACGACACCTTGAAAATTTAAGATCACCCCATTTATGTTTGCATCAAAGGAGAAAATAAATTTTAAGTGAAGGTTATCACGAACTCTTCATCACATCCTTGATCATTTTAGTTTGCATCAGAGAATAAAAATATTTAAGTGAGACTAATCACTACTTCCTCATCATAGCCTTGATCACAACACATTGAATTTTTTAAATCAACCCCATTTTTGTTTGTATAAAAAAAAATATGTTTTAAGTATGACTAATCATAACATCTTCATCAGCCTATTGATCACCACACCTTGGCAATTATACTTTAATTATTATCAATATCACTTTGTCAGTATTACACATCTAGGCCACCCATTAAGGAATTAACATATCGTGGTTCCCTCAGCTTGGGACCATAAATGAATATCACTGATTAGTGTCTAAGAAAGACAACTATCATATGGCATCATCGTTACACCACTATTAATATCCTTTAGTCCTTGTATATATGGATTAGATCGTAATAGAGTGAATGTCACATATAGGGTCCCTTTTCATTAAAGATAAGGCACAATGTGCTCCTACCAACAAGAGTTTTGTAAAATACTTATGTAAATTAAGAATCAATTTCGTGTAGGGATCCATCACTACGATATATAGTTAATTCCATTTAATCATTGCTCATGTGATTACTTATTCTTAATGTTTTCCTTTCGACTTACTCAATTTGTTTAAAGATCTCATGCTAATCTCTTTGGCATCTTAAAGATGCTAGGTCATCCTATGAACTATTCCGTGTTTAATTTGTACCCACACCCTTCATATCAAAATTAAGAATTGTTAATATCGAGTGATGCTACCAATTTATTTTCATTATCTTATTCTAATTGCTATGGTCTCATAAAAGTGGTATTAACATATATCTATCTATCTATCTATCTATATATATATATAGTCTAACCCTAATATTATTGAGCCTATTATCTACTTTTAGTGTGTATATATACACACCATGATGTGTCTAGAACATCAAATATAAATATATTACAGTTTTCAATTACTTTAGTACACATCCGACGGTCGGATTAAGTAGTACTACCTTGGCATGGCCAGATCATTCATACATTATCAATTTCTAAGTCTATATACCTTCTCTTTAAATTTAATTTTGTTTAGTCTATTAAAATTTCCATGACCATATATATATAAATATATAAGTAATTAAATATTGGTATTAACCCTAATTTACATACTTTGTTTTACATGTTGAAATAGTTTTATTTATTTATTTAGCATTTATATTAACATTTAAATCTTAACATTTTTTTTAATTTTTCATATAAAAATTTAAAATTTAAATAAAACAAATAACCTAACAACAAAATAAATAAAACAACTTAACAATTTTGATATAACAATATATAATCTACAAATATATATATTTAACAATTAATTGCTATAAAATAAATTTTATTGAAATCAGTGCTTCTCCTCAGCGGTCCACCACCGAGCTCCTCCACACCCAAGCTTAAAAAATATGTACAACTCCTCCACACCTGAGTTTAAAATACATGTACCCATGACCTCAAACTATCTTCTTCTGCATGCATGCCAGGTGGGTTGCATGCACTCCCTCTTCCCACTGTCCCAAGCAGGGTTCCTCTCCCATAAAGAGACAGACTCTCTCCTCGTGCACGAAGGCCATTCCAGTAGGTGCCTCTGGCACGGGTTCTTGCTTATTTTTCTCCTGCCTATTAACTCATACTCATGGCTAGGCTGTCAACAATGGCCACGAACCAGAGATTCAGTTGTTTCTCTACCATAGTGTCCTCATGGGCAGGTCAAGAGGTTTTGCACTTGATCTTCCTCTCTTTTGGTGTGCTGGAGTACCAAGTATGGAAACGTTGGATGTACTCTCTCTTCATAAGCTACCATTATCCAGACATTAACGTTATTCTTTGTAGGCTTTCTTGGCGGGTTTGTGGTGAGCAAGTAGCTTGACCACTAATGGGTTTGTGGATGGCATCTTCAACGAGTCTTTCTGGTAAGCAAAGATCCCTTACCTAGCTCATGTTCCTCCTGGTTTGTTGGTTAGCCCACGACGATGGCTTTGAAAGGGTTTGTTAACCTAATTTGGAGTTTTAAAAAATCGCCAAATTTGTTTTCTCCCCGCTCTTTAGGCCTGCCAAGTGGGGCAACTGTAATCCGAAGAATAAGACGAAGAGATGGCACCACATATTACATGCATCTATGCCACGTGAAATTCGAGGTTAGCCTGTAGAATTCATTGTCTAAATAAAATACTGAGCCAAACGGTGTTCATAGGGTTACGGAGCTGGAGCTCCTCTGGTCCCTCTTCTTCTACTCCTCCATGACCTTATCATAAATTGAGATAAGCAGGGCAGCCCAGAGGAAATTCTGCGGCATAGAGAAATGGATCCTGGCAAGGGATCGCTTCCACGAGTGCCCACAGGGAAAAAACAGTAACGTTATTCATTGCGTAGGTTGCTGTAGGCTATTCCATGGAGTCTAGGTAGGCTATTCCATCGTTTTGCAGCTGCCACCACATGCCCACTCTCTCCCTTTCCTCTGATAGCCACTCGTTGTGACCCACAGGTTCCCAAACTACCTCTCAACGCCCTGACCCCTTTAGCCCATCGTTTCCCACTGTTTCCCTCGGCCTTTAGCTTGCTGAGTGGGTTTCTATGAAGGAAAGTAGGTCGTGTGCAAAAGCCTTGAACCATGGGCTCAATTGACACTTTCATGCTTGGTTCAGACTCTTGGGTTTGGTGTAGACCTCTTTTGTAGAGCCATGGATACTTGAGCTCTTCCGCTTAGGAGATGCATTGTGCACAACAATTGTTCCTCCTGTGGACTCCTCAGCGCTTACTGCTTTCTATGACAACATTGGACGTATGGATTTTTGTGGTGTAGAGCTTAGCACACAGTGAATATGATTTCTCTAAGGTGATTTGCAGTTTTCTCATCAATTTTGTGTATTTTACATCAATTTCAATTCAGGTAGGTTATTCCATCATTTTGCAGAGCTTAGCACACCATGGACACGCTTTCTCTAAGGCAATTTGCGGTTTTCTCATCAATTTTGTGTAGTTACATCAATTCACTCATAATTTATAGTGGCGTTATTTATGATTTATGATTTTGCAGTGGGTTTGTTATCCTTCCTTCTCCACGAACATAGTAACTATTTACATTTTGCAGTGGGTTTGTTATCCTTCGTTCTCCACGAACATAGTAACTATTTACATCTATGTATTTTTATTTTAACAAATTTATAGGTTTGAATTATATCTATTAAAGAAATTCGCCATGAGTCATATGCATGCTAAACAATATGGGATATTCAAAAGCTATGAAGTTTCAAATATTGAATCAACAAAATGTAAATTCATGCAGGCAAACTAAATGTTAAAGGGAAAAAGAAAGATACAGAGAGATTAAAAACCTGGAATCATGGAGTTACCAGCTCGTCCTAAACCCTGCAACAACTTGTCCTAAACCCTGCAGCAACTCATTCCGGAGAAAATCAGTATGGGGTTGAACGGTTTCATGTAGCACAGAGTTCCCGAGTTTTGATGGAGGTAGGCATCATCGCCCAGAGTTCCTGAGTTTCCTGAGTTCTGATGGAGGCAGGCATCACCGCCTAATAGTGTCGACAGGGCAGGGATTGATGCATCATTTAAGGGAGGTTGATAGAAATGCCAGGCAACATTGATGTGCATTTAAGGGAGGTTGACAGAAATGCCAGGCAGCTGATCTTGATCTGCTAATCAACGAGGAAGATTACCCCAATCATTGGACGAAAGCATCCTACGACTGAAAAAAAATCATTAACTTTGGGGAGTCGACTCCCACTTGTTGAAACACCTTACGGCGTAATTATTATAAACAACAATCAATGGAATAAAAATGATTGAATAATGAGGGATAAATAGTTGTTTTTTAATAAGTGGAGGTGTTGAAGTTGATTAAAGTAAAGTGACATATGATGTATTATAGAGTGTGGTAATGCAATTATTATTTTAGTACTTTTACTTAAACGATACAAATTTGTATTAAAAAGTTGTTGTAGTAGTGTCGTATAACAAGATAATATGAACACAAAAGGGTTTTCTGGAAGTCAATGTTTCAAAGGTTATCTAAAATTAAAATTCAAAATGATTTTCTATGGATTGAACAATTCTCGTTGTCACAAAGGCATAACAAAGAGGCCAATTAGTACACATCCTAATAAACTATTATGCAGTACCAAGAAAAACCTAAAATTAGAGAAAAACATGTATAATGTGGAATTCTTGAATGATTATTTTTTATTGATTGAGCTCCTAGTACACAAGTTCCATTTCTAGATCTCCTTGAGCCTATTGGAAAGTTTCTTCACCATTTTCCAAATATGAGCAAGTCCAATTGACATCCTATATGTCATAACATAGATTGGGAACTCCTAGGTTGCGCTAGGACCAATTGGTAAACCATACCAAATTCAACTTAAATATTCTCAATTTTCCTTTTCCTATTGTGTGACGGTCTCTAACAAATTTTCCATATATTTAATTATGGGGTTCATCCTTATTATAAACTCTATTCAAGTGGGAGATAGATACCCAATTATCAACCAAAATCTTGCCATGCCTCCTGAAAATTCATCACGGTGCCAAAGCCTCACAAACAAATAGTGATTGTGGTGACTATGCTTTACCATACTCCTATTCATCCAAGCTTTGTCGAGGAATGTGCATAACCTAACACTTGTATAGTCCTAAATAAATATTTCACATCATACCCAAATCAATGGCATAGAGGCTCAAATAGCTTGAAAAGGCAAATCCCAATTCCAACATAATCCACAAATGCCTACAACAAATAAGGGGTACGCACCATAGAGCACCCAATATTCCCTAGCCCAAACACAATTTAGGGAAAGATAGTTTGTGTTGACAACAAGAATTATCCTAGCTCTAAAATCCATGGTTCCCCTCCATTTAAGACTCTAAACCACCATCGAGAAGGAAATGTAAGAAGATCCTTGATATTTGGGTGGTGTTAATTCCCATCTCTTCACTTTAAATGTAGTGCAATTTGTCTTTCCTTGTAACCTTGGATTATTTTTATTGATAATTAACCTGGGGGATGTAGGATAAATACATTAACAACCCTTTTATCCTTAAAATCCCCCATCCAAATGAGTTGCTTCATATATTAGCCAGGTAGTATGTTTGTCTATTATGATCTCTTAACACATGGAAGTTATTAACTGAAACTTCTTTGTTATTTTTTACTTGTCAAGATAGTCCTTGCTATACTATATTTATTTGGAGTTGAGGAGTGGAACATATGTATAATGATGATGGTTGGGTCTCCTATTACCAAGTGGATATGGATCCTCCCAACATCAAGAATCCTTAAATTGTGGAAGAGCACCAACACTTTAGCTTGGTCATTATATATTTCAACTAGTTCGCACTTGAAACTTGTTTCATGTCTTCCCTTGGGATCAAGGACGAAATATCGTCCATTTGTGGTAATCTTACTTGAGTGATTATGTGTTATGCACATTAACAAAAAATACGAAATGGAAATATTATAGAGGCAACTCTATAAAAAAATGCATAAGTGACTGGATAAATTGTACATCTATTCCTATTATAAAAGAATGATCTACAAAGAATGGCATAGATTGAAACAATTTCAAGGATGATTTTGGACCAACACTACAACCTTGAAATGTATGAGCTCCATCTCATTAAATGTTCACAATGTGCAAAATTATAGATACAACATGATTATTTATATATGTGGTCGATACATAGTTATATAATAAACAAGTAAAGATTGTCATTTAATGAGGTAATTACAAAGTCAACTTGAGATGTTACAAAGTCCCATGATTTTTAGAAACAAGTCCATTATTTGTAAGTTAATCAAAGCTTTTGTAGATTTAGTCAACTTTTATCATCTTGTGTGTTAGGTGTGTCGAGAATCTGAATGGAAATATCTTACTAGCAAGTCCATGTAATTTGGAACTAAAGAAGTACGGTTTAATGACCATTGATATGTTAAAGGTTCCATCTAAATCATATGATGTTGTAAGATTGATTACACCATAGATATTAGTTGCATCGTAGTTGCACTAGCAAGTGCAAATACAACGAGGGATAAGAGTTGGTTGCAAATGGAACAATTATGAATCCCTGTGAAGGGACACTCTTGGTTTCACTAAAGGTTGAATGGGCATACCATTTACTAAGATTACATTAATAAATTGGATCTAAATGACTTATAACTTGTATCTTTTTCCATGGCAATTTAGTAATTTATCATGCAACTTGCCACTTTGAAATGGGTGTGTGACACATGCATATGTCCATCAAAATTAGGGGAAAATACATTGTTAGTAGCCTTCCATGGAGGTGAATCTAACAAAAAGAATGTCTCATTGAGCGGAGAGGCTCATTCTACAGCCTAGTAGGGGGAGGATGTATAACTCCTTCCGTGCTTATAATCAGCTCAAACAAAAAATAAAAAAAATTATAATTTGAATATGCCAAAAAATTAGTCGGCTTGATAAAAATAAAATAAATATCAAAACATAATAAAAAAAATAAAGCCAACTATAAATTTATATATGAAGCGTGTTGAGGTTCACATTTCCTCAACATGCTTAAAGTTTCATTTTAAACTAACTAAATCACATAAAAAATTTCTTTTAAAAAAATGCATAAACTTTCTTTCTAATAAAGAAATCTCACGATATTAAACACAATTACTATTATTTTTTTTCAAATGATTAATGTGATAATTTCTTTTAAGATAAATTAAAAATGAAATATTAACCCAGACCAAATCTTTATTATTACAATTACAATCTATTCATGTATGTTTTTATTAATTATTTAATGAAATGATATTTGCATCAACCACAATCTTTGTTTAAAATAGAAAAAGATTATTTTGTTAACTTTAAAAAATAAATATTAAATCAAGTTTTTAAATCTAATATTCTTCTTTAATTTTAATATTCCCTTTATATGGTTTCATTGGGGGATGTGTAACTCATTCCTCACTTATAGTCGGCTCAATTAAAAATAAATAAATCTCATCATAATAAACACAATTACTGTTATCTTTTTCTTCATGATTAATGTGATAATTTCAGTTAAACCAAATAAAAAATAAAATATTAACCTCAACAAAATGTGTATTATTACAATTACAATCTATTCATTGATGTTCTTATTAATTATTTCACAAAAAATACTTTACATCAATCTTTGTTTTAACCTCCATTTAAAACATAAAACTCTTAGAGTGTTAAGTTTAAAAAATTAATATTAAATCAAAATTTTGAATCTAACTTTAATATTAGCTTCATATGGTTTCATATTATTTGTTTACCTAATATGGTTCCGTAATAATACTAATAATGTGGTTTAAGAACATTTCAAATAGTTAGACGATAAGGAAACTATGGTTTCATAATATCTGTTTTTAACGAAATTTGTTTTTAAATCTATTATTAATTCTATTTGCTGAAAAAAATTAATGTTGTTTCAAGACAATGTTGTTTTCTTTTTCAATAAATCCAACTAGTGTTTGTTTTTCACATAGTTGTTACCACTTTTTTTCCCCATCATTACATATCATTAATAAGGTTATGCTCTTATCATTTTCACCTTATAACATTTTAAAAACTAGCATGTCATTAAAAATATCAGTTTAAAGCTAAATTTAAAAAAAAATCAACTCCTTTAGGTTAAATTTGATAACCGGACTCTAACTAAATCACATTAATCATTGTTTTGGATCTTTTCAAACTTTTCAAAATATATTCAAATGGTAGTAGTATTGTGGTGATTTTTTAAGCTTTAAAAAATATCTTTTGATTTTAAAATATTCGTTTTTATTATAAATCATGCCCAATAATTAATATACTTCACTAAGAGTAATCAAATTCAAGACACTCTATCATATTAACTACTTAGACTTTTATCATTCACTCATCACCATGATATACAAAAATAATGAAATCTCGTCTAAATCCTTTGTAATAACTGCTTAATATTTAAAACCATAAATATTAAAACATTCAAATATTATAACCATATTTAAACATTACTATCATGTGGAAACTGGAGTTAGGGTTGTTTAAAGCTTTTAAACATATTCTCCATTTGCGTGCACAAACAAACAAACAAAAAACCCAAATAATATATCAATTCTCCATGTAATGAAAATAATAATTGAGATATCGAGATAATTGATCATTAATGATATACCTGGGGGATACAGATAATTAATGACCTAATACAAACATTACCTTCCCTCTCGATCAATGCAACAATATTATCATTTCCGATGCTTATAGAGACTACAAGAATATGCATAAATACATGAGCCATCCATTGCAACAATTAATTTCTGGGGATATGGAACTAATTTGGGAAGGTAACAAATTGTTTTGTATAGGTAATAAGAGTATTAATAGAGTGCTATATTAATATGATATTAATTACCACAAATATTACATGCACAATCAAATAATGAAGTGATACCCCTCTGCGTATCATCCATGGCAGTGTGCAATAATGTGCAGCGATACCCTGTAGCATGATAATCCATGGCAACGTGCCTTTCAACTATACATTATGTGATTTCAACGACAAAATGGGTGAGTATTGGATTTTTATAGAAAAAAATGGTTTGTACCTTGAGAGATTTGATCCCTCTTGGTGCTTGGTAGAGCCACCTTTAGGATGGATCTATGCCGGTTTATTAAACAAACAATTGTGTTTTCCCTTTGTAGCTCACTTGTAGGAGCCTTTGAGGGATAATTATCTCTAGATATTTTGGATCTCTAGGAGTAAAAGGGTACATCAAAACTAGGATCCATAATGTTTATTATGTATGTTAGTAATGCCTAAAATTCCTTTAATTATATCTATGTTCATAGGGTAAGGATGCTAAAAATGCTTAGTATCAACAAATATAAAAAAACAACTACACATAAATTAATTGATGTTGAGAAGTTAAAACACTAAAAAAATGTTGATCCACATCAATAATTTTACAGGAATGTATTTAGTTAAGTATAAGAACATTTAAAATACAAGAATTGCACCGACAGGAAACAAAGAAATCCAGGATGAAGAAAATATTATCATTCACATATAAAGAAGAAACTAGCAACTTATAACTACAAGCTCAATTCCTTTAAGATAAGTATATTATTTATGCAAAATAAGAAATTAACAATAGTCATACAAAACCCAATGTCAGTAAATACAATGATGGACCCAAATGAGTAACTAAGTAAAGAAAGTATTAATAGCAATTTATATTCATGGTGAAAAGGAATGTCATAATACATAGATGAGGTTGAAATATATAGATCCCCAAAGGTGATTTTCAAGAAAATTAGGGCACATCTTCAAAATAAGACTCCTAGGATTTTTGGAAGGAGGATGGATTATCAAGGTACATATTTGAAAGAAGCTTGATAATATATATCAAAGAAGGCACATATTTGAAAGAAGCTTGATAATATATATCAAAGAGGCCTCATGGCTACTGGGACACATCTTCAAAGTAGGCTTGATGGAATGTATTGAAGGGTCTTGATAATCTATAGGGGCACATATTTGAAGGAGGTTCAATCCAAGGAAAGGTAGCCAGACACAATGTTTATAGAATTCTATAATTTATATGAAATTAACATTAATGTACTTGAGATTACACATATGCTTATTTTGCCAATGCAAATCATCTATGTATTTATACAACATAATTTTTTTGCAATAATGTACACTGCAATAGCATACGAAACACATATTATTATATAAGAAGGAACCCTTTGTCATACAAAACAGGACAACATAAAGATTTGCTATAAACAAAATGTCAAAAAAGGGGTGGTAGGTGTGGGGTGGGGGTTCTCTTAGGCCTCGATGGAAATATAAAAGTGAAATATTGTAGGGATTATGAGTAGAAACAAACAACCAAGATGAATTATATGCACTATTCTAAGGAACAATCCTCCTCCAAGTTTAACAAGTGAGGAATGTCGTGATTTTTGGAGGCTTATTTTTTTTGTCAATAGTCGGGAAATAAAAAAGAAACCCAAGAAATAGCATTGCTATTTAGAACCTTTCAAAGAATATTTGGGAACCTAGATACATTGGATGACGTCAAGCTATCCCATATTTGGAGAAAAAAATGGATTAGAATACATGTAGAAAATGAGTATACTTATCTAGATAAGGGGGTCTTGGTAAAAAAGGGGGATCCCCTGAGAGGTATCATGTCCCCTAGTAGTATTATGTTAATGGTTGTTAATGTCTTAATACATTTAACCAAATCCACATAGAGCATTAGAGGAGAGCTTACCACTTAGCTTCATTTGCATTTAAAACTACATGTAAGTCATTTCAACCTATTAACTTTGCATAAGAGAGGCTTTACTCTCCCCATGCCTTATGTTCCCTTTCTCCTTGGTTTGAAGAACTTGACATATTGTTCTTTATGGGCCATTTATTCAAGGTTGCTTGTAGAGGTGGGATAATTCCATTTCTAGGTGATATGTTTGTGGATGGAAGTTTCAAAATATGAATGGATCTAACCCATTGAGCGGTTCCTCAGTATGTAGTTTCTAGTGGCAATGCCTCCAGGAGATTATCATTGTTTGACATAGGTAAGATCTCTTGATATGAGTGGTTTTACTTTTCACGAAATCATTTTTTTTCAACATGGCTAGTAGTCTTCTCTTTGGATTGGGTTTAGTTGGGTGCCTTGGAATTTGTAGTCATGGGGTTTTAATTTCCTTGGAGATTGATTAGACCCTTTATGAGGGATTTCATAGGTATGATTCAATCCTATTTTGATTTATTTTTGAACTCTAAAAAGCATAAGGGGTTTGACCATATTGCTTTGTTTCCTAGTATGGCTAATCCATCCAATTTTGGCTTGATTGGAGGAGAAGCGATTGCATAAATTACAAATATTTTAAGAAGAATGACTAGATGGTTGGAAGGGATGAGACATGGCATTGAGTATCTTAACATCCATATGGAAAAACAAGCCTCCAAATATGAGGATTGGGAAGCTAAAATATTTTGAGAAGAATGACTAGACAATTGGAAGAGACAAGACATTGAGTATCTCAACATCTATATGAATAACAAGTATCCAAAGAGGAGGAATATAATTTGAAATATGATAAATTGGTAAATGACTTGGAAATCACTATAAAATTATCCTAGATTCACTCGTGGCTCCCAATCTAGTCACCCAATGTCTCCACTATAATTCCAGGCAAAAAATTGAGATATTCAGAGTTCAAAGATATTGTAGTTGCTCTTGTGTTGGTTTATAAAATAAGTAATTTTATATCTTGTAGCTGCAATTTTTTATTAGTAATATGGTGTTTGTATTAAATGGCTAAAATGTGACCAAGTATACGAAAAAATCATAGGTGCGCGAGGATAAAGAAAAGATTTGTTGAAGTGAAGATTCCGTGGAACTTATGGGCAGTTAAATTTGAGAGCCCATCAAGGGAGGAAGAAAACGATGCGCCACCCTAAGTGAAGGTGAATTAAATGTTATGTCAAGGTGAATTTAAAAATGGTTTTGAGTTTGTTCAGCTAACAAAACCTTACTTTTCATTTTAAAAGCATGCTCATAATCATTTTTTTTAATATGAGGAACTGTATTATTTATTTAAAAAAACACTGATATACTCAACAAATTTTTTTTGGTTATTTTTTTTGTTGGGGAGTAATAAGAAGTTAAGGAAGTTGACCTATTTTTCCTTTCCTTACTTTGTAAAATTATTGTACTATCAAACGAATTACAAAGTGTGGTGTCGGTATATTCAATGTACATTTATTTATAATAAATTTTAAAGTTTAACCAATTACTTTTGACGAAGCTATACGTGGGTCAAGACCAAGTCTCTATATATTTCTTGTTTTGTGGAGTATTTAGTGCATGGTTTTCTTCTGTGTAGCATAGGTACCTGTACTCGGGGCTAAAGTACATGTGCCTGTACCAATACCCATATTACGTACTTGGGTACTTGTAAGGTATGCCCCTTGTCGTACCCCTTACTAGTTCCAAGTACTTGAGATACCGTTAGAAAAAAGAGGTACTTACATGCTAAATGGGATGACATACCCCGTGTTTGGGTACTCCGGGGGTATGACTAACTTAACAAAAGTAAAATTTGTCCGTGTTGAGGGAGAAAAATCATCTGTTTAATGAAATAATTTAATAAAAGAAGTTAAAATGCTACCTCCACTTACTAATGATGAGCAAGAGCTTCAACTTGAGAGTGATGCCTATCTAGAGTGCTTGATGACATAGGACCTTAGTGACGATTACATTGATCTCGAGGATGTTGATGACATGGCTTGAGGAATCCAAATCAACTATCTTGTTCATTGTTTACTGTTTTGAACTTTCTATTTCATGTCTGGAAATGCCATTAGGAAAATTTTGAATGTAGTATGACAATGGACTCATGGAGTCATGGGCATATAATATTATTAATTATATAATTCTAGTCTTCCACTTGATATATACTATGATTTATCAAATTTTATGTTTCAAATTT